>KK118103.1:861047-953925 GCA_000611955.2 Stegodyphus mimosarum | reverse complement strand
GAAAAAGCATAGTAAAAACTATTGTACTTAGTAAGCTATTCTAATACAGAAACATAGAAGCAAGTGTTAGTTAAAGATTCATTTTAGAAAAAATTAACTTCCGCGTTACAAGAGTTTATTAATTACAATAGTTTTTCTCAACTTTTCCTGAAAGGATAATCCTTCTAATTAATTATTTAATTAATCTTACTGCTTCAAGCTATAGATTATAGCTTTGAAGATTCATTTTTGCGTATTTTTTACTTTAAGTGCAGGGAGGTCATAAGAAACTTCCCTGATATCTGAACCCCTTAGCGGCCTATCTACTCAACCAATAGAAATGAAATTTCAGATATTGTTATTTAAAGGTATCCGCTCGAGATCGTGATGATTTAAAATAATAGAGTTCTCTCACGATTACAGTTACAGTAAAGAAATTTCGAAATTTACGAATGGCAACACCTCCTTTTTTACTGATCAGCAAATTGATCCGCACATTGAACAATCATAGATAGAGCTAAATCATACAAGTATGACGAAAATCGCCGACGTAAAACATTTTCAAAAAGGAATATTGTAAAGAACCAATGACAGCACAAGAGAGGAGAGGCAAAAAAATATTTATCTAACTTACAAGTTTTCAACCAGTACTTCTTTTCAACAGCGAGTCATCTTCCGTAACTCTTCAACTTCATAGCCACCGCAATCGCTCAACCTCACTACGATGGATTTCTGGTCCTGGGGTTACCTGAAATCTAAGATTCACTATGCTACTATGTCCATCAAGTCCACGAGATTTCTCAGAATTGAAAGACGTCATTAAACGTGAGGTTATACAAATTCTTCCTGCGATGTTACGTTCATCATTGTTATCAACAACCTCCAGTGTACAATGCGTTAGTGTCTGTGAAATTAGGCACATCGAAAACTTGTAATTCCAATAAATGTTTTTATCCCCTCTCCTCTCTTACGTTGTTATTAGTTCTTTACAATTCTCTTCCTTGCAAATGTTTTACGCCGGCAATTTTCATCATACGTTTACCATTTCAACGCCATTTATGGCTTTTCAGTGCGCTGATGAATTTTCACCGGTAAAAAAAAATGGGTATTAGCATTTAAAAATTTAGAGATTTTTTATTCTAACCGTAATTGTGAGAGCTTTGTATTTCCTATCGTAGTGGTCCAACTATTACCTCCGACTAAGGTTTAAATATTAATTATCCTTTCACTTTAGATGAGAAATTTAAAAAATTTATTTAAGTATTAAACAATTTATTTAGTTAAATTTAGTTACTTAATTTAGTTTCCCAGCTTTCCTTAAAGATAGAGAAACTTTATATAAAGGTGTTTATTCTGTAAGAGAGTTTTGACCAAGTTAGTAATCTCTTCTTGAAAGTATTCGACACTATTGCAAATATGTATATAGTAAAAAGAATTTTCATTAGGAAAAATTCAGAACAACAAAACAACAAATTAAAATTAAACAAATATTAATGATTTTAAAGGTATAAAAAATTTGCGAAACTAGAAAGTAATTCATCAATTCAGACATTTTGTCATTTCAGTTGTAGAGAAACTGATATTTAAAATAATTACGTGTCTTTATTGTATTTATCTGAAATAAATAATGCAACATTCAGGTTTTGTTTGGTTACATTATGAAGTTTAGAAATCTTACTTGCAATCATAAGCCGTAACTAAATTTTCGATACATCGAAATATAATTCGCTGCCAGTGTATAGACTGGCAGCGAATTATATTTCGATCGACTTATCGAATTATCGATAAGTCCAAAATAAGAACTGAAACATAAAAAGGATGTAAAAAACACTTTATTTAAAACTCAAAAAGAACGGAAGGCATAGTTGATGCTTACAACTCGGCAAACTAATCGCGATGAGATAACTCAAAGTAAAGTAAGTTCAAATGTAAAATTTAAATTCAAATTAAGTAGTAGCCGAAGGCTATATAAATCAGTTAACGCGAAGTTAGCTGAAGACTTAATCTGCGTGGATATTCAGCTATCGGCAATTATAATGCAAGACCAAAGTCTAAAAATCTTATCTTATCTAGCAATCTAGTCATGTGGCCACAAGACACAAAGCATTGCTGCCTTGCAATCTTAAAACCTCACCTTAAATACAAGCGAATTAATTGGCATTCCCGCGAGAAAATATAAGGAAAAAGTGTCAGTAAATATCCAAAGCATAAAATAACTAGTTAATTAATACAAAGGGATCGTATAATATTTTTCTACCTTTATTCATACATGATTGCGTTTGCTAACACAATAATTTCTGTGCGCGATTTTGGACGTACAAACAGGCTTGCTACATTTTAAGGCTGCTGTGGGTGTAGTGCAATGGCCTCGTAAGGGTAGAATACTTTAATCGGCATCGACTAATGATAAAACCTGTTGGGCTCCTCAAATGATAAGATCGAAATATCTTGAAAGCTAAAAAACGGTTGATTAATATTGTAGGTTTATTTTTTTAATTTGAAAACACTCCTCACTTAATCATGTTCTTAATTTTGTATGTTACGTATTTTGTAATATCACGTTTAACACTTTCATATGAAATTCAAATATGCACAAGAATATAACAACATAGCGCTATGTGCATCAATTCAAAATCAATGCTATTTTTCAGTTGTCACATAAAATATGAATATAAGCCACTAGTAATAGCAGTACGAATTAGGAAACTTTTATTATTTATTTCATAATTCATATATGAGCAAAGTAATTTTATGTTCACTGAAAGAAAGTAATATGAAAGAATTGTAGAGACATTAGGTTATTTCGAAGCAGGAGACGGGAAAAATGAGCAACGCCTTCGCCGGGAATCGAAGCCCGGACCTCTCGGTTACGCGTCGAGCGTGATGACCACTACACCACGAAGGCATGCGAAGAAGGCGGGAGAAATACCTTATATACTCCCCCCTTTAAAGGGCAACTGGGATTTGGGGAACCCAATCGCCAAATCCCGGTGGTGGAGAATCATCATTCACCATCTTTTTAGTTCGGGCGCCAGTGTAGAGTCATTAGTTTCTTGGAAGCAGGAGTGATGAAAAATGAGCAATGCTCTCGCCGGGACACGAACCATGGTCTTCTCGAATACGCGTCGAGCGGGCTGACCACTACACCATGGCATGCGAAAAAGGCGGGAGAAATATTTTATAGGATAATTTTAAAACTGTTTAACATAATATTTAATAATGAAATTAAGTTTTGCTTTCATGTGATTTTTTTCTGAATAATGCCGCCAAATAAATGACATTCTTACTTTTCCTTTTAAGACAAACTGTACTAGAAGAAAGAAAATAACTCCACCTTTATTGCGGGCAGTTATTTTTCGTACTTAAGTTCATTCTTTTAGTTTCGAATTTCTATTGATGTACTGTATATTTTAATACAGAGCTATCTTATCTTGTATTCCTTTCACTTTTCATTACAGTAAAAATCTCATTATCAAGCATCCAATGTTTCGACACATCCGATAATCTAGAGCTCCTTTCCCACGCGTATCATAAAATGGAGCTACTTTCATTTCATTAGGCAATATTCAGAAAAGTTCAAAACTATTACTTCCCATCTTTTATTTTTTTAATTAGTCTTTTGTTCAAAACTTCATATTGTATAAAATTTGCTGTCTTTTTTCATTTAGAATTTCATTAGAGCTATTGAAAGCTGTTGATAGTTTTCTTTTAACAATGGCTTAATCATGCTTTTAAAAAATTGTATTATCCTAATTCTAGTCTGATAAAGTGACATATTTGATGACTTGGCATCACTAAAATATCAAATTTTCCAGATTATCGAAATTTTGCTGTACTTACAATTCAAACTTATTGACATATAATTGGTACGTTTTAGCTCAAATGCTTGTGTTTTATAGTATTAAATTTATTTCTACATGATATTAACTATGTAGTTATTCATTGCATATAAAGTGCGAGATATTTTACTAAGTAAATTTTATTAACTGTAACTGTACTGACAGAAGCCATAAGCAAGTTAGAAATTTTATATTTTCAAAAAATGGTGATCAAATTGAAGATTGTGAAAATTGAAATTTTTTAGGTAATACTGACATGAGAGCAGTAGTGGTAGTGAAATAATTCATTGCAAGAAACACTGAATGCTTAGTATACTGATTATAAGGAAAATGTTTGCGGTAATGACAATTAGAAAGTAATGCAGTAAGATATGAAAGAAGTCGGCTATATTCCACAAAATTTCAGTTCATTGCTTTTTCTGAATTTATGAGGCTATAAATTTTCAATAATGTAGAAGAATGGTTATTATTTTTCATAACCAAGCGATCTGGTGTAATTGGAATAATAGTTGTACTAGTTAACTGGTAGAGGTAGCAGAAGAAAGAGGAGTAATAATAATAATAAAATAGTAATAATGACAATAATAATAACGAAAATAATAATAACAATAAAATCTCAATCATGACAACAGTAATGATATTAATAATAATAAAATCTCAATAATGCCAAGAGTAATAACTAGAGGGAAAACCCGCTATATGAGCGGGTTACGGTCAAAGCAAAATTTATAACTTCTATGAATACCGGAAAGTAAAATGCATGAAAAAATTTCAATATGAATGAAATCAGCTCATTCTTCCCAAGCAACAACCAACCCTTAAATAATTTGTTTGTTGTCAGGAAACAAAACTTTTGAACTTCAGGTTAATAACTATACACGTGACGTCATTATTAGTCCAAAGGAGCATTTTGCCCAGAAGGACTATTCATTTCGTTTTGGCATTTGGCTTCGGTTCACTATAAACGTCGATTCACTTTTCAAATTGTTCCTACCAAATATTGGAGCCCTGCGTTATATTTAAAGAAATTAAGTAATGAAGAATCTGCATGGATGTATACATGTTTCTCGCTCTAGACATCAAATTTTGAATAACGTAGTTATCCATTCGAATATGGGCATCTGGAAGCCCAAATTTTGAATTTGGAGTTTATTTTATTATCTATTTCATTTTTTGTAAAATTTTAAAGAATTTTTGATTAACAAACTCAACGATTTCAGCGAGCAATGGCAACACTGTAAGGAAAGGGAAAAAAAAAGTTTCATCTCCAGGGCGCGAGACTGTGTATCGCAAATTCGTTAATATGTTCTTTTAAATATTGTGTGATATGGTTGCTGAATTGAATTTTATAGTTTAAGTGCGAAGAACAAACACCATATTTAATAAGGTAATACACAAAACATTAAAAACACCCCTTTGGGCGTAATATGGAATCTGAAAGTTTTCAAATTTTTTCTTTTTTTAAAATTTAATGCAATGTAACAATGTTTTCTCAATGTCAGTCAATTATTCTAACCTAAAACAAAAAAGTTGCCTGCAGTGGCTGTTTATTTAAAATGCTGACAATAACGAAAATTTTTCAACATACAGTGCCGTCACATGCAATCGCGAGAGCTCGTGACTATTGCCATTCGGAAAAAAATAAGTTGTAAATTAGCGTTTTTAGAGATTTTAATTAATATCTCTGCTGATTAAAGTCATATAAAAATCAGAATGATCGAAATGGTTTGCGAATTTTTGGAATCCGAAGGATACCTTTCTCGATGCTCAACTTCTCTCAGTTCCGGAGGAGATGATGTCACAAACAAATAAACAGATAGACTTACTCAGATTTTAGTAGTATGGATAACATTATTGGAATAGTTAAGGCAGCAAGAATCAGCAAATCAATGTAATATTCATAAATTTGAAGGACTGCTTTCGAAGGTTTAAATATAAAAACCTTCTTGAGCTGCAGTAGTGCAATGAAGAAGTGCAGTCTGCACATCTGCAGCTGCCGAAGCAGATTCTACATATAAAAACCTTCGAAATTAGTCCTATAAATTCATGAATATTACCTAATTCTTGTTGCTTTAAATCCTCCAAAAATTGTTATTTGGCATTCTATTTTAACTCACACTTAATATTATCAATTTGAGTAATAATAAAAATAATAACAGCAACAGAAGTAGTAGTAATAGTCATACTAGTAAATATTCCAAAGTTAATTATAAGAGAAGCCGTTACTAAAAAAAATTTGGCAAAACGAGGAAAGAAAACAGTTTTCAATTGCATAATGTAATATTTCAGGCGAATAATTTAATATTCAATTATAATCTTATTTTATAAAAAAATTCCATCAGTGTGAGAGTAAAACCGCTAACTATAATATCATACTGCTGTCTAATTAAATGTAGTCAGTTAACTGGTTAATCAGCTAATGTGAAAGCTTGCTCAGTGACACTATTTGCTCAATGGAAAGTACCTCCCGTGGAATATGTTTTAAGTGATAATGAGTTTTGTTTATGTTATGCTGAAGAATACAACAAAACATCAATGTTACTGATCACGCTTTCTCAAAAGTCGGAAACATAATGAGTATGCGCCGGCTTCTTTACATTCAGTCACCGAAAGGCTCATTGCAGGAAAAAAATTGCCCTTAAAATGTAGGCTTTAATGGATAATTTTGAGTTTTCATTGCTTTTACTTAAACGTTGTAATGCACTCAAAACAAAATACCTGTTGATTACTAAGTTGAAAATACTATAGTTCACTGCTTCTTAATATACAAAATAATATAATGTAACTGCATTTTATTTTCATTGTTTTAATAGGTCATTTAATATTTCGTATATAAGCACCACACACACTGAAGCATATAGCTGAGAATATTTTCAGAGCACCGCCACATATATGATAAGAAGTAGTATCTTCTTGCACTGATCTATCGCCTAACTTCCATATTTCATATTTTATCCTTTCATATTATTATAGTAAATTTAAAGGAATTCATTATGTTCAGGAAGTTCTGTTTTCTTACGTAGTTAAAATGAATAAGAAGATTTCGAAAAGTAATATCATAAGGTTGTTTTTTTTAAAGGATATTGAGTCTTCTTATTTAAAATTAAATCAAAAAATTAGAATTGAGAGGATTTTGTAGTAGTAAGGTTAGAGAATATCTTTTATACATTTGCGATAAATGATTTTGCACACACATATTTCACCGCCCTCCTCGTCAAAAATTGAAGAACAAATCTTCAAGATCAACTTCAAGATCATATTATAAAGTTTGTTAAAGCCATTATAATCTGACCATGCAATATTCAGAAAACGATTGACTGTAGGAATTCTCCTATGAAGTATAAAAGAATTTCTTCTAAAGAAAGGATATTGTTCATCAAAGGAGAGTTAATATTATTTGCTTTAGTTTATCAACACATATTTTTACTTTATACTCCGATGAACATCAACTATTTGGGATAACTCAAATTAAACATCAACCATTTCGGAAATCAAGTATTTCCTTTTCTTTCATAGGTATGTAACAGTGTTACCTCTATTAAAATTCATACTGTTATTCTTTGTGTACCAAAAGTGCTGTACAAGGAATAACAATGAATACACTAATGGACAGCTTTTCAAATTATTTCAATCAAGTTTAGACCGCAGACAACAACTTCCATAGAGCAATTCAACCACTCACCAGTTTTTTTTCTTCTGGAAGATCTCTTCAGCCCGGTAGTGATCGCTGCTCGCTTTATCAGAGGAGCGGTTAAAGGTGTTTTATGATTCATAATCTCTTCCATTACAGAACGTGATCACGTAGGGGCCGCGTTTTGTTCGCAGTGTGACGGTCATCCTCCAGATCTGGGAGGTGCAGAGGGCCTTCGCGGGGGCGGTACAAAAGCCACATCAGATTTCCTGCTGGTGACGCTTAACACTACTCCACCTTCTTTGGATCGTCGTAAAGTGGTTCAAGTCCACTTTTGCATAGGAGCACATCTTTATACGGCTGAGGTAAAGGCTAAATAAGACGTAATGCTTCTGAAATAGAAGCTGGTGTCAAATGACGAGTTGTAACTTTGCTTAAAAGAAGGACTACGGTTTCTTCAAAATAAGAAAAGGAAACCAGCACAATGCAAAGAATCTGATCATAAACCAAGATTGAAAATGATATTTCATTAAAAACAAATATTTATAGAGGTAATATATATTATGATTTAAAATTTCCGAATTAGCAATGGATTAAAATACAAACAGATTTATTTTGGTGACGGTAGAAGAAGAAAAATTAAAATTTTCATGGCACCTTACGCTGTTGTTGCGATTAATCTCGCTTGTCTCCTATTAGAGCAAGCCCACAAAATTTATAG
The DNA here is from genome assembly GCA_000611955.2 of Stegodyphus mimosarum. NCBI lineage: Eukaryota > Metazoa > Arthropoda > Arachnida > Araneae > Eresidae > Stegodyphus > Stegodyphus mimosarum. The sequence goes on along the minus strand of KK118103.1, from coordinate 945,755 downwards.
TGGTAAGGAGGCAAGATCACGCCTGCCACTGGCAAGAACCTTGGACACTATACTGGTGATAGTACGACTTTGCACAGTTCCGCTCTTAATTTTAGAGAAGAGAATCCCGAGGAGACGGGTTCTGGGACTTCCACCCTGTTTACCTACCACCAACCTCTCGAAAGGACTTTCGGCTCGTCGCATATTTTGTAGTGCCCCATGCCGCATAGACGCAATACATTTAGAAACATTCATGCCTTCCCCGCGATTCGAACCCGAACAATTTGGTACGATAATCAGAGTCACTAACCACTATCCCGATTAGGCGGCGTGCTTTACGCTTGTCCTCTCCAAATATATTTTTAACTATCTTTTATACTTCTGTGACATCTGAAAATTTGTGGCATGTCACACTTAAAGAATGCAGATCAGGTTTCTCACTTTCCAGGATTTATTACGCAATAAGACGAAAATATGTGTACCTAGCAAAGTAAACAAAAACTTTCGAAATCAAATCGTTTTTGTGCTGCAAAATCTATCGTGGGTCTCAACCCCTCTCTCCCGGCTTGGTAGATATACATAATATTTTAAGTTTTCAGATACTTCTTGGGAAAACAGTTTTTATTCATATGACGGTAACGCAATACTAATCTGAAATTTCAATTTTTTCAGCTTTTGATACTCTTTTATAATTGCTTGTCGTAAAAGATCCCCTATCCAAGTACATTCGTTAAAAATTATTAACCTTTCCAGATTTGGTTAACTGCACCATGTTTTGAATAACATTGACATATTTTGCTAATGATCGTACCTTTCATACATACATTTGCATAACTTATGGAGAAAGCATTAGGTTTTCAGGAGTCAGAAAAGCTGAAACTTTAACTATACTCTCTTCGATATTCAAAGCTACTTGTCTTCTAATACAGTTGCACGTGCTATCACCTACACCGCAAGATCATGCAGAGCTAAAGGGGAGGGGAATCCTATAATTTCTTTTAATTTAACTGCAATTTCTAATTTAACAGATAACTATGTTTCATTAGCCGCAGGATTCAAAGCATGTACTTTCCAAAACTAGAAACAGATTTCGAAACACAAGGCCGCTGGCCTGTGATTTATACCACTTTTCTTCGCATCAAAGTTCGAGATTCTGGTTGAATGGGCCGGAAATATACCTCTCAGTGGTATGGTACATTACTCATCTTTTTCATTCATAAGAAAACAGCAAAGGGAAGGGGGCAAGTGGGTTCGATTTGATCTTATTTTATTACTTCTTAAGTTATTGTTATTCTTATTTTTTCAGGTAACCCAAATTTGAAGAGATGAAGGTTGGTGTCAGGTGATTTGTCAAGAAAGCCAGCACGTTATTTATCTTGAGAGCTCTGGACATGTTTGAAACGTGCTGACGGATACGTTGTTAGCTGTGCACCTTCAACCTCTGCAAACACGCAGAGAATATTTATCAAGACCTCTTGCAAAATGGATGCTTACTTTCCTTATTTGCATGTGTTTCATGTAATGACTAGTTGCTGCAGAACGTCCACTCTTTTACTCTAAACAATAAACAGAGTAAGAAGAAAAATGATTTTTAAACGTCAGCGATGGCAACAAATCAAATGGTGGTAAAACTTTTCAGGAACGTAATAAAAAAAGTTATGTTTTTTCATTTTACGATGTTCCGGTCAGAGATAAAACTGTTCTGAAAATTAGAGATATCAAAAAATCTAGAAAGGACTTCATGCTTTTGACACCTAAAAGCTCTACCTCTATTTTTTACTTTCAAAATTTCAGATTAAAAATCAAATATTTTTCAGTTTTTACAATATCAGATCTTTTAGATTTAAAGGGTCTTTTCTTCCAGATTAGGGCCAGATTTATTCAAAAGCGAATGGGGCATTTGCCTTGTACCTCAACTTTAAGGGAGGCCTCGAAATCTTTCCACAATACTTGAAATTTTAAGTGTTTCCATTTTTATATGTCAGGTTTTAAAACGTAACATTTCAGACAGGAAAGCAAAATTTTAAATTTCATTTTTTGTTATGCATTTGTTCAAAAGTCAAGGACTGGAGCATTGCCTTGCACTTGTGTTGATGACTGATTTCATTTAGTGAGGTCTATGTAAATTAATGATGACATGAGAAATCACACATACGACCACTACATTTGAAGCTTACGATATGTGAATATAAATAGCGTCTTTTGATTCAGGCCCATAGTCGCACACTAATAAACTTATAAAGTCGCACATTTATTATCTTTACAAAGAATTTAAATTAATTATTTTGATATTTTTTCTGTAAATTATTTAATTAGAATGAACCTATGTATTAATTTTAGTTATTAGTACCAGCCTGTATATTCCTAATGCTAGCCTTTTACTTTAGGTTTTTCATTTTATTTCCTTTTTCGTCAGTTTTTGACAAGGAAAGAAAGGGATTATGGTGTATAAACCAATATTTAGCACTCTATGCAATTAACGAAAACTGTAGGGGAAAAAAAAGAAACTATATAGAAAACCGAAATGCATTTTTTGATGTTTTTCTCAATAGCTTTAAATGAAAAAAAAAGTAAATTTATTTAAATAAATTTCAATTTAATAAATAATTAAATAAATTAGATTTTATATGAATTAATTAGGGCTATTACGATTCTAACTTAATTTTAAAAATTGAGATAAATTAAATTTATTTAAATCTCTATTTAATTAGTTAACTAAATTTCAAATTTGGTAGTAATAAAATTAAAATTTAATAACAAATTAAATAGTAAATTTATATAAATAAATTGATTTGTTTTGGGAAATTTCACGATTATTTTATATAATTCTTATCAATGATATCCACAGTATCAGAAAGAATCAGAAGAGAGTTTTGTTAAACGGGGTCTTCTCCAGGTACAGTCCTGCCTACCAAATCCTCCCCGCAAATCTGCTTAAAATGCAGCGTACGTTGTGCATACATTTGTGCCAAAATTCATGGCCACTAGTAATAACTAATTAACTATATGTCAAATAAATTAAATAAGACATACACACACACACTCACATACATTAAAGTTGTAAAAGTGTATATTAAAGTTGCATGGTTTCAGTTCAATCTACCGAAGTAAAAACATATTTTTTTAGTTATCATAATAATCTTTGGCATATGTGACTAAAACTGAAATACCGTGATACTTGCAGGAATGATAGATTTTAAATATCAAATTGTATAAGCGACATTTAAACAAACAGAACCCAATCATTCTTATATGTGCGTTTTCTTCACTATCGTTTTCATTTCTCCTTGAAAATTCTGTTAATGTCCCCAAACCAATTCGTATATGGGATTAACTTATTCGGTTAAAACTTAAATTAAATATAAATGTTCTAATAAAAACCTACGGGGGACGTATAAATTTTAAAATATTAAAATATGAGTAGATAAATATTAAAATGTTTCTCGTGCAACTAACTCAAGAGAAATTTATGATAAATATAAATAATAAAAACTTGAGGATATTTTTATGAAACTAATTTTAATGTGCCAAGAGGTTAAGGAAAAAAAAATTCAGATGATAACTATGGCTACAATCAAAGTTAAAATACAACAATCTTTCATGAAAATTGGAAATTCTCATGAAAGATAGACTATGCTGGATATACAAGTATTTAATATTATATCGTGCCTAGTGCGTATCACAGCAAGAGTAATGACAACCTTAAGCAATATGAAAAGGCAGATTGAAAGAACTATTTTTCATTCGGAAACCATTTTTATGTGTTGTCTGCTGCAATGGAGCTTATATTATGCTTCGTGAAATAAAAGGAGGGGATTCATAAGAGCGCGTCACAAAATTCGACTGCTGTTAAACCGTAGCCTATCGGGACTATGGATTATCATACCGCACAGTTGCTGCTTGCTTTGGCTGGAATCAAATGCTCAAGACGATAGTACAAAGCAATATGTAGGATCTCAATCGCCTCCACTCATCTATGCCCGAGACGACAGATATCTTGTCTACATCGTACTTATGAATCTTACAGCTACATCGCATCCCACATTACGTGTCTTGGCTCAGGAAATTGAGTATATCGCACAGCCATTCTTCATGACCTAGGGTATTGCAAAGGACCAAGGCGTGATTGTTAGGGAGTACCTTTTCAACTAAATGCAATTACCTCCACATCATCGTTGAGAAAATAAATGAAATGGATCAGAGAGAAGCATACGTTAAAGACGGTGAAAGAAGATCGAAGGGCGAAGAAAAAGATCGATAAGGAAGAAAGGATTAAATTTCTTGAAAAAGCCGACCTGAGTTCCGAGCCGATGATCGGTGTTCATAGCGTGAGACGATACCCTCTAAGCTATAGTGCTTGTAGGCATGAACACACAACCTCGGCATTACTCAAGAATACTGTAGTATAGGGTATTGCAAAGTGACTTTTGCTTCCACTTCCCTTGACGTTATAGTGCAGAAATCAGCGCCAGCAGTGGTATGCCCAATGATACACTAGGAAGGATCAGTGGCCTAACATTATCCTTTTTTCTGACGACCGCTTTTATTTACAACATGATGTTGCCTTAACCATGTGTGAAGACGCAGAGAGGAATAAATACTCGAAACTTGCATTCTTCGTTGTCATACCGGCCAGCAGCTGGATGGATAATATAAGATCATGGTCCCAAACTCAAATTGCATATCGGCCGAATGCACTACCTGAAAGCAGTGACTGAACGGACTTGCTTTTTTACAAAATAAAAATATTTTTATAAGAAATAAAACAGTTTTATTAAATTTTGAATTCCACTCATTAAATATTTTAGAAAGCAAACTGATGCAATAATAGTGACAACACAAGGGGAAAAAATTCATATTTAGCATATCTATTTTCTATCTGATAATTGAAGCCTGATATCTGCAAGAAATTTTTGTTGATTGCATTTCATAATTGAAACGTATTCAGAGCTAAATTCAGTCTGATATTTATTTCAATAATTCTAATAAGTCAAATTTTTTCAAGAACTTACTTAAACTAAAAATGAACAAATTCTAAAAATTTTCCAACTAAGACAGAACTTGAGAATAAATAATAGAATCGTACATTCTCTTTTACTTATTATATTTTCTTTGACAAAATCAGAAAAAATACATATGTTTGTATAAATATATACACACATATAAATAAATTTCTTTCTTTCTTCCACTTGATAACTGATAACGTTTCGACGATTCCGTAAAGTTTGTAGTCTTGAAAAAAAATTAAATAATAATAATCGCCGTCACGGACTGTAGTTATTCGTACACCACTTGGACTCTTTTATTTGGTCTCTTAATTTTGCCCTGAAAAAAAAATAAGAAGAATTAAAAACCCTGAAAAGTTTCAGATGTTAACGGTCGCCCAAAAGTGTTTGTTAAAGTTTTTCACGCTCTCGCTGAGATTGGAATCTATTAGTCTGCTGTTACACTCAGTCCTATTAACCCCCCTTTTTTGTCTTTTTATCTTTATTATTAAGCCTAATTTTATTCACACTTATGTCATATGCAGTTCAACAGCAAAGTTACAAAAATTTTAGAAGCTGCATAGTAGTATACGTTTAGAATTGCCGATGCAGCGTTAAGTGTTGGCACATGTTTTTCTGTTCGTTTTAGTATTTCCTCAGTTCATCATAGTTCTTATTAATATGGTTTTACAAATCTATTTTTGTCTTTTTATTATTAAGGTTTTGCTTCTTCACTTTATTTTTTTATCATGTCAGCCACATAAAATTTAATTCAACAGCAAAATCGCAAAATATTTCAAAAACAGCATTTCTTAAGAATTTCCGGTAGGCAGTCACGCGACCTGGAGATAAAAATACTTTTTTTCGTTTTAAGTGTTGCTGCTCGCTTTGAAATCGTTGAGTTCGTTAAAGTTTTACAAAATGTGAAATAGACTATAAAACAAATTCCAATTTCGGGCTTCCAGGACTACATTATTTAAAATTTGATGGGTCTAGGTACCGTTGTATACACAATGCGAGAAAGATACATATATTCATGCAGATTGTTCATTATTTAATTTCCTTAAATATATGCAGGGAGATAATATTTGGTGGCAGCAATTTGAAAAATGAAACCGACATTTAAAGTGAATCGACGCAAAACGACGTTTCCAGATTAATATCACAATCGGGACTAACGTCCCTTTTGGGCTAATAATAAAAATAAAAAAACTATTCAAAAAAATAACGATAAAAAAAAATCTGAAAGATTTCAGATTTTAAATTACGTCCAAAGGCGCGTTTTTTTAACGTTTCGTGTGCTACCTTTTTTTATTAAATATCATGTACTACGTACTCAAACCATAAAATTCAGTTCAAAATCAATATCGCAAAATCGTTTTAAAATGAACATATCTTTAGAATTTCCGTAAGTCTCGTGCGCTGGAGATGAAAATGTTTTTTTTTTTCGTACAGTGTTGCCATTGCTCGCTTTGAAATCATTTAGTTTGTTAATCAGAAATTCGTTGAAATGTTACAAAACATAAAATCGATAATAAAGCAAATTTCAAATTCAAAATTAGGGCTTCCAGATGCCCATATTCGCAGTAGGATTACGTCATTCAAAATTCGATGGCTCTAGGTTTTATCACAATGCGAGAAACATGCATACATTTATGCAGATTTTTCATTTTTTAAAATTTAATGCAGAGCGATAACATTTAGTGGCAACAATTTGAAAAGTGAAACGGGCATTCAGAGTGATTCGACGCAAAATCGCAAAACGAAAGTAATAGTCCTTCGGGACTAAATCCCTTTGGACTAATAAACTACTCCTAAACAAAGCGATTATTTTTATTGTTCGTGACTGGGGGCACGAAAGTTGTGTGAAGTACAGCTCAAAGTCAATGAAATCTATGTCTTCAAATATTTGAATATGATTTATATCACTTTGAAAATAAGCAGGATTTTCTGATGAGTTATTCGCATTCATATTTGAAAATAATAAAAACAGAGTAATTGGACCTTAAATCTTTAAAATATTTATGTCTTTCTTTAAATTATAGTTGAAGTAATGCTATTAAAACAAATATAAATGACAGCAATAAATTTATTCTTTCCTTTGAGCTTTTTATTGAGATATTTAAATGACTGGTTAAGTCAATACGAAATGCTAAATCCGTTATTCGTGTATCTTTATATAACTCGTCAGTGATTTTGTTCTTTTGTGTCATGAAAATTTTGATTTCATTTTATTAAATCAAAAAATCCGCTTTTGTATATGTCATTGACTTAATCATCTCACTTGGCGATAATAAGTTATTTCTTCTCATTCGCTTTGAATTTCTTGAAACAATACAATAAATTTTCGACGATTCAAAGCTCGTCCACGAATAAAGTTTACTATTTTACTTATTGTTTCTATAATGTTTGTGGAGGACTACGTTATTCAATACCTCTAGGTACCGTTGTTTTTTTTTTCTCAATGAGAGAAATATTCATACAGACTCATCATTATTTAACTTCTTTAAATATAATACAGGGAGATAATACTTGTTGGAAACAATTCAAAAAGTGATAAAACGCATTTAAGTGTTTCGATGCAAAATGTCGTTTCGAGACTAAAGTCCTTTTTGGGCTTGAGAAAGAAGGACTTTAGAATTTGTGCTTTTATTCCCCCTATTTGCCTTTGAACATTTCAAATTTTTCTTTGCTTTTCGTTTCGTAATACCGACATATATTGCATTTTATTGGAATTTATATTCCCTTATAAAAATAAATAAAATTTTATTCCATCCAACAACAAAACATTTATCATTTCCAAAAATAAGTAAAACACAGTGTATTTATCTTGAAAAACATAGTTTTCTTGGTGTACTTAGAACAACATAAAAACTGAAGCCGCATGGACTGCAGTACCCTTAAAGTTTGTTTAACTCCATACCCAGCAATACTTTCATTCAATTTTATTTAACATTTTAAGAAGAGGTATCAGCAATAGACGATTAAATAAATAATTCCTGTAAGCTCAGAATTATCAATAAGCTACCTGGTAAGTGAGGTAGTAAACAATGACGCATTAATTTTTGGAATCTAATATTCTCATTCAGTGGAGTTTAATTTGTGAACTTTTTTAAATTTTGGAACTTGAGACTCCTTCTTTTCAATAATGTTCAAATAATGAGTTTTATCAATTTTTGGAACTAAAGCTCTCATTTATTGCGGATTTAAACAGTGAATTTGTTATTTTTCGAACCTAACCCTTTCGTTTCATACTAGCTCTTATTATTTTTTTGAAATGTAAAGCTTTCATTCAACAGAATTTAAATAGTGTGCTTTATCTATTTTTGGAGTTTAACGCTCTCGTTCAATGGTGTTTGCTTTGTGAATTTATTATTTTTTGGAATCTTGGGATCTCATTGAAGATGTTTAAATAATAAAGTTATCGTTCAGTATTGTTTGAATTATGAACTTTATTATTTTTAGAACTTAATGCTCTTGTTCTGGTAGCGAGTTTTACCAATTTTTATAACTTAACGTTCTCGTTTAGTGGCATTTAAATAATGAATTTTACTATTTTTTGTAATTTAGCTCTCTAGTTTAATGGCGTTCAAAGAATTTTTTCCCTGAAACTTAACACTTTCGTTCATGCGTATCTAAATATTGAGTTTTACTAATTTCTGGAATATAACACTTTCGTTCAACGGCATTTAAATAGTAGTAATAGCAATAGCAACTTTTTTGTTAATTTCTTAAACTTAACGCTCTCTTTCAATAGCGTTTAAATAACGAGTTTAATTTTTGCAACCTAACATTCTCTTTCAATGGTATTTAAATAGTAAGTTTTATTCATTTTTTTAAACTTAACACTATCTCTCAAATGGTATTTACAAAATGAGTTTTATAATTTTTGGAGCCTAAATCTGTCATTGTAGTAAAATTTTGTTTGTAAATCATAACGCAAATACGCCTGATACAGGATCCCCAAAACCATATAACGGGGTTTACCTACACATGCGACACAACCTGAACATCATTTCGCAAAAGCTCAGGGGTTGAAGAAGGGGCTGCAGGAGTTCCTCCGCGACCAGATAGTCCAGGTTGCTGGTGAACAGCTGCTATGATGAGAAAAGCGTGACAGGGAAGAGTGCACGTCTAATCGCCATCGAGTACATTGTGGCAAATCGATGAAATGTTTGATGTTTAACCTCACTCCCCGTTCGATTGTTATTTTACGAGGGGAGGGGGTGACTGCGATATGAATGATACTACGTTGATGAATAGGGAGCAGGAAGAGAGAACCCTATGTTTGCTTTCTGCACCAAAAACACGTTCACAAGTGGAGTGCTTTAATGATTTCATAAGTGATCCGTCAATCTACTCCGCAACCCGCAGATGATGAACATTTTACGAAGATTATATCATTTTAATATATGGCAATTTATGACACGCTCCGTGTTTTGTAAAAATTCTGTAGATGTAATAGTTATTTTAATGCCAAATTCTTTCATTTTTTTTCCGAATTTTTAGGTCTAATAATATTGCAAAAGATAGTTTTGATGTTAGTTAAAACAATTTTTGTGGCATTAGTTTTAGCGGAATCTTTCCAAATTTTGAAGTTTTATAATATGTGACGCATTGTTGTTTTAAGTTATGCGACCTTGCATTTATTCTTCTATTGACTTCGTAGATATTGCCGTGATGTGAAACAAGAAGTTTAATTTAGTTTGCACGCCGCCTCTCAATTGGAAAGTTACACGGGGAACTAGTGACTAGTAATTTCTACGCAATTTCTCAAATACTACCATTACATAAGACATAAAATTTTTTAATTTTTAATCTTTCGAGTTGTACTATGTGGTGCAATTCGATGAACTGGCATATAATCCCTTCCCAGACTGTTGTCACTTGAAACGCTATCATAATACGAGTATTATTTCATTAAAAGAAAACTACATTTCAATAAGCTAATTCTAATTATTATACATTCTAATAATGTTTTGGTTTGGTTTATTTGAATGTGGCAAAGCACTTTGGGGAGGGACACTTTCGTCGACGACATCATAAGGGAAAACGGCTCGTATATACGTTACGCATGGGGAAAACTACGAAACCACGCAGCCAGCCCGTTCAGCGAGATTCAAGTCTCGGGGCGAACTACCAGTGTTCAGAGATTTTATCTCTTGGGCGTTGGTGGGCCAGTCCAAGAAGAATACATACTAATATTAATGTTACAATATCTAATAAAATACCTTCATTTCTATTTCCCTGTAACTTGAATCTCGTCTATTCCTGTTGTTGTCTATTTCTACTCCCAGTTCCCTAACTTATTCAATACTACTGGAACTGCTGTATGTGATGTCTATTGCAGCTTGCAAGTCGTTGCTATCGTCGTTGTCTTCGTCATCATTAAGTATGTCTTCCCACCTTCAGAACCATAGAAGGCATTAGATACTCTCATTTTCTTGAAGGCATCCTTGCTTTATTAATCAGAGCCTATGCACCCAAAATCAGTTCACTGGATGGTCTCTAGATTTTTCCAGCTCTAATAAAATTGTACGACCCTGATGAGATCCACTCATTACGACACTTCCAAAGATAGTTTTAAAACTGTTTATTCACAGGTACGTCCAATGGTTGCAGAAGTAATGTAAGTTTTGCGGGAATAGCACAGAAACAGTGATATTCGGTTCATTAATATTTATTATTTATTTATTTTGATTTACATCTATGAAATCCGTGGAAACTGTTCAAGACTAATAGCAACTTCTTAGTAGAAGAGTACCTAGCCAACGGTTCCGTATAATTTTGAGCCATTCTTCCTTTAAGTCTGATGACATCCAACTTTTTCCATGTGCCCTAACTAACATACCAAGAGACGAAAAAATCGTCTGCATCGTCTTCCTTTTAAAAATCACGAACTTATAAAATTCTAATAAGCTTCTGGTAACCGTTCTGCGAGCGTTATTCTTACCCTTAGACTAAGTCCATTTCGTCTCGTGAATCGATCGATCCATTCTCTGCTCACTTTAAATTGTTGGGCTGTAATATCATGCTTTTCCGTTTCATCCACTACTTTCATTTGCTTCATTACTTTAAGCAGCGCAGCTATGTCATTGTTTCTTTGCTCTGTCACGTGATTCAGCACTTCATTATCAATTTCCGAAAATTCTCCGGTCCGCGAAACACTCTCCGCTTTGAACTTGTCTTTCCCAGTGTATCTTTTTATTGTCTCCAATATCGAATCAAAATAGGTTGAGCCTGTCTACTGGCCGGTTTGACATAAAATTACATTACATTTTAACATCAACAATTTTCAAAATTTTTAATTTAAATTTTGCTATGTATCTACGATTATTTTCTTCATCCATGGTTCTGAAAATTTGTGGCACACTGCGTTCCTAGTACACATACGTCAAAAGAAACTTCTTCTAACTACAAATTCTTAATCCTAAATTTAAGAGTCGAATCGAATCGATGATTTTAAATCCACAAATATAACGCAGAATACGACGTGTCCGGCTAAGTCACCTTGTAAAATCGCAGGGTAACCTCATGTGGAGGAGATTTGACTGCAATTTTTGACACTGGCATAGGAAGAAGGAAGTAGAACGTGGGCGAACAAAAGACCTGGATTTCGAAAGATCGAGCACATCAACAGTAGATGAAGCTACCATGAGCTCCAACGTAAATAACGGAAATGAGGTGACATCATATATTTCGAAAATTTCTTGAGTGCGAGAATACGAACACAACCGAAAATGCAAGGGAAAATAAAATGGATGAAATGCTAATACAAAACTGCAAATGCAAATTCAGTACACTAAATAAAATAAAATTAATCAAGGGAATACAATTTACCAATACCTAGTCCTCAGAGGGAAAACTATGTGCAATAAACGAAGAACAAAATTACGCGAATATTTTAAAATTTTCATAAGCTAGCACTAAAAAATAGAGAACTTTTTAAGTGGGAAAGTATTTCGAGACCAAATGTATTACGCAAGAAATTTTAATTTTATTAAAATAGAAAAAAATGGGACTTAAGGGAAATAAACTTCATAAAAAGGTGCATGTACTATTTAAAGTGCATATACTACTTAAAGTGCAAAGACTTTAACCTTATATGATTGCATTCTTATCTTTTAATAAATTTACTGAATGTTGCTTAAAATGACTCAAACTGCACCAAACACGAGCTCCAGTGTATTCTTACAATATGAAATTTTCTGATACGTATACCGTTAGGCAGAAATAAATCAACCAAAGCAACAATGATCCTCCTTGAAAATTGATAGTAGTCTGCGTCGACGTTTCGTGATTTTCTCCATGTGTAACATGGATTCAATCCGATTTCTCTTAAAACATTCTCCAAAAAAGACCCCCATTTCTTTAGACAGATAGTTTTAGCGTGATTTGCTACATTCAAACCAAGCTACTCTTATTTTCAGAAAACCACTAATTATTTCATATTCCACATCTAAAAAAATTTTCACTTAATGTATCAGAAATTGAATTAACGTTTCTAAAACTTCCTCGTTTAATCTGTAGCTGATGAATTGTAAGTAAAAGTTAAATCTGATTTCAATGGAGTCGTAACTCAACTTAATTTGCAATCTGAAAACACATCTTAAAAAGAAAACCTGTGTTTTGAATATCTATCTGGTTTCAAAGAGAAAGTGCTACATCAACACTTATTTTCATTTCGGATAATAAATGTTTGCTCACTCAGAGGAAAGAAATATTTTTTTCTCTGAAAACAAAGTGGTTCCTGTATGTTTTCCAAACTGAAAGGTGATTATTACGACATAAATTCATGCTTTGCTGAAACCGCGAAGGGTTTAACATCTGGCAAGCGGTACTGTGTTTAAAAAAATGTGAAACATTACCGATTATTATCTCTTTCAACAGCATAGTAATAAAAAGGCCTGAGATGACAAATATCATTTGTAAACCAGCTTCACGCATGAATAGATAATTATTGCCGACTATTATTAATTTGATATGGATCTCTACTGTATGATGAAAAAAACTGGTTTCTGGCACATTTTAATAATTCTTTTTCCATGTAACGCGAATAAGACATCTATTAGATAACTCTTCATGGAAACGATTTTACAAAAACAAAGGATATCAAGTACAGCGTGTCTATAACAGTCCTTATGCGATTATTATTTTCGCAATCATTGACTGAGACATTCTTTCAAGTTATAACAATGCTTTGAATTAGAAAAGTGTTCGTGTTATAGCTTAAGAAAATCAGTTGAGTAAAAATTATGAAGTCTAACAATTTATACAGTACCTCGATCCTTTTAGTTATATTAAGTAAACGCATATTGTTTTTTTTTTAAATGTGGTAAGAGCTAAATAGTCTAAACCCTAACAGACGTAAAGCGGATTAACGCTGTGTCTGGAATAACTGCAGAGATTTAAAAGATTTAAACAATTTTTTTTTAAACAGAGCTTTGAACATAAACGCACTTCTTGTGCTAAGAGAATCAACCACCACTTGTGGCGATGTAACTGAAGTAATAGTTAAATTCAAATTTAAAACGTCAGTCAAAGCAGTCAAAGACTTCACAATTAAATTTAAATGTAAGCGGAGACAAAACCTGTAACTGGAGTATCAAATTAAATTTTCGGCCGCAATTACGCAAAGCCGAATAATTAAAAATTTATCAGAGCTGGCAGAAGTAACGTAAAAAGGCTACGAGAGGGAAAAACATGCTCTTTCTTGCAATTCAAAAACCTCAATTTAAATACTCTCTAATCTGGTTTACATACTCGTGGGAAACGGAAAGGAAAAGTCATAGTAAAGACTCAAATTATAAATAACTGGTTAATTTAAATAATAATATTGTAAGGTTTATCCTAATTTTGTAACAGTTATTTTAAGTTTATGCATCTTTCCTATCCCTTCTAGCTTCAGCTTACAATTTCCTACCAGAATGTATTTTCAGAAACGCGGCTAATGCAAATGAGTAAGAATAGTATTTAAGTCGATGTTTCACTGACTTCGTTAGAGAGCCCGAGTTCCTGAGTAGCGCGCGTTTGCCTTTGGCTACCTCTCTCTCTAAGCTATTGCTTCGCTAGGCCGTACTTTAGGCCCTTGATTAGCTTCGCCGACTTAATTGAGATTTAGGGGCCAACCACTTAGAATCTTGATAGCTTCGGCTATATCTTTTAGTTTAGTTAATTTCATATTAATTTGAGTTCAATCCCAAGTGGAAGCTTTGCTGTACGCTCTAAGTTAGGAGCTGACTGAGTCATCATTATTTTGAGAAATAAAGCGTAGTTAACCCTTCTTGAGTCTTACGTGTCTGTTCACACACTCAAGCGAAAATTCGTGTATCAGTGTAAGGGGTTGCAAATATTGAAATAGGAAATAAAAGGTGAAAACCCACAATCTTATAAACGTTTAGAATTTTTCTCAAAAATAAAACACCAGAATCTGACTCCTGTACAACAAAAATTAATTGAAATATTATTTAATTCTTAATTATGAAATTCTGTTGAAGAGTCATGCAAAAATTGCATTGTGAAATTTCTGCCATTGTGTGTAACTCAAAAAATGGTTAAGAGACGAACTTAATTAAGAGACGAACATTGAGAAAAGCAGACTGCCAGGAAAATACTTGACCAATATAATTTTTTTTTTTTTGAGAAAGGATATCTTATTCATACAGCGTTCCAGAAAACAATTTAAAGCTCTTGTATTGGCATATAGCCAACTGGTAATATTACGTTCATAAATTAAAAATTAAAAATGTTTCTAATTTAATGAATTTTTTGTACCTTTATTAAGTTACGGTACTTAAGTAATAAAACCGAGGGACACAATTAATAACACATTTTTATGATTTGAATGCTTGTAAATTCCTTGCGTGAAATTTCTTTCGACATATTATATGTAATAATATTATAAATTAAAGAAACTTATACACTAGTAAATCGCAAAAGAATATTATTGAATGATATTAGACAGCAAAAAGTCAACTTAGAAATATTTTAACTAATATTTTAATCGACATCTGAAAGAAACCCAGAAAAAGATTGCCGAAAGTCTCCCTTTTTGAAATTAAATATGTCCGTCAATTATCTTCGTAGAGCAATTGTCAAACTTTGTGTGTTTTGTTTTTTAGAACTAGTACAAATTTTTCGTAAATGTAAGTACAGAGATTGGGAAACAGTGTAAAATGTTAAATTTCTTAGTTTCTTCAAAATTCTCTTCATCAAATTAAAAACGCAAAAACATGAATATTTTCTTTAATCAAACATTTTGGTAATTGAAAGTATGTGTTTACGACCTGCGGTAGCGCATAAGTAAAAGACCTTTGGTATGGCATATATAAAGTCATATATAAAGGAACATTTTGGACACCGTGTATATTGTCACCATGCATTAAATAATTTCCATTTTAGTACTCTCCATAACCTAAGTACTTACAAACACTTATAGTTAGAAAAGTCAAACGAGAAAAAGACTGTTGGTAGAATTCCTTTTTAATTTTTTCGTGCTTACTTTATGCTTCTTGAATTAAATCACAATTATAAACACATTGTATTCCTTTTTATTGAGTGAATGAATGAGGGAGAATTAAATGTAGTGGAATGAAGTCATAATGATGAACAGTTCGGTTAAATAATTTAATGCAATAAAAGTTTATTAATTAGATGAATTACATTGATCGATGAGCTTATTCAATCATTAATCTAGGTTATTAGGTACGCAAAAATGGACCGTTGAAACCCATTTCTGAGCATAAACGTAAAAGCAAAATTTGATTCCCCACTACATAAACAAACTGGGTAGCAACGGGGACGTTCTCTGAGATTACGGCAATGTATACAAATCATTATGCAGTAGGTACAAATCATCATGAAGTAGTGTATTCCTCCTTTCCCTTATCAATATAATGGAAATGATATACTAATTGTAATATTGAGGTACGGGAAATATAGTGGGATATGGTTTGGTTTGGTTTATTTAAATTAAGGCAAAGCCTCAAGGTAAGGAATGCTTTCATGCTTCAAGGGAAGAAATGCACGCTTAAGGGAAGGAATTCCTTCGTGTATGACTTTCTAAGGGAAATTGGCTCGTATACACGTTACACAGGGAAAAAACTACGAAAACGCCCATGCAGCCAGCCTGTTCGGGGGATTCGAGCCAGTTCGCGTGAACAAACTACTAGTGTTCAGAGACTTTACCGCTCGTTGCTGGTGGGCCTAATGGTATATGGAATAAGGGATTAATGGATATGATAATGGATATATACACTTTTTTGCAGAAAAATCCAAACACCAAGCAGGACTTTTGCGATCGTGATGAAATTTGGTATGCAAAAACATCTTGATCGAACATGCAAATGATCAAAGTTTCAAGGCAAATGAACAGGAATTGCGATCATAGCGCGCATTTCTAGTGCGCAATTCGCAAAGTACAAAACCAGTACCAGAGGCGGAAAATTGATCTTTTTTTGTTGCTGCCAAATTCCGTAAAGAAATAACTGAAGATGCCATTACGACGATATCCAAGACCTTACAGACAGCTAAAGCGACTTCGAACGTGGTCGCACTTGTAGGATTGCGTGAAGCTTGGTGGTCATACCGAGCAATAGGCCGCCAATCGCAGCGTGCTTACAGAAACTGCTGTGCAAAGATGTTAGCAGCAATGGTTGCTACAAGAAAATTGCCGACGAAATTAAGGCTCTGTAAGGCCAATGAGCACAAATGCCAGGCAAGATAGGCTGATTGTTCACCAGGTCCGAACCGCCCCAACGGTATCATTAGACTATTCGACGCATTGCAGCCACATCTATACCTCCCGTGGTACCATCCACCATCTGACGGCGCTTGTCTGAGGCGGACAAGCTTCAGAGACAGAGGCCTTTAAGACATTTGTCTTTTACCCCACAACATCGGCGAAGTCGTCTGGAGTGGTGTCGCAGCCGATCATCATGGCTGCCATCAGACTGGCATCGTAGAGTGTTCCCGCTTCGCTCTTGAAGCAGATGACCGCCGTATTCGTGTCTGGAGAGGACGATGCCAGCGGTCCCAATCAGCATCATACAGCCATCACCCCTGGTGTGATGGTGTGGGAAGATATTTCTTATGACAGCAGGTCATGTTTAGTTATCCTCCGTACATCTTTAACAGTTCAACGATATGTTCATACCATCCTGCGGCAGGTTGCATTCCACTTCATATCACGTCATCCTGGAGCCATTTTCCAACAAGATAATGCCAGGCCACGTACCGCTCGCGTATCTCGGCCTGTCTCCGTGCGGTTGATACTCTTCCTTGGCCAGCACGGCCACCATACCTTTCGCCAACCAAACATGTCAGAGACATGGCAAACCGTCAGATTCGGACACCACAAAATATCACAGACCTGGAGCGACAACTGATGAATGCCTGGTAGAATGCGTCGCAGAATGATATTAAGAACCTCTACCACTCCTTGCCTCGACGAATTCAAGCATGCATTGCTGCCAGGGGCGGTTCGAACAACTACTAATTTGAACACTCAATGGGTGATTGGGAACAGGTACTATGACCTTGATTTTTTAATCATTTTATTATCTGTGTATGAGCTATACACATATTCAATTTCATCAAAACAACCACTTCTTTCATAGTGCTTCGATTTTTTTGCAAAAGAGTGTATATATATATATATATATAGATATAAAAATTCATAATGAAAATTATTAAAAGTAAAATTTATGGTTTTTTAATTACTTTCATTATGAATATAAATTCAAACTAATGGCAGCTTTACCGCTATTTTAATAACAGCCTGCTCTCTGTGTATTATATCTCCAAGAAACTTTATAGTTTTGTCGCCAATTTAGGCTAAACTTTCTTCAATAGAAAACTACTTATTACGACAACCCTTTTGGCTTCCATCTCTTAATACGTATTTGCATTCCAGTCATTTGGTTTTAAACTTTCAAAGGCAAGTTGGTTAATTTTTGCTTACTAGTTTGACTTTTAAATTTCTTTTTTACTACAGTTTTTAACTTTAATTTCATAGATTTCTTTTAATCTTCTTATGATTTTTTAAAATTTGTTCTTGAATCCACTTTTGTTTTTAGTTTTGTATTTGAAATGAAAAGAGTGTGTAGGGGATATGTCTTCTAAATAAGCATCTTGTTCAGATTAATTGTGTTCTTAGTGAAAAAATTTTAATCTTAAAGATTATTTGCTTTTTAACAGGATTCTTTTGGTTTAGTGACTAATATCTTTATTTTGATTGAATATCAATTAGTGATTTGAATCTAGCAAGTAATTTGATGTTTACTTGGAAGTAAGATGAAACACTGTTTCTTATTTTAGTTACTGTTAATTGATGGTAGATTGGTTTATCTCCTTGATAAGTCGATTAATCTGCTATCAATAACAATAACTGGTTTTTCAATACTTAAAAAGTTTACTTTTGATTTTGGAATTTTTGCGAATTAGTTTTTCCTTAACTGTGTTTAAAGCAAGGAGGACTGAAAATTCTATCATCCCTTAGGACATCATCCGCACTCTTATTTACTTATATTACTCTTTATCCTATTAGACGTGCGGTGGTCCTATATCCTACTGAGCCTACGCTGTTCTCGCTCTGTATTCTGACTATCATTTTCAAATAAAATCACTTTTTGCTGCTTTCATATATATATATATATGTACAATGGAAAATATAATAGATATTTTGAAATATAATGGTAATATAATAGAAATGCTATACTAATAATTTGTAGCTTCAGTAATGCGATTTCTTATATATGCGTTATCTTAATTTTTTCCATCGAATTTGTCGAAATCTGGAGTTTCATTACTACGCTGTCCAATGTTCATTCATTAACACTGAATACGGGCTGGCATCAGCTCTGCTAAGAAGTTATCAACAATTTTAAAGGATTTCATTGACTGAAAATGACGCCAAAGAAATGGTGCAAGTTGCAAAAGCAACTGGAGAATTTTTAGGTCCGGGGCAGGAAATATCAAAGAATTAATGTAGAAATGACAAATGAAGAACTGGACTGGATGCTTTTATAACATTAACTGGCAGTGAAAGTAGTGATAATGATGAAGATAAAGCGCCTTTAATTACAAAAGGAAAAGGCACAGGAGCTTGCAACTCATTTTGCAATGGAAATTGACTCAAATGACGACACTTTATGACAGGAGTTTGAAAAGCTTCGCTCTCCTTATTACGAATTTTTAAATAACTGCTTTAATCACTCTCTCAAGGAAAAATCACCAGGAGTCACCTCTCAAGGGAAAAAATGATTGTATCATGCATTTATTGAGTTATAATATCAATTTACTTTATCTTTGATTTATCTTCACCCTTTTAATCCCAATCATATTTAAATTTATTTAAATTATACGTTCTTAATTATCTGAACTGTATCTAATACATTTTTTTCCATTGGATATTAACTTGCCTCACGCGATTTTGCGGTACGCGCTATGTGTTCATGATGTAACCACCCTTTCCTGACGGATTTACTGTATTAAATCGATATTTTCTTAATTAAGATCTACTTTCAGAAAAGATGAATGACATTGAAACCATTGCGAGAAATCACATCAAGACGCACTGTTGCCTCTACCATTATTTTGATGTCTGCACTTTATATTTATTGCGCAATTCGAAAAACATGAGTAAATTTTCCTTTTAATGGCAAAAAGACGTATGCTAAATTCGTTGAAATTGTACCGATTGCTAAAAAAAGATTAAAAAATAAAGAAACAACGGAAGTGAAGAGAAATTTCAGAATCATCGCAAGTGCCATTTCGTCTTTTGGCAGTAGCACGGAAAATTTCACTTTGATTTTCCATTTTAAAAGTCTTTCTCAAGAACACTCAAAATTATTTTCTCGTAAGCTGCGTACTCTTTTTGCAAGGAAACTATAATTTTTATATCTGCTATATAATGAAAAATTTCTCTTCCTTTTCTCAAAACAGACTGTGTATTCTGCTAGTTTAAAGCTAAAGGTTATCACTTTTGCTGAGCAACGTAATGAACGGAACTGAAAATGATATTTCTAGCTACGAAGCGATTGACAACGATATGGAGATGGAGATCATTTGCTCAGACTTCTACTAAGCAAAACATTCTTATAAGAACAACTAGAAAATTCCAAACTGGACGCTGTTATTAAATTTGGTTAATGTCTCTTAGCACTTATATTTTTACAATTATTTAACCCATCATTTTAATTTTTTAAAATCAATTTATTTGTAAATATTTTGAATTCGTATAGAAGCGACTAAACTTCAGTAGAGAAATTTTTTCCTCTTGGTTTAGACGCAAAAGTACTCAGTTATAAATTTAGTTATAAAGTTAAGTTATAAATTTTAAGACTTACCTTTTATTTAAAATATTTCCTTTAAACTTTTTCCAGTAATTAAATTTTGCAATCTTACATCCCAAAAGGCGTATCATAATTAGATAAACGCATATTAAAATTTGATAATTCGATCATTTCTTTCTATAAGGAATAACACAGTTCAGAAATGAAAGAAAAGTTCGGTAAGGTGCTAGAATTCTAAACTAACAAGCGCTGAAGGAAGTAACATAGTAAATTAATTTCTTGTAACATATGATTTGTAATTTCTGGTTCAGGAACAAAGAGGTAAAGAAAGAAGTAGTTATACAATATGTCATTCAATTTCAGGAACCATTTTTCAAACAAGCACGGCGGGGCTTCTACACATTCCAACTTTAAATGCTGGAGTGTCTGAAGAGAAACTTTCCAGTACTGGGACTAAGGCAGATATGTCGCCTATTGATTAATTTACCCAGATTATGTTAAGCATTTCATTTATGAGATCTTTATTGAAACTGCCACTGTTCTCACTGAAAATTTTTGAGGCAACTGGAAGTGTTCGCTATAGTCCTGATAAGTCTTAGTTTTGGCAGAGGTTCGGTGATTAACATTGCAGAGATTCAACGCTATGAGATGCGTAGTACTACTGATAAAAGATTTATAGTTTTCCATCGTTCTTTACTCATTTACTCCTAGAACCTCCCGGGGTGGTATTTTCAGCCATGTATTCATGCACTAATATGGTTTCTTGGTATATGCCCCGCATATTCCTTAAAGTTTGTACGCAGAATTTTGAAAGTAAATTGAGTACAGTGTATTTTGCTTATATAAGGCATTTTCTGCTGAATTATATCAGTATTTGCAATTGAAATTGTTTTATTTGAATATATTTTCTTTGTTCACTTTATTCAGCTATGTTAAGTTGAGCGTACATTCGGCAAGAAATATCTAACGGAGACCAGGCCGGGGCAGGAATTTTACGTTACGGAAATAAATTAGGTTATTTTGTTTCTCAGTACGCTCAGAAAGTCATGAATTTATAATTAAAAATTTTTCAGAAATTCGAATTTTTTCATTCTGTGCTAAAAATTATGAAATGATTAAAAACTAAAATAAAACTTCGAAATCAAATTCCATGCGAAAACGCAGCATGAGACCACTGCATCGCTCGTGCGTTACAAAATAATATATTATTCGCCTTTTGTTATGCAAATAGAAACCTCCAGAAAAATCTGCACTTAGAAAAATATCTCATTCTTAGATAACATTGCTTTATTAGAAATGCTGCGTCCTTAAACTGAATTTTAACTACAGAAGCATTAACAAAAGTTGCATTATTATCTACTCATTTTGTTCAAGAAGGAAATGGAACAATATAAAATTTTTGCCGTCGGTGCCACCTTTCATTTATCAATCTTTGCAAGCTGTGTTTGCCGGCCTTGACTTCATAGCGTCCAATAACTAAATGTCAAGCGCTGCACGACGATCGCTCAGAAATTTTTTTAGACCTTTTTGTTGGTGAGACCATTGTGAATTTATTCATTACCCCCTTCATTTCATTGGCATCCAGCTCATGTCTGAACGTGCGCAAACTGAGAGCTATATAATATGAAGTGTGTTCTAGGCGTAGCGTGAGCTTAAAATCTCAAGGGACATCTAGCCGTCTGCATGCGAGGCACACAATTCCTAATTGTGACACACTGTGAAAAAATAAGTAAATAAATACTGAACGATTCAGGAAAATAATGGAAAGAGTCAAATTGAGTTCTTGTAGTCTGGCTGCTAATCAACTTAGCTTATCTGTTTCAATTTGGTTCTTCAAATAATCGCGGCAATGCCTTTGAAAATCTGGCGTGTTATAACTATTATCGTTGTCACACAACTAAATGCATATTATTAAAGTCTTATTAAAATAGCAAATAAAATAAAATTTTAAATTCATTAAAATGCTAAAAAATTTTGTATGTCTTTGTTTAAATTAAGACTAGAAACTAAGGCTAGATAATTTTTCGGAGTAATGAATGTAAAGTAGTAGAAGTGTAAACATTAGTCACAATCCATATTTTATAAAACAATTTTTAAGAAACTAAAATACCACTTTCAAGACGGCGCACTGGTGTAAAGCTGTACTTTTATGAAATTGCTGTCAGAGAGTTATGGACTTATCATTCGTTCACCTTTACGAAGCGGCTTTTTGAAGTAGTCCCATGTCAATGAGATTTTGTGGTCAATGGCATACCACTCGAAAAGCTATTTCCTGCGGTGTCCACCACTCGTCAAGCATTGATATAAGTGTATTGAATTATAAAGGGGCCAGACTGGACAACGATAATGTAATCAGATTGGCATTTGCAATAAATCTTTGATGAATAAAAATATTCGATTTTCTGTTGAACGCGAGTGATTTGAACTTTGAAACTATATTAATTTAACCGTGTTTTAATAACTATTAATATTTATATAACTGCTAACTATCTGAGCTATATTACTTTAAAATCTGATTATAAATTATTAGTAGCATAAGAACATAATATAATGATTAGCAGAAAACAATTATGATGAAAGCATCGAAACTGCAAATTACTTCTTTTTTCTTAAACCATTTAATTTTTGATAAGGTACATTTTTAAAGTTGCAGGTTTTTTTCGAGACAGCTAAATATTATTCATTTGGTAAATATATTTGAGAGCTATCTGTGTAAAAAAAAAAGATGCCTTGTGAAATACTAAAAGAAAATATCCATTATTTACAGTTCAGCAAAGCACTCGAAGGCTATTTGTCTAAAAAGATACACATTTTTTTCTAATTTGTAAAGTACCCTATCTTATGGAAACTTACTTGTATCCACGTTAAGTACGTAGACAGTTCCGAAACTCCAATACGATCAGCCCGTTCGCCAACCTGGTCAAACTACTACGGATCCAGCGATTTTATATTTCGGCAGCATGTAGACCCATGGAGCATTAAATTCCACAAAGCCAACCCATTCTACCATAAAGAATAAAGCCCTCTTCTAACTTTTGAGTTTCGCCGCCTTATCACCTCGATAGTATGGGGCTGAATTAAAAGCGGTAGCTAAAAAATATCCAGTAAAGGCATTATTAACGAAAGAAATTTTAAAGCACATTTATTTTACAAGAATTAAGCCAGTTGTGTCAAAAAACATTAAGAACAAAACGTACTCAATGAAAGAATAAAAAAAATTAATTTTCATGTGAAGAAGTTTATGTACGTAGAGATGAGAAATTTACATGAGAAATATTTTTCTAATGGAAATTTTTGAATGTCTTGCAGCTTTGAAAATAAATTCAGATTATACACATATTCTGCAATATAAAACTGAAACACTGATACATTTTGCCTTGCGCCACTTTAGTCCTCGTTCACACTAATCTAAACCGAAGCTAAAAATGTGACAGAAAAAGTTCTCTTGAGTTAATTAGGAACAGATTGGATGCAGAACTGTCCAGCCAACCACTCTGGTATTCCGTGCCTTGCTTTTTATGTCGTTTCATTTTAAATGCGTGTTGGATGGACATATGACACGTGATGTAATAATAAAGTTTTTATTACAGGAAGAGGGTAATTCTGCTGATCGGGGACTGAACACAAATTGCTGTAAATACATGAAACTAATGAATGGTTATTTAATGATCTGAAGTAACTACACTGTTAAAAATTTGGTTCAAAGTTTCACCAAACTATGGTGCTGAAAAAGTTGCAACCAAAAGATGGTAAAACACTGAACCATTATTTGGTGCTTTGGCTGAACCTTTATTTGGTAATAGGTTGAACCATTATTTGGTAATAGGTTGAACCATTATTTGTTAATAGGTTTAACCAAGAATTGGCAGTATGTTAAAGCAAGAATGGGGAATGTTGAACCATAAATTAGAAATGCGTTAAATGGGCTATATTACAATATGGATTGAGAATACCTTAAACCCTTAATTATAATTATGTTTACCGTTAACTGTAAATTATAGGAAGTTATTTGAGAGTTCAGTCATAAAATTTTCTATTATCCATTTTTCTGGTATTTTTTTATTCAATTACTGCTATGGCACCCTTCTCCTGGTACTTTTTTTAATTCATTACTGCTGTGGCTAAGATATTTAGAAATTTCTTATGCAAATCAGCATATCTATAGCAATAATTATTGAAAATTTGGCTAGAACAGCAGATTTACTTGCATAAGATTGATTCAGTTTTGAGAGAATGAAAGTATAAAATATATATCATTAAAATACACATTTGCAATATATTAGCATGTATATAAAAATATATTTTTACAAAATTAAATGCCTTACACACCAATAGGAATAAGTTAAAATGTAACTGCTCATTGCAAGAGCTGAATTTTAAAAATTCATGTTTGATATGCCTTCACTTGTAAATTAAATTGCATTAGCTTTGAGATTCAAGGTCTCTAGTATTTAAATTTACAACAGAAATTGCTTTCTCATAACAAAATTGATATTATACATTGTGTGTAATGTGTAATTAACAGCTATTCAACTAATTACTATTATACTATATAAAGAAAAATTATTCCATGCATAATTCTTATTTTCATTCACATGCCATGACACTTACCTTTAAAATTTGGAGACCAGAAGTGTTTGCTAGAATCTGTAAGGTTTCCCATGTCCCCTCCTCACACAAAAACAAGTTTTACTTTATGGTAATTTTTTATTTACAATATGTTAAAATATATTATGAAGCATGATAAATTATAATACTTATGTACCTATACAATAAAGAAAATTTTCCAAAGCTATTAATATTGTTCAATAAATTCAAAAGTAAATTCCATTTTTCTGCAGATTAAACATATCTCTTGGTAGCATGTTATATAGAAACGTAAACATTTCATGTAAAATAAGTCAGAGGAAAAACATAACTTAAGATGGCAAAGCTTTAATGAAGAACACATTTAAATCCACATAGACAAATTTTCTGCAACTGCTACGTAAGAAAAGTAATTCATTAAGAAATATTTTATGCTGAATTTTGCACAGACATACATGTAAGCATAATTTAATAAATTATATCACTTATATTCTGTTTAAGAAATTTAAAATGAAACTACTCATAAAACCTGTCGAATGGTTACGTATATTTTATAAATATTTTAATCATTATTTTTCAGAATTTAATAACAAGTACTTCTGAATAATTAGCATACATTATTATGCTTATATAGAAACAGGACATACATCAATAACATTCTTCTAACTTGAAAACTTTAATTGTATGAAATAAATAAGATAAATGTACTTGTAAAGCATGCATGGGCGGATATTTACCATTACTTATAATATTGACAAAAAGCATTTTGCAGTTTCATATCCTGGAGTATTTAAACCAATAAATCTCAGAAAACACAAGTGTATGTAGTAGTCATTTTAATACATTTGTGAAAATTTCAATAGGATATTTAACAATATCATGAAACCCAAATTTAGAATTTTTTATTTAACAATTTAATGGTTGTCTCATATACTTAAACAGTTCTTGCAGTTCATAATCATTAGAAGAGAGACGCAAAGAATGCATGGTACTCAACATTAGATCAGTGATTTTTCACACTGTTGGTTGTATCGGAAATGCAACGGGTGGTAATTTGTGGGCACAGTGGTCTGACAAGCACATTATATCAAGCTCAGCGACGGTGTACCTCATAACGCACCATTTGGTGACTGCACTCTTTTGCCAGGATGAATTTCATAAGCTTGTTCTAATGTTCCAATTGAGATAAGTCACAACACATTCTGATCTTGCATGGATGTCGAGGTAGTCTTGGGGAGTACAGGGTCAGGCCTTCACAACCAGTGATTGAAAGAAGACAACATCTTTTAGATACTGTTTGTAGCTCTATTTCAACATCATTGGGAACCTAAAAAAAGAAGCGTTAATACACAGCTACATAACATCATGCATTATCTAAACTATTAATTTTATATTTATTTTTTCTTTCATAATTCTCACCCTCGTATCATGACTGATGTTACTATTAGTATTACTAGGTTATACTGACTGATGTTTCTGTGTTTTAGTATATAAGTTACAACAAATATATACTATCATTGCAATATATACTAAAAATAACATAAAGCATCCATAATATATTAAATTTAATTAATAAAAACTTAAATATTCATTTTGATTGGTTTATTTGGATGCAGCAAGCCACTCGATTGCTATCTGACTAGGGTATGTACATTGGGTTGCATTCATGTTACACATGGAGGAAGCCAAACATGCAGGCAGTGCGTTTGCATGGATTCAAACCTGGGTCGAAATGCCAGTGTTAAACAGTATCAACCATATCATTACTGGTAGTAAAATGTTAGTTTTACTTTTAGTTTCTAATAAAAAGTATAGAAGAAACAAAAACACAATAAAAAAGGAAGATGCATTAAAAACAATTTTTGTCAAATACCAGGGCTAAATATCAAATATATGGCTGGCCGAACATCAATACTTTGAGATATTGAGGATTTTATTTTTTAAAAAAGGAGGTATTAAGACTATCCCCGAACCCAGCAAAGAAGCACAAAAATGTACTGATGAGGCATTGCATCATGCCGCCAAAAAATATTTATGTTGAAATGTGTTGCTGCTGGTAGAGCATACATTCCACCGGTATTTAAAAAAATCTAATATATAATGTATATTAATATGCCTACACATCTAAAGGTATATTTAGTAAAAAATACACAATTATAAGAATTATAAAACATTAAGCATTAAAAAAATACAAAACATTAAGAAAATTAGCTGGATTACATTATTATACCAGCACCAAAGTGTTTATTTTACTATTATAAACCTACCAATATTACCCAAATATATTTATGTGGCAATTTAGTTGTGCCCATAGCAACCCCAAATGGCTTTCCAGACATTTCACCAGTACGACGGCAGATTATGATCCCTTCTATGGGAATTTCTGTGTTTCAGTATAGCGGTGAATAGCATATTGCAGTTTTCATCGGCGAAATCTCAGACTTAACTTCCTACACACATACAGTGCAATAAGACTTGTTTAAAGGCATCATGTGCCTTTTTTTTTCATGTGTGTCATTTTATGATTTTGATGCCATGGTTGTTCAAAATGCTAAGTTTCTGGAATTCTCTGCTGCTTCCTTCAGTGAAAGCAGATCGCTGTGTACGTGAAAAGAAGAGTGGAAAAAACCCAAAAAGACTGCATGTCTTATATGGAAAAAGAAAAGAAATTATGAAAGCAGCATTTTTGAACTAGAAATAAGGATATCCAAACAAATATCTCTCTCCAGTCAGCAATCAATTTGTGACTTTTTAATGGGGATGAATAATCAGAAAATACCAAAAGGTTTTTGAAAATTATATGTAATATATGACATTACATTTAAAAATAAGAATAATACAAGTTAGTAAAGGTAAAAATAGAGAAGCTAGATTTTGGAAAATTTTTCTTATGTAAAGCACGGGTTCTCAAGTTTTTTCTTACATAAACCCCTTTTAAAAGAACTTTAGAAAAACGTTTTCTTCATCGAACCCCTTACATTTTTCTCTGTAATGCAGCATAATCAAAATACAAATAATTGCAAATAAATAACAGCAAACTAAAATTTTGAACAAAAATTTTAAAAAAATGGTTTATTGGATTAATTTTTTTTAAATCTTTATTTTTAATTTTACAAATATAAACAAGTTGCCAGAAACAAAATAACGGATTTTAACTGCACAAAACTTCAATTTTAATTACACAGAAGTATGAATAATTAATGTGATCTGTGCATTCATGTAATTCTTTTAGCATTTGGCATAAAATTGCTCAATTCTCAAATCACTTCCATTACAAATATTCAACCTGTTTCTTTCTTCCCATAGTAAATTGCTGACTTGACTCAAATCTACTTATACTAGGTTAGAAGAGGGAAAAGGCAATGTTGGTTTGGTAACAACTTTTATTTTGGGATATTATTCTTGTATGACATTTAAAATCTGAAATAAAGCATATACGTACCTGCACTTCTGGAATCAATAGGAATCTTGACTATGCTGATTAATTGCCACTGCAAATTCGGCTGTCAATGTCCAGATCTTCATCGACTCCCTATAAAATTTCCATGCCCACCTTGGGGCCACTTGCCCGCCTGGAGGCGATTGGGATCCCTTGATACAATGATATGATTGCAAAAAGCACTGTTAGCTAAGAAAGTGGAAATTTTCAGAAACACAACTTTTTGTAGTAATATATTTTGAAAATATAACAGCTTAAAAACTGAATATTTTGAATATTTCAGCAATTTGAAATAATTAAAAAGAAAACTGGAGCAATTACATGTACAGTTACTGATACAAATCAGAGACTTATACTCTGAGAATTTAAACTGAAAATTTACTTTACCTTTATTACTGTCATCTTGAAAGAATATTAATATTTACATCAAAATAACTATAAAATATACATTTAATTTAAATTTATCAAACGTTTTTATTGTATTCATGTATAAGCACTTAAAAGTTACCTAAAATAATTACAAAAAAGGTAAAGTACAAATAGTCCTCTGCATATTATTTGAATTAAAAAAAATGGATGTCTTCGAAACAAAATGTTATTTTGGATGACTTCACAAGTAAAATTAAGCAAAAAGTTTAAATTATTCAAATAAAAAATAAGGTTTAGATTATATAAACCAAAAATCAACTTGCAAAAATATTCAAGGAAATTCCACAGCATCAGTTTTGCACAATTATCTTCATTTATTTCCTATATAACAGGCTCTTTTCTCACATACACTAATGTAATGCTTTCTAAATGACGTTAACCGTATTTGGCAATATTTGTTACCCTTAACAATAAATTATACTGCACAGTTAAAAAAATAGTACTTAAATTAAATCTTTGTGTTATGCTCTCCAATTATAAAAGAAGTTAATGCATCTATGAATTATTGATATCAAATAAAAAATAAACAATGTCAATTACTCTAATATTCTGCCATATTTACCACTAACGAAATGACATATGAAGAAATAACACTTAGCTCATATTCTAACTGGTTAGAAATAATCAATTATATTTTTAAACAATCAAACTTCGTTTTGCAGATTTAAACACAAATAAATACAATTTCAATAGCACATCTTAACTACTTCAAAAAAAAAAGTCTCTTATTTGCTATTATTTTAAATGCCTGATATTAATTAAATTCTTAATGCAAAGTTATTTCTTAAAATCAGAAACCATAGTCAAAATTCATTTACGTTCCACCTCAAACTACAAAACATGATTTTGCAGGATTATAAGAGGGGTTAAGAGATAATTATTTTTGTCATTTCGGCTATTAAAAATACTACCAGTTTGGCAAAATCTTTCTTGATCTTGAGAAATTCAACAAATTAACAATGTATCTGTAAAAGCACAAATTAAGATACATTTTGAATGATAAGTAAAACAGAAATTTACTCCCAGTTTGGCAGAGAAAATGTACAGAATTTCTTAAATTCCAACATTTGTGGCAGTTTGATGCTAAGCTGAATGAGTACCTAGAACAAAATCTATAAATTGTTGGCATTTTTGTAGTAGCTTGGTGAGCAATCATAACAGTATGCATAATAAACACAACTGTTCAAGTTCAATATATATTATTATATGAAATATTGAAAAACAAAATTTTTAAATACCAAGTTTGGCCAAATAAGCATGCTTTCGAACAGAATATTTAAAAACATGGCTAAATAACAATAATTCAATGCATCTTTATCAAAAAATTCTTCTCGTAAAAAGGAAAGTTTAGATAATATTTCAAAATGGTTTTAATCAAACAATAAGATTTAATAAACAAAAATTTTCACAAAGCAATAAAAAAACTTGCTACTTCAACAAAATATTCCAAATACAGTTTTATCATGTCAATCAATAACTTTCAATTTTGCTGGGATCCCCAGGGAAAGTTTTCATAATCAACATACTCTTTGAAATCATCAGCACATTTTTACAGAGATAAAAAAACTTGGATATTAAGCGTAGTTAATAACAGTAAGCTGACCATAATCTGAAATTTCTAGCACTTTCAATGATGATTGACACTGTACGAAGATTTTCATCTAGAGAAAAATTAAACCATAAATTTAGTTTTAAACAACAAGACTTAAATTTTCATGTCAAAAAAGTTTTTTTAACGTTTTAGATGAATTATGTGCTTCTTATTTCTCAAGTTCACAAACAGCGTAAGAACTATTATATTCCAATACTGATGCTGACAGAACATTCTATGTTTGTATTGTAGTATTCTATTTTCTACAGAATGACTATAACGTATTTTATAGCAATACATATTACGTAATATATGCAGAACTACACATTATGTTATAATAATGTTTTCACTAAGAATGTTCGGGAATCTCTTTTTAGACTTCTATTCAGCTACGTTCTATACAGTAGTAATAACCAAATGGTGAAAGTAGGCTTCAGCACTAACGCCACTCATTCCAACAAAATCATTAAAAAGTTACTGCGAATGCATTTTAACACTATTTTGTATCTTACATTTCATTAATACATAAATCAAAAAGGAAACAAACCAAAAATATACGTACCTTGTAATTATCGAATACACAACCGGCTATCCGTTAACAGATTCAAACAGCCGCCATTAAACTTTCTAAAGATGGAATCACGGGAAGACCAGGCATGCGCTGAATGCTTCGGTTTGATTGGCTACGAAGTATTCCTTAAAAATAGTGAAATGTTTACCTAGTTGGATCGTTTCACCAAATATAAGTGAAACGTAAAATCAAGTGAACCATGTTTTGGTACTATCTTTGATTTTGAACCATTAAATGGTGTAACGTTGGACTAAAATTTTTTACAGTGTATAATCTACAATGAAGTAGTTTCTCGTTCATCATAAAAATAGTCGGATGTGTTGGTTGGTTAATAAGACAATGCATTCAACAACTATCTGCCAGTAGAGAGATATTTTCATAGAAAACTCACTAGTTCACTAAAAAAACTAGAGTTGTTGTCTTGTTCATGAATTTCATGGAAGAATGGTTGCCAGAGCCTCAAGGAGGTTGGATTTCTACTTTCACCCAAATTTTGAGGGAGAACTCTCCGGGAATGGTCGTTCGAGGGTCTCCCATCCCTCTTCTCTTCCATTAAACCAGACGAGAGGACTTTCGGCTTACATACATTTAGAGTGCCCTCATAAATCAAAGACACTTCCCATTTACAAATATCCATGCCTTCTCCTGGATTTGAACCCGGACCT
The DNA here is from genome assembly GCA_000611955.2 of Stegodyphus mimosarum. Taxonomy (NCBI): domain Eukaryota; kingdom Metazoa; phylum Arthropoda; class Arachnida; order Araneae; family Eresidae; genus Stegodyphus; species Stegodyphus mimosarum. Next base: position 914,216 of record KK118103.1, on the reverse strand, counting down.
TGCAATACCGCAATAGGCTCCCTTAATCATTACACCGTCTGGGCGGCCTCATCCAGAGTTAAGTTTCAAAAATATGTGTGCTCCAGCTAGGATTACAGTCCAAGGCATCTTGCTGTATTGAATACAGAAGAAGGCATTAGAATCTAGACAAATAAATCTGCTGTTGAACGCCAGAATAGCAGAAAATATCTTATATAACGCATGGCGAAACTGTAGAGTTTGTTTGCTGGTTTTGGATTTGGACATTAACGGCCACATCGAAGAATATCTAATGACCTATATAATAAATAACCTAACCTAACAAAGTCAGGTCATTTACTACGGTCAAGTTTTCAAGGGCTATCCTTGTATAGTTATTTAATATTTCTGGAGAAAGAAATGTGAAAACGATAGTTGTATCTGCTCAGGATTCAAATCACGGATTTTCCCAATGCAAGCAAATGTACTATCAGTTACATCATGAAAGTACACACGGAGAGTGGATAATTCCTTATATTCTTCCAATCTGAAGGACGACTGAAGTCAGAAAAATGGCACACAATTGGCCAATTCAAAACGGAGGCGAATTATCGGCCACCACATTTTAGTCGAACGCCACTGTTGAGCTATTTTGAATTTCTGAAGCGAGAAATGGAAAGAAATCAGCTATGTTCTCTCCAGGATTTGAACCACGGATTTACACTACAACAATACGCACAGTGCAAGGCGATAATTCTTTATAATCTATTTATATAAGGATTTCTTGGCAACGGAATTTCTGAAGAAAATTTCTCCTACTTTAGTCAGAGAAAAGATAATCTACAGTCAATACATTAAGTCTCCAAGTATCTAACATAAGGCAGTGTTATTAAAGTTTTGTAACCTATTCGGCTCCTAAATGGACCCAAAAGAGAAAGATTATGTGATCGTATATACTAATGAAGAAAGACATAATGCGTTTGTAAATATACTGAAACAAATGAAATATAAAGAGTTTAAGAGGGGAAAAAATAAATGGAACGTAGCATTTTAAGTAATCCGTAATATATATATATATAGATATGTATATATAATATATTTATATATAATACATATATTAAGCGTTCGAAATGCTTATCCTACTTCGGTCCTGTACTATTTTAGTTACATTTATTGCCACATTGCAAATGATTGAATTAAAATATTTTGTTTCTTATCATTTCATAAATGCTTTAGATTATCAAAATCCGAAACTATATTAATTATCACTCGAAATTTTTAAGATGAAATCCACTACAAGACCTTGTACTAATCTAATCTAAAAATTGAGGTGCATAGGCATGAATTTTATATGGAAATGAAAAATAGATTTGGTTACATACAGAATTACGATGAAAATTATTTGTATCCAATTCGTATACACATGCAGGTCAAACCTTACTGTACACGACTTGTGTGTGTGTTTAGGTCATGCATCCACCCAAATTTACTGTACCTAAGCATGTACTGAAAAATGATTTCGTTACTTAGAGAATTAAAACGGAAAGTATGTGTATTCGCTTCGTATGCACATACAATTCAAAATTACTGTACATAGTTTACATGCGTTATCCAAATCCATTTACTCCAAAGTTATTATACTTACGTATTATATATCGAAAAGTGATTCGGTTACTTTGGGAATTAAAATGGAAAGAATGTGCATCCAGTTCGTGTGCACATATAGTTCAAAATTACTGCAGGTCGTTTATACGTGTGCCCAATCTAGTTCAAAGTTATTGCACACAACTTGTATCTGTGCATACCCACAGTTCAAAATTATTGCACATGACTTCTATACGTCTTCAAGTTGTATACATACAAGATTAAAAAGGACTGTGCACGACTAATATATGCGTTTAATTCGTGTGCACATACAGTTCAAAATCACTATACTTAAGCATGTGTTATATATTGAAAAATGATTTCATTACTTAGAGAATTATAAAGGAAAGGGTAATAAAACTTCAGTCGATTTTTTGCATGTACTTTGCACATGGAGAACTTTCTTTGCCTTCAAATTGCAAAAGGCCGAATGCTTCAAATTGAAAGCAAAATGTTTTCAGTTCTCAAAAGTAATGTCACAGATTTCTAGATGTCCAGTTTAAATAACTGCTTAAATATTCCTGACGCGTTAGCAATGATTTTGATAACTAAGCTTTGAGAAATTTTATTTTATTTTTTCTTGACTTCTTTCTTATGCACGTAATAATCAGCAATAAAGTTGTAAGTTATTTAGTTTGCGTGATGGAGTGTTATTTATTCAAGCGGATAAAATTGGGAGAGTTCGTGTTCAATTCAAGGTTTTCATTCTGAAACTTTCATTAAGTGTTGTATTTATGATTTCTATCAAAAAGTCGATTTTTGCTTTGAATCTCTTCGAATTGTTTTGTGAAAGGTTATTCAAATTGCTAGGACAAAAGGCCATTAATATTTTCTTCAATGACTTCATTTTCTGGTTTTCATCTGAATGACCTGAAAGAAAGTTTTTCCAGTTATTAAAAGGTAAAATTATATGCATTCTTTTGTTACTCTTTGCAATGTTATATTTAATGGAAATTTCCTAAATGTAAACAAAATTACGCAATTCTTCACTCTGATACAAAGCAGATTTCTGATATCATAAGCTATTTACATTATTTCTCAAAAACTGTGCATTTTAGAATAAAAAATCATTAGTAGAAAGGTGGGGCATATTATGAAATGAAAAGTTTTATTTTTACCTTTCTCAAATAACAACAATAAAAAAAATCCTACTTGAAGGGAAGCTTTGCCCAGACAATTAGATAAGGACAAAACGCTTTACGGCTGTAAATTTGCTTAAAGAGAGTAATGCTATCGTACAGGACTTTCTAAGGAAAGCTCGCTTGTATTTATGTTGGATGTCAGGAAAACTTCATACAGCCTATTCATTCGGCTGCCCGCAGAACTCACTAGTCTTGCCCGAGTTGAATCACTCTACCACTAATTGCCTCTGAATAAAAAAATTAATTATTGAAGTATCAGAATCTATTTTGAAACAAATATTAATTTTTTATCATGTTAAAAATAAATCATATTTATTTTTAGAGCATTATTTGGCTGTTAGCCAATGGAATGCATAATGTTATTCAAAACTACACAACGAAAATAGTATGATCAAAATGTACTCAAAAAATTATTTCTCCTACCGTATTATAAAGATAATGAATTACTCTGGCTCGTAAATACATTTACGATTTATCTAATTAAAAAAGAAAAGGAAATTAAACTTCAAAATTTTTGCTTCTAGAATGCTTTTTGTATTTATGAAATAGTTTTAAATTTCCTGTAAAAAAAGTACTTTGATGTTCTGCTATTTAAATTTAAAACTGCCCAATTTTTAATAAGGTGAACAGAAATTTTTCATTTTATTAGCGAGTTTTAAAATATGTAAGATAAAGACCGAGTGCTGCTACAAAGCTTTAGAATTAATTTTTTAACAAATTCCAATAAATCTGGAAAAATGATACTTGACAAAATTAATTATTATGACATTTCAACTTGCTTTTCCAAAAATATGTTTCCAAAAATCGTCTGCTTATGGACACAATTTGAAATTGAAATTTAAACCTCAGTTGGTTATTCTCGTTTTCGTAAAAGATTTCGTGGAATACTGACTAAATTGCATTACTGTGGGAAAACTGCTATTGCTTTTTAAAATGTAAATGAAGAATTATCAGATATAATATTATAAAATAATGCTCCAATTAATAGCAGTAATGTTTATAATAAAATTAAAAAAATAAAAATAATATATTCTTTTATTCAGAAAAGCGATTTATTTAAAAATCATACCCACTCATACAATATTTGAAGTAAATAAATTATTATGAACAAAATGAGACTGAAAGAGAAAGGGGACAATATAAAATTTTAAATTTGTAAAGGAAATCTATGACTTAGATTGGCATAGATTTTAAATGAAATTCTATCGATATCGAAGGCGTTCAGACATATGTCCACCATCTTCAGGATAAAAAATTTTTGATATTTTATAAAAATTTTAAAGTAAAATAATTGAAATTTATCCAAAATCTACTCCAACTTAGGTTACTGCTCAGGGCCAAAAATACGCTTACTTCAGGGAGCAAAAATTGTAATGAAATGATGAAATATTCAAGGCCATGAGACCCATCAGTGGCTAGCAACTGCACATTGAATGCCCAAATCAGTAAGTGGTGAAACCCTTCTTCGGAGATGCACGCTTGTTAAGGTAAGGAATGATAAAGATTCCTAATCTCATTCTGCGATAAATTCTGTCAGACATTCCTTAATTGTTGCGGCAGATCTGCGATATTTTGGGATGCCCGAATCTGGCAGCCTACCATATCCCATAATTCGCGAAAGGTCTGTTGACCTTGCTGGCTGAGGAAGAGTATCAGCAACTCGAAGACCATCCAGAGATATGCGAACCATATGAGGTCTTTGTAAAATGGCTCCAGAATGATGTGCCGCGATGGGTAATGCCAACAGCCTGAGGATGTCATCAATATATCATTGAGATGTTAAAGTTGTAATGTTAATATATATGTTAATGCAGAAGGATTTGGGTCGATCTACATCACACACCATCACACCAGGGATAATAACTGTGTGCTACTGTAAAATAAAGGCTGACTGATATTGCTACCCCTGGCCCCTCTACACACGGATTCAATGGTCATTTGCTCCAAGACTGAAGCAGGATTCATCACTGAACACTGTGCAATGCCAATCGGCTGGCAGCCATGATGCATTCTCCAGTCACCACTACATTGCTGCCACACATGGCAGCATTCTCCAGTCACCACTACATATGATTCTGTCGCTGTTTTGGAGTTAAGGCCAGACGTCTTAAAGGCCGCTATGAGCGTAACCCCTATCAGCCTAACTCCGTGAGATGACAGAAGATACCACGGTTGGTATGAAAAAGGCTGTAGCACGTTGGATATTGGACAATGATGCTGTAGGGGGTCTGTCGTACTGAAATGCTATCTTGTCTTGCATCCACCTTCGCCTTCTAGAACCTTAAATACCTTGCAGCAATCGTTGTTGACAGCTCTCTTGGACAGCCGTGTCCGTACGATGCAGATCGTGGTTTATTGTTCGTTGTGATTTAGTTTATTGTTTCCGCATCCATGCTATGAAATCAAGTTCAAAGTCGTTCATTTGTCTTTGGCAACGCTGTAATGGTAGTGTGTCCGAGGAACTGTAACACCAACAACATGAAACGAGAAGATAAACCATCCACAATGATTACTTATTTCATATGATGCTACTTGTACAGTAGAAATATGCGCAATGACCGAAGTTAACATTCAGTGGCCTTGAAAATTTAATCATCTACATGCTCAGTATAAAGGAATTCGCATACAAAGTTTTCAGATGTTCGGCATACATTTTAAGGGTGTCCTTTTCCATTTTTTTTATTTGCAAAAGAGTGTAGTTTTCCAACGTTAATGTCTTTATAGAAAATTTTAAAACTTTAACGTTTTTATAGACAATTTGAAAAATCACTTGCTTAAATAATTCTATTTTAAATACTTCAGGGTGAGAAATTTGAGGATAAAAATTAAATTCTTTACAGAAGGTTTTAAAACTTTTTTCACTTAAAGGAAGCGAAAATATTTAGTCTCTTAATGATAAAGAAGAGTGGCTTCTTTAAAACCCTCTCCTATTGGAATCAAAGAAATCAAATGAACAATCGAGAATTATATTCAAGATAGGCAGCGAAGAAAGTGAATGTATGCATCCGTGCATTCAAAACGGTTAGCAATGGGTGGGGCCTTTTCAGACACGTCAAGGATTATTAAACGAACTACAGATCTCTCTGTCAAATTTGATGAAAGCTTCATAGGTAAAAAGATAGATAATGGATATTAAAAAACAATAAAGTGAGCGATAGCATGTCATATTGTAAGACTTAAATGTTTGTTAAATCGTGAGATTACTTTTAATTAATTGCGGGTGTTTGACTTTAATACGTAAGAAAAAGATATATAACTTTAACAATGAAATAATAAAACCTCATAAAAATTGTGACGCTGTTTAATTATTAAGGTCGTTGCCCATAATATGAACTGAGTGATGTATCTGAGTTTCAATTGCCTTTATACCTGCATATTTTTTCTACATCAGTTGTTCAATACATTTCTGTTTTAATTTTACGAAAATCTAATCAAGAATAAAGTTTTCAAATCAACACTTTTTGAATACTTCTACTGTCTTATTGAAAGTTGCCTCTTTTTTAGATACAAATTTGACGCTTTTATATTTTAATAAGTTTCTCCTCAAAACATATTCTTATGTAACGTATTGCAAATACAATCAGTCAACTCCTGAGTAATCATAAACGGATTAACCGACCTGCTGACTACACGGGCACTTTCTAAAAGAAAGTTTGCTTGCTACAGAACAATGGGAAAATTAATATCTCAGACCATCAGAAGAAAACAAAACAGCCTACGGAAAGTACCAAAAGGAAAAGAAAAGTGCGTATAATAACAGCAGTGGTGGTAGATAATGTTGTGGTAGTTGGTAGCTTACATGGCCACAGCAATATATAATTTCATTCTACATAATCCAAAATATATAAAACATTGGGAAACCATTCATTGAGAATGAATTGCCTATGTAAAAATTAATCATGTGTACAACCATTAATTTTCTGCAATACATTGACTTATACAGACACTGGCCGATGAATTAGAAACCTTCGAGATTTTCATTTGAATGTGCGCTAGGGATGAAGTATGCAAATTTTTTTTATGACGTGGGTTACACGGGGTTAGAATGCTAGTATAAGTAAGATGTAAGCGGGCTTTTCACGATGAATGAAGTAAAATGGGAAAAACAACAGATCCTTCACCATTTGAAAACAGGCTTATTGTTGGTACCCGTTTAATAGGGGCCTCTATTTCGAAGACAGCAAATCTTACTGGGTTCTCAAAAGCACCCATATCAAAGGTTTTTAAAAGTTGGAGTCAGAACCCTCAGTCCTTCTCTAGAAGACGTAACTGAGATTCGAGCACAGCTTTCTAAGATAGTGATCGGCGTCCTCTTCGACGAATTGTACGGCAGAACAAGGACTTCCGTGCTTCAACTGACCCAGATCGTTAACCAAGGCTCTTCCCAAAGGATTTCAGCTCGAGCCATGCGCAGTGAATTGCAGAGGATAGGAATGTATAGACGGCTACTTGTGAGAAAACCACTCATTTCTACCCGACATGCAAGAATTCGCTTGCAGTGGTGTCGGGAAAGAAGGCACTGCGTATCTCAGTATTGGAAACGGATAATGTGGTCGGATGAATCACTCTACACCTTATTTTGCATTGGTGGAAGACGCCGAATTTAGCGAGAACCTCATTAAACCATGAATCCATCTTGCCTTACTCGTACTGTGCAAAAGTCTGGTAGCAGTATGATGATATGCGGCATGTTCTCCTGGCATGGAAGTCATGCTATGAAACAAACAGCCATGAGATTGCTAGATACAATGGCAGATTAAGTGCACTCTGCAATGTTGCATTTTTACTCTGATGGCGACGGATGCTTCATGGACGATAATGCAACTATACAATGTGCCAGAAGTGTTCAAAATTGTTTCCCTGAGATCAGTATGACTTCCAACAACTTTCCTTGGCCACCGCATAGCCCAAATCTTAACCACATAGAAAATGTGTGGGATATGGTGGAAAGACGCATCCAGCAGCACTCTCCTCTTCCATATAATTTACAAGTTCTAAAAAGCTGCATAGCCAGTGCGTGGTATTCTCTGGACGTAAACGCACCCTAGAAGCATGTCGACTCGATGCCCAAGAGAATCAGAGCAGATATCCGTGCAAAAGGTGGTTCAATAAAATATTGATCTTTGGTTTCTAATTAATTGGATACTGTATGTATGCATAGTATTGTAAACAAAAACAATGTTATTTTGTTTGCAAATACTGATTTAATTTACATAATCAGACGAGCTCATTCTCTAGTGTATACCGTGAATCCATCTTGCTTTACTCGTACTGTGCAATGGTCTGGTAGCAGTATGATGATATGGGGCATGTTCTCTTGGCATGGAAGTCATGCTCTGAAACAAACAGCCATGAGATTGCTAGATAAAATGGCAGATCAAGTGCACTCTGCAATGTTGCATTTTTTACTGTTGTAACATTGCATTATATTTTTTATTTTGAAAATTAAGATAAACTGTTAAGTGTATTTTTACGTCCGTTGTAATATGAATTATTACTCATTCTCTGTCCTTAGATTAACCATGACTTCGGGTTACCTGTGAACGTTGCTCCTGGCCTTGTGTGAAATAACAGCATTTTATTATTTATTCAGTTTAAAATTAATCGATAGTTGGTAATAAGTTAACAGAAATTCATTTGCAACGTCATATACCCTTAGCTAGCATAAAATATACGCTATGTTGAAAGACTGTTTAGCGAAGTACAACAGAATCAAGAGAGGGATATGGAAACCTTTATTAATTCAAATAAATTTTAACAATCGGCACCAACAGTCTTACAGAACCCAATACTTTTGGCTTTAATCAGAAGATAATGGCAAACATAAAACTGATCATGTTTAAGTTTAGGCTAACGGCTTCACAGTTTAACTAGAGCGCAAGCTGGCTCTGACTCGAAGTCGGCGTAAAAAAGCCCAGTGACAAGAATAACTCAACGTCGCAGAATTCTAACCTCTAGAATCAAAGTTACAACGTAGGCTTCAAGCAGGCAGGACACACTCTGATTTCACCCTCCAAAACCTTCCTTTAAATACTTCCCACCTAATTTGAATATCGTGCGTGCTGGAAGGTGTATTCTGGCAGGGAAAGGAAATAAGGTTTGATAGGAAAGGTACTGTAAATTAAAGTAGCTGGTTAGAAAATTATATGACACTCTAAACATTCTTAATGTACTTATTCACTTTAAAATTAATTACATGAAATTTCTTTTTAAATTCATAAACCAAAAAAAATATTATGGATTAAAACCCGAAATAAATTTTCATACTGTTCTGAATTATAGACATAAGAACAATTTTGATGTTCTAATAAGGAGAGGAACATAATATGCTATCATGAAAATAAATGAATTATAAAATTTAATTGATATTTTTAGTACAGTATAATATTATGCGAGGATATATATCCCCCTTAAACAAAGGAGATACTAGCTGTGTATAAACCGAAATTGATAACCATTTATCATTTAATTAAGTTATCTTAACTCTGAAAGAAAAAAACAAAAATTATTTGCGTAAAAAGAGTCTTTTATTCGTGCGAAGTTTTATTACAAACAATACAGTTAATGAGTTTTCAAATAATTTGGAAAATTGCAGAACTTTATCCAAGAACAATTTTTTCATCGTTATGGAAGAATAAAAGAAGGTATACGGCAGATTTTCTGAATTAGTTAGGAGCATTTTGTTCTCTGAAACAGATTCCATATTACTCTCTAGATATAAAACCGTAAAAGGCAATGGAATCATTATTAATATGAGTTTCACATCTGAGGCTTAAGCTGAGCAAAAGTAAGATAGAAAAGACTTTTTAGTATGATTGAATGTTACGTTAAAAGGGGTAAAGAATGTTGAAAAAAATTATTATCTTATCAATTCTTCATTATGTTTGACCATCATAATAAGCAAACAATCTTTTTAATTCTTCCCCTTTCTTTACTTCGTGTGTTATCTAGGAGTCTAATAAAGCTAGTCTAGATTATGCTGTACTACAGATACTATGTAACACAAGGTGAGAAAATATGCTTTTCACATTAATTGGAAAAATAAAAAGCCTTAGATTTACCTTGAAAACAAACAATATAGTTGTGGGGTTTTACTGATTTAATTCCAATGTTCAGTCTCAGAACCCCACAAACACCAACACGCGAATGATCGCTTAAGTGTGTGAAAAACACGTAAGATTTAAGAAGGGGTTAACTACCCTTTATTTCTCAGAATATTTGCAATTAGTTCCTAACTCGGGACTTACACAAAGCCTCCACTTGGGCTTGAGCTTAAATAATTATAAAATTAAACTAAATTAAGCTTAACTAAAGCTATCTGAAAGGTATAGCCGAAGCTATCAGAATTCTAAGTAGTTGGCCCCTAAATATTAATTAAATCGGCGAAGCCAAACAAGGGCCTAAAGTACGGCCGAGCGTAGTAGCTAAGAGAGAATGTAGCCAAATGGCAAACGCGCGCTAATCAGGAAAATCAGACTCTCTCTCTCTCTCGAAGTCGACGAAACATCGACTTAAATAGTTGTCTTACTCATTTGGCGAAACATCAACTTAAATAGTTCTCTTACTCATTTGCATTAACTGCGTTTCTGAAATTACCTTCTGGTATGAAATTGTAAGCTGAAATTGGAATGAATAAGAAAGAGGAATAACTTAAAATAACTGTTAATAAACTTAGGATAAACCTTACAAAGTAATGTGTGGAAAAAATAGCAGCTCTTCTAGAACTAAAGTATGCATAAGCAGAGTTCTCTTCAAAAAATGGCAATCTCCAGTGATATAAAAGTTTATATTTCCGGCAGTGGTATCACGAAACATAACCAGATGGTAAACAGGCTGTCTGCAAGTCCAGAGGTCCACAAGAGCAGTATTATCTAGAAGCTAAAAAGCCGATCCTGAGTGGCCGATTTGTGTCTATTCCAGAGACCGACACAGCAAGTCCGAGTGTCCGAGAGATAGTCAACTCAACCTAAGGCATTGATTTTTTAGGTTGAGTTTCTTATCTTTTCTTTCAGGATTGTACAGTAAACATTTGGCAAACGCGGACTTGCGCAACTCGATTTTGCATATTCGCGTTATCTCTATTGCTTCCATTTAGTTTGTCCAAAGCGAGAATTTCAGTTACACGCGATATGTTACAGAGCGTCAGCCGTTTACCAGTAGCGCTTTTTTATGACTGATTTGAAATTTCATTCACTAAAAAAGTCAAAGATTACTTAAAACAAAAAATTTAAGCTTTAAAATTTGCTAAATCTCAATAATATTAAAAGAAATGCTGTTGAAGCCCTCATGACATTGCATCCAAATGAATCATAAAAACATTCAAAATCTATAATGTTTACATCTGTGCAAATAAGGCACGAGAGAAAGAAAAACAGGCACACTACTGGCATTTTAAAGCAATTCATCATAAGATACTGGCCAGAAATGATCAAACTCGTATGGAAACAAGTAAATTCATCTACAATGAATGTTTGCTGACATCAACTCTGGCCAGTAGTTTGCTATGAATTTTGTATCTAGATACTTAATTTTAGTAGAATTATAAGTTCTGAAATATTTCTTTTGTTAAAGGATAAATTTTTAGTAACCTATTATGGGACTTGTGTATTCAATTTATTACGAACCAGTACGCATTCAACAAGTTGCCAACAATTTTAAAGTGTTTCCATCGACTTAAAATGAAGTCAGGAAACAGGCAGCGAGGAAATTTCAATTTGTGATCGTGATGATCGTGAAATGACTAATGAAGAACTGAATGATCTTATAACACCAGCAAACGGTGAAAGCTACGATAGTAAAGAATATAAAGACGAATTGTTAAACGCGAATTGTTAAAAAATGCACAGGAGCTGTCTGATATTGCAAAGGATATCGACATAGATGAAAAACGGCGAGTATACTTTATGAGAGGTATTGAAACACTTTGTTTTCTCGATAGGTAAACCTTTAGTGAATTGAGCCAGATAATCTCCCAAGCAAACTTCACCACCTGTTTAAAAAATAATTATACCATGTACCTACTTATTAAGCAGTATTAGAAATCCTTTCAATTAAAATTTGTTTCATTTTCCACTTTAATAATATTTAACTTTGTATAAATTATACGTATTTCCTTAACCTGAAGTGTACCTAACCCTTTTTCACCATAGAAAGTTAATTTTGCGGAATGCGATTTTGCTTTGCTCAGAATGTGTTAATGACGTAACCCCTGCATTTGGCAAGGATTTTCTGTATTTCGTTTCAGGAAGTAAAGCTCTGCTGAGCTGAAGCGGCTACGTTTTCTATAAGTCTAAAGATTCGAAATCAAATAATTTCAAGCTTTATATTTTTACATTTGATAGAAAAATATTTATAGGTATAGGATAAGTAAATTTAAAGCTTAAGCTCCTACAGTGGTTTTCCACATCTGCAACATTAATGCAAGCCAGTTTCACCTAAAAGGCTTTTCGTTAAATGTTACATTCCAAGAAAATGCCTTCAAGAGCATCGTCGTAATTAGGATGTGAAATATCCACCCTAACAGCTAAAGCTGAAACTCGTAAGTTTAAATAAATCTGAAAGATAAATTTATATTTGTACTAGCTTTTCAATTTTTATAAGCTGAAATGCATATGTATATGATTTTAGGTCATACTTGTTACGGAAGTCAGAACATCAAATAATTTTCCTTTAGGTTTCAAAGGCTAATTATTTTAGTAAAGCATTTGATTAGTAATTGTGGTGATTGTGGTATGATAACGGAAATTTGCTTAAAATTTTTGGGATTTCATGTTATGATCTTGTAAGCAAAGCATAATTTATTTTTAAAAAACTAAACTATGTATGTAAAATTTAGTATATGGGTCAGTATATATATTCATTTATAGTCATTTTAAAATTTACTTTATTTAAGAATAAAGCCTATTTTGATTTCACGAAGGAAATCCCGTGAACAAATTAATAAATAATTTTTAATACTTATCATGTACATGGTAAAAGGAATTTAAAAATATATATTATTACTCAGGAACATTCTATGATTACATATTTGGTAGATATTTAATAGAAATAGATTCGGAAAGTATGAGATAAGTGTATATTAATCCAAATGTCTGAGTAACTGAAATTCAAATTAGCTTTTCTTTTTATCTAAAAGCTACGATTCGAATACGAAAATTGTGCTGCCATTTTCCATTTTTTATGCATTAGCTATGCTGACTTTCATATTTTTATCACTTAGTATGCTTAGAGATAAAGGTCTGAAATTAAATTTCTATAAAATAAATTATTTCCTGAATATGCAAAATAATTTCATGCAACAAAAACTGAAAGAAAAAAAAACTCTTGATACTCTACTTATTTTTAAATGTGAAGCGTTAAAACATGATCCTAAATTTAAAATATTTTAATGTGTAAGGCGAAATATTTTGAATGCATTTCAGAATATTTGTCATATTTTCGTACATTTAATATAAGTTCAGGACAAAAATCTCTATATCCAAAAAATGAACAAATAAATTTTAAAAAATGCTTTTTATTTCACTGATGATTAAAAGATATCTATTACTGTTTTAAAATCATTGTTATTCACCAGTAGTGCCTCACCAGTTCACCCAATGCCTTCCTAATTACGTAGGTTGCAAAATCTAAGCAAATGTACAAATAATACAAAGTAACAAAATTTCATGCTAAAAAGTAATGTTAAGCATTTCTCAGATACAAAATTTTAACTAGAAGTCTAAAGTTATTTTCAATAAATAAAGTACAATGCAAATCCAGATCTCAGGCTGCAATAAACTAAGCTCACATTATGAACTTAAAGCAACCATTCTCACCTAAAACCATACTACATAAAGGTTCATAACTTACACAGTGAGCCACACTATGTAGGGTAAATATGCATGCAACATGGGCAATCAGCTGCATAAGGTTTGCAACACACAAATTTACCATGTATATGATGACCAATATGCTTGCAGAAAATAAACAAAAACATTTTATAAGGTACTTCTCCTGCCTTCTTGGCATGCCTTCGTGGTGTATTGGTCAACACGCTCGGCGTGTATTCGAAAGGTCCGTGGTTTGAGTCGCGGCAAGAGCATTGCTCATTTTTCATCTCTTCTGCTTTCAAAAATCCTAATGGCTCTATGAGTGGAACCCGAACAGGGACTCGAACCACGGACCTCTCGAATACGCGTCGAGCCTGCTGACCACTACACCACAAAGGCATGCCAAGAAGGCGGGAGAAATGCCTTATAATTTCACTTGAAGACTGGGTGATATCTTTTATTCCCGAGAAAAGTTTGACCTTTTTTGTGGGCGAGAAATAAGTAGTCCTTTACTCAAGAGAGCTAAAAGAAGCTGTCGTCATTTTTATTCGAGGCTACTTTTGCATGATATCTGTTAATAACCATATGGCACACTTTTGATTTTATTGCTCGCATTGCATTTGCACAACTACAAAGATGACTCTCAGTGCTTGAAATTCTAAAAAGGAACAATTAGGGACTTTTAAAAATTATTTTCCAGATGCGCAAAGATTATTTGAGGGTTGAAAAAGAAAACTGATGTATAGCGTGTCATATATTAGTTAGCTAAATTAGAAAGGAGGCAGTTAAAAATGGAATAAACAGTATTTTAAATCTCCTGAATCATTGTCCCATTTTACTCTGATATTTTTATCTTTCCTGAGAAAGTATGTAAATTATTACAGTATATCTTGATAAATTCTTGAAAAGTACTTATGCTTTTCTGGCTCAAAAAGATATTAAATAAGACTGATGTGTACGCCACCTGACTTCCTTGTACTGTCTATTTAATTATATTAAATATGCTAAATTACTCTAACTTAATTAGCCGATCCCTTAAAACAAACTGAAAATGACATCATAAATTACAAATTTTGAAATTAAATATCCGGGTCAGATTTTGTCTTACAAGAGTCCAACTTCTTATAATTTTATTGTTTTCATAACGAATATAAAACTTTCGCAAATATAAGTATAGGAACCTAGAGATTTGCATTAAAAGTTAGATTTCGCTGTTTGCTGCAAATTAAGATTTTTTTTAAATATTACATTGCCCAAACATGAATATTTTCCTCATTTAAAGCACTTCTGTAATTGAAAGTATATACAGCCAACAACTGAGAAAAGTAAAGGCCTGGTAAGGAGTTTTGAGCTGGATAAAGGGGTGAGTATATGTATATATACTCCCCTTTACGTAGTATACATATATATGTTTGGTATTACCGATTGCAATAACAAAAGGGAGCACAAATAAATGGTACAGCAGTCCCATATACAAAGTTTCAACGTTCTACGGTTAATTGTTTTTGAGTTATGCGAGATACTTACATACGTATGTACTTACATGCTTACAGACGTTACAAAAAATATATCTTTTGAATCCATCTGAAATCCAATTTACAATCCATTTTGAAAAAAAAAGTATTTTATTATGTCCATACCTACAGGCGTCAAGCAAAAAAATCGCCGAAATGGATTCGGGAAGGGTCAAAATGGTTTTTTCTGTTTGAGTTATGAATTTGAATTATGATTTTTCTCGATTACAATAATTCCTCTGCTTCTTATAAGGAAGTAAAAAAATTGCGTATAAGAAAAATTTGGTTTCGCTGAAAATCAATTTTGATAGAAAGCAGAAGCTTAAAAGTATCTGATTCAGAATTTAAGTTCATTTTTTTTCTATGCATGCAGTCTCTAATTTCCTTCTGAATTCCGATTTCTTTCTTTCTTTAGTAATTATCCATCTAATAAACTAGTCAACTAATATAACTAAAGCTAATATAACTAGAAATATAACTAGAAAACAACTAATATAACTAGAAATTATTTACCTGCATCTTAGACAAATAACCGCAACAAAATAAGTTTCATTTCATAATAGAATATTAAAAAAGATAAGCTGGTACAATTGTGGTCGCCAACCCTTTTGCCATCAATTACCCATTTATATCTGCTTCTTTTCTTTTTTAAGACAACTTTCTTTAATAAGGGATGAGAGAAGCTACAAAGCATCCAAAGGCAGAGGATGACAACCATTATTCAGAATTAAGGCACAAATAGAAAATTACCGTTTCTCTTTATTCGAATTTCACTGAAGTTTTTCTGCGGGGGGATCTAACTGAAAGGGGGAACCCGCCACGTGGACGGCGCACGTTCCCGTCGCGTGCATTGTGATTACACTGCTTCCTGCGCAGATCCATTCAGAGATCGTGCTCTTCTCCACCCACTATTGGGGAGAGAGAACGAGATGATCTGTCTTCTTCTTGCTCCTTCGGAGAGCGCAAGAGGTCAGAGTGGAACACTCCGACTCACGCCCAGTGGACTCCTTTGACAGAAAAAAAATATTTCCTTTTGTTTCCATGGGATTCTTTGCGGAAAGAAAGCCTTTGCGAATGTTGATATCGAAATGGGTTATATGGTTGTAAGAATCGATTGCAAGAATATACAAAAGGGGAACAAGACCAAAATGTTTTCATACCTACCAAAGGTTCACTCCAGCAGTACTAATGAGTAATTATAATCCTTTAGACAAAGTTAACATAAACTTTAAATTTTGAAAATTTTTCACTTACAGGCTACTCAACTAATGTAGTAAAACTGTCTGTATTTCTAATTTACGATGAAAAAATAAATCTAGTAGTATGTTCAGGTGAATAACCATAATACTTTTTAACGTTATTTTAATAACTACTTTGTTTTTGTACTTGCTTCGCATTTCCTTCGTACTTGACTTTAATAAATATATTCAGGAAGATGCTTTTATCATATAGTGTCATCTTTCTAACTTACACAAATTCATTACCATTCTTTGAAGTTTCGCACTATTAGTTTTGTCATTTGATTGTGAAGAAAGAATTTTAAAGCTATTCGCAGATGCTCGCGTTCCCCTACAGAATTTGAAGAAAAACAAAGCATTAAGAAAAGAAAATAAGTTACGGTTACAATATTAGCAGTCGTTTTAATACGCTCCTCTCATAAAAAACACACTCCTTTCATAATTAAAAAGGAGAAAGTTAATGGAATAGAAATGATCATAAACGACCGGTACAAAATAGGATGGGAAAAACTGTTTAGAGGTTGTAATCTACAAGAGTTTTATCAACACAAATTTGTAATTTGTATATTAAGTGTAAAATGTTTAGAGTGTCAGCTTTCAAATACAGTTCAAGATTAAGTAACAGCAGCTTTCTTTTTCATATAGTTTTATAAGCTTTCTCTCTTCTCGTGATTGTCCAATAAAGTGTTAAAATTATTTGAACTCCTTTTTAGCACTAGAGGTATTATTAGTCTTGAATTTCTCTTTCTGTATGTATCACTTTTGTGACTGAAACGCGTTTTTTTTTTCAAATTGTTGCTGCCAAATGCTATCGCGATGCATTATTAAAAAAAATGCAATCCTTCACCCTAACATGCGCAACTCGAAGCCCGAATTTTGAGTTTCATATTTGTTTTTAGTTCATATCTTGTACAAATTTAACAACTTTTTGTGTAAGGTAACATGTTTCTAAATAAAGTATTTTTTATCTCCAAACTGTTGGCATTCGGCGAAATGTAAGATATTCGGCTATTTGAAAGCAATGTGTTGCCACTACCCCAAATAGAATACTTATTTTATGCAAGTACTATTGTGTTAACGCTTAGTAAGGCGAACGATATTTAACTTTCGAATTTAATCTTTCTTTATCGAGTAGCAAGCCAAGTGACTGAAAAGCAATAAACGCAGTTCTTAAAAATATTTTTCCTATTTTTCAATCTGATTGATTTAAAGAAAATGCATTTGATTCTTGAGATATCTAACTAGAAATACTAAAAATTTTTATGAAATTACTCCATTTCGACACATTAAAATCATCATATACTTTTTATAACTCATTTAGGAGACTGACCGCTCTAGTGGCTAGTTTTCAAAGAAATACTCCAGAGAATAAAAAAGAAAATATATGATAACCTTTAACACTCTATCGGGAATTTTAAACATATGGTGTTTTTAAATATTTTGTGACTTTGCTCTTAAATTTCATGTGGCGTACGTGTCGAATTTTACGAGGTGTATATGTGATAGCAGAAGTTAGTCCGAGAGCAGTTTGGTAACCTGAAATGTTCAGCGAGAGCAAAAAAAAAAAAAAAAAAAAAAAAAAAAAACCTTAACAAGCCTTCTGGTGCCAGGTTAAAATGTAAAATTTGAATCCTTTCAGATTTTCTTTTCTCTTTCATTTTCTTTCTTTTCTTTTCTTTTTCTTTACTTAGATTGAAATACATAAAAAGAAATAATTAGATAGAACGATATGCTTCTAAAATATTTACATCCTTTCATCTTCATTATAAATCGTTTGATGTAGTATTTATCTGTAGTATAACATTTTTTAATGCAGATAAATCATATGAATTGTATAGCTTCAATATTAGTTGTAGCTAATTTCATAAAATGGAGAGACATACAATGGATTGCTATACGTTTCGGGCACATTTTGGTAACATAAAACACGCCTTAAGAATTTTAATTGAGAACTTATTCCATACTGCGTTCATTCGGTAAATCCTCAACTCTTTCTTCTTTGTTTCATTTACTTATTTATAATTTTTTGGAGTTCCTGCATGCCATTTACTGCAGCGTATATATCTACCTGAATTTCACAAAGGACATTTATTAAGACAAATGTATTGGAAAGGAGATTGTGGAAATTGGCATAAATTTTTAGAAAAGGGCTTCACGTGTATTTGTTGCTTTCTCCAATGAAATACGGAGCAAGTTCAAAGTATCGAGAAAAACTTTATTATACGTCTTGTTTTACTTCGTTAATCTAATTTTCAAAGAAAATATTAAATTGTTTTTAAAAAATTTCCTTAATTTTAAGGCTAAAAATAAAGAATTTATTAGACAGAGCATATTGAAGATTTCATAAAATACCCCTTAATAATTATAATAATAAAAACTCTTTTCCATACATTTTTTTATTGTTATATATTATTATCATTATTTTATATTATATATTAATATTACTATTTTACATTATATATTATTATTATTATTGTTGTTGTTGTTATTATTAGTCCAAGGGGGC
This sequence comes from Stegodyphus mimosarum, assembly GCA_000611955.2. Lineage (NCBI taxonomy): Eukaryota > Metazoa > Arthropoda > Arachnida > Araneae > Eresidae > Stegodyphus > Stegodyphus mimosarum. The sequence continues at coordinate 895,406 of KK118103.1, read as the reverse complement.
TTTGTCCCTGAAGGACTATTGTTTTCGTTTTGCGATTTTGCGGCGAAAACATTAAATGTCGGTTCACTTTTCAAACTGTTGCCGCCAAATATTTCAGCCCTGTATTATATTAAAGAAATTAAATAATGAAGAATGTGCATAAATGTACGCATGTTTCTCGCACTGTGATAAAACGACGGTACCTAGAGCTATCGAATTTTGACGTAATCTTACTGCGAATATGGGCATCTGGAATCCCAAATTTGAAATTCGGAATTTGTTTCATTATGGATTTCATATTTTGTAAAACTTTAACGAATTTTTGATTAACAAACTCAAGGATTTCAAAGAGAGCAATGGCAACGTTGTACAGAAAAAACATTTTTATCTCCAGCGGGTGAGACTGTGTATCGGAAATTCTAAAGATATGCTCAATTTAAAATTATCTTGAACTGAATTTTATTTTTTAGGTGCGAAGAACATGATATTTAATAAATAAATTTAACACACAAAACGTTAAAAAACTCCCCTTTGGGCGTAATGTAAAATCTGAAAGCTTTCAGATTTTTTTAAGTTATGCTGTAAAATGTTTCCATACAGGAAAAAAAAATCAGCAAGAATTTGGCATGCAATAAAAAGTGTATTATATTAAAATTTCATATTACATTTGTATCATGCACAAAACTCATTAATTAAAACGGCCTGTTAATGTTATTCATATATTTTCAGTTATATTATACAAATTTTTACGTCTCAGTTTTTAGTTTCTGGTTTAAAAGAATGCTTTAACCTATAATTAACTGACCTGAATTAATGCTAGGAAATATATTAATTTGTGACATAATTTATTTGATTCTATAGAACTTTAAAAAATCATCTTAATATAATAATTTATTAAAAATTTGCGATTATACTTTAATAATTTCAAACGTATAATAATATTGCATTAATAGATTTCATACTGAGCCTTTTTTTACTTTTTAATTATCTTTTCTTTGTTACTTATTTAAATTAGAAACTGCACACTTCTAATACATTATTCATATTTTTTTTCGATTCTTTTTTATTGCTTACATTATTGGTACTAAAGCGTCTATAGCAGTGGTTCTCAATTGTATTTTCCTCATACAACCCTTTTGTCATTCCTCCTCTTTTCCCAAACTAGAAACATGCATATACATTTTTTTAAATTTAGATTATTTTTAAAGCGTTTTATTAATTAAATAAGTATAAAAATGTTGATTAATACCAAAGCCTAAATAAAAGAAGTTTTTCATATTCGTAAACTAAATATTTAACAGCTAAATAAAAGACTCACCGCATTCCCTCGTCGTTGAGAACTTCTTGGTTTCTATAGCTTAGTCTTCGATATTTTGCACGATCTTGGCATTGCAGCTTAAATAATGTAATAGTAATAATAAAATTTATAATAATAAACAAGGAATAATAAATGCCACTATGATGGTAACGTAAACTTTACCATGACAGTGCCATTTATTATTTATGCGGCATGGCAAAACGCTGCCATTTTACATTACATTAGATGTTAAATTTATCATTGATACTGACTGTGAATTTCCCATATGCCCATTAGGGCTTTACCATTAGGTCTGGTATAAGTTCTTTAATTTTTCAAATTAAAACTTTATTGATAATGAACTAATTGGCTTAACCAATATTTGAGTAATTTAAAAGCAATAAACATGACGTTTTTATTTATTTTTATGCTATTTCTAATATAATTTATAACCCATCTCACTCACAGGAAATAAACATATATAATTAATAGTTGTTATAAATATTTGCATCACTGCTTTAGTTATGAAAAAAATATTTCTAGCAGCACTTTTACATACTTTGGTACTTAATAATGATTCCCACTCCACTTACTATGATGATAATTAATATGAAAGATGTTCCTACTGCCAATGTTTGTGCTTATTAATTCTTTTAGTTTCTTGACACTTTTTTTGCGTTTATTACTGTTATTTCAGTTACTAATCAGCTTATTTAGTTGCGCATTGCTTCTAAGTTCTGTATCTTGCTCTTAGACTTGTAATTCTACTCTCATGTCCATAAATTAAGGATAATGCAAAATCAGGCAATGGAAAAATTAGAAGCAAAACAAATTTGACTTATTTGTAAAGCTTATTTATTAAACAAAAGGTAAAGAGCAAAAAAAGATGCTATATGTTTGATATTATTAAAAAAATTAGCGATTTTTTCTCCCTGGAGCAAATTACAAAAAAAAAAACTATTTACAATAAACCAATATTACATGGTTGGTATGATTGTTAATACATTGTATCAAACGATGCAATACAGTCCGTACAAGGCATGCTGAGTATCGAATTATCGATCTGATCTTTGGGGATATTACACCACTCAAAAAGCAATGCTCTCCGAAGTTCCGGTAGAAATGTAGGAGGAGGTTGACGGGCTGCAACTCGTTGGCCAAGCATGTCCCACACGTGCTCTACTGGATTCAAGTCCGGTGAGAATGCTGGCCAGTCCATACGGGTGATATCCTCCGATTGAAGGCATTCGCTTACGATGTTTACACGGTGAGGACGGGCGTTGTCATCCATAAACACAAATTGTGCGCCCATGGCGCCCCGAAACAAACGTACATGTTGTTCCAGAATGACGTCCCGATAGATTTGGCTTGTCATGGTTCCAATTTGAACATGCTGGTCAGTTCTGGAACCCAGAATAATTCCACCCCAAACGAGCACTCTTGTACCACCGTAAAGGTGTCGTTCAATGATGTTTTCTTGGTGGTAACGGGTACCTGGAGTTCTCCATATGAAATTCCAGCGAGAATCAGACTGCAAGCTAAACCTGGACTCGTCGGAAAACATACACAAGCCCACTGTTGCGGTGTCCACAATGCATGCTCTCTACTCCAGGCTAACCGCAGGCGACAGTGAATTGCAGTAAGTGGAACGCATCTGACAGGTCTACGAGCATATAGACCAATCTGACCTAAGCGTCTGTATACGGTCTGTCTTGAAATTGTCGTACCAGTGGCTGAAGAAACCTGACGAGACACGTCTGAGGCTGTGCTCCGCCTGTTTCTTTTGGCAGTAATTGCCAAATACCGGTCCTCATTCGGCGTTGTAACTCTGGGGCGACCTGTGCTGTAACATCTACTCACATTACCATCATCTTGGAATCGTTGCCAAAGCCTGAAGATGACACTCTGGGCAATTCCCAGTTCGTCTGATACTTCCAGTTGGGTACGCCCACATTCCAGACGGCCGATAATTCTACTAAGTAAAAAATCATCCAAATGCGTCCTTTGTGTCATAACTATTCGGTTATTGCACTGCAATGCTTATAAAGCGCTTGCGAACAATTTTACTTCTTTGCCTGTATTCCTTATATAGCACTCTCTTACACTCTCGTCATTGTGACGTACCATGGGTGTCATCTGGTTACTTCTTGAAATTCGAATATGATTCTTGAAGATGTATGTAGTGATTTTACAGGTGATATATTTATTTTAGAGTTTGATTTCCGCGTGACTCCGAATTATCCTTAATTTATGGACATGAGTGTATTTCTCAGTTTTTCTTTACTGAGCATTTTGGCTACTATTTGGTTTCCAAAAGTAGAATTTAGTAGAAATCTCTCAAATTTTTAAAGGGAGGTACTATGTTAGACATCTTCTGCGGAAAGTGTAAAGATACTTTTGGTTTCTGAGGGGAGAGGAAAACCCTTTTCGTGCATTTCGCTTAATGAAGTCATGAAATTCGTTGTGCAGAGACCATTTTCACTCATCTCTCGTGTGATCGGACTGTACGGAAATATTAATACCCTACAAAATGACCAGAAACAAAAAACTGCAGAAATTGCTCAGCAGATGGAATTTGGAAAGTTTTCCTGTACATGCAGTGATTATGATTTCCAAACAAAAAACTAATCAAATACAATTCACCTATAAAGTATTTTCTCCCTCTTTCAAGCGTCCCTTCGTGGTATAATGTGTAGCACACTTGACGCGTATGCGAGAGATCCGAGGTTCGAGTCCCGGAAGAGCATTGCTCACTTTTCATGTATCCTGCTTCAAAATAACCTAATGTCTCTTCGTACCTCTTCGCATTAGGTAATGCTAAAACAGTTCACTTTGTAGCAGTATGCAGTTTCAATCCAAAAATCTGGTAAATTCATTAATCAGGAATGGGTGAGGACCCGAACAAAAACGTTTATGGTAATTTTGCTATTACCTTAGTCAAAATAATAATCGCAATATATTTTGTTCACTCTCATTTAAACTGATTTTATTTAGTAATACTTACTGGAAACAACTTAGTCGAATTTGCGAATGAGATATTTGCACATTAATTATTTTGTAAATTACTTCTGTCATTTACTTCTTTTGCTTTAACCCACACTCCTCTTAGATACAAAGAATTTCTTTTACAAATAAGAAACAAAGCGTAAGCAAACGGTATCTGGTTTTAAATATTTAGGACATGTGCCAGAAAAAGAGCATTGATTGCCTGTTTCCTATCCTCACAACTGCAGAATCTGTAATGGTTAACCAACCTAAATTTTGATCTTAATTTCCGGTATCTCAAAAGAATATGTAATATTTCCGCATACCTATGAATAAGGGTTCTAACTGAAACTTTTCCTTAGAAATTAAAAGGAAGGTTTCTAGACATTCTTCTTGATTATAATTTGGTGCTTAGCTTCTACTATTATATATGTTACTTGATTCTTATACTCCTTGATTAGAGTTTAATTCCTTTATACTATTACTGAAGCCTATTGTTGAAGTTTCAAATTCCTCATATAATTTTGAAAAACTTTGAAAGATTAAGCCATAAAGAAACATTGTACATTGTAAATGATTATACCTTTATCCTGTGCTTGCTATCGTGATGCTAGTGGCTGGTACATTTATCCCACAAATGGAAGTTCTGTGGTCGAATCTCAGAGAAAAGGCAGTTGATTTTTCACGTTCTCTGCTTCGACTGATGTCTTTACATCAGCTGAAGAACTTAACTTATTCCTTTTTCCATTTAATTTATTCGCTTAAGTGTTTTCTTTCTAATAAAATGTTTATTCAGATTTTATGACAGAAACAATCTTATTTTAGCTTTTCAAGCTGAAGCTTAATTACTAAACAGTGATCGAAGAAATCAGAACCGAAAGTATTGGATTCGAAGTTAGAGGGAAAAGAGATCAAATTATTCTTAGGTTTGGAAAAATAAAAAAAAATTATAAAACTATTTTCAAACTTACTCCATTCGGTGGAGAAATAATCTGGCACAAAATTATCCATATTCAATAGTTTTATCTATTTCCCCATTAGTAGTACTGGTAAAAGGAAATTAGAGGTATTTTAAAACCTTACCTTTAATAAGTTGGTTTCCTAATTTAGAATTATCTCAGTGGTAACATAATCGCTACCGTACGAGCAGGTATAAAGCTTGAAATTGAAACTCAGGTTTTACAGTGCCAAGTAAAGTATTAAATCAGATGTATGTAAGACTTTTATGTGTTATCTTCATCTTCTCATATACCAGCACGATTTATGTTACATTTTTACCATTATATAGCACATGAATATAAGTACTTTGCTTTTTCCTTTTCCTTAGAACACGTAAGGTTAAACACATCACATTTTATGTTAAATCTCTGCTGCGTTTCTTCTTTTCGTCAACTCCTTCAGAAATGCAAATTTAGGAAAATTAAATAACTAGCAAGAAATTAAGTTAAGTGAAAGAGCATATGCAACAAAAAACAATTCTAAGGGTTCTGTAAATCCAATTATACCTGTTGTGCTTACTGCTAGTGAATTTAGCTTTCACTTGTAGCTATGCTAGAAGACGCTTTAAGGTAGGATCCACGTTTATAACTTTTAAATTCAACATTTGATAAATGAACTAGTATTGTATTCTCAGCCCGCAAGAAGGGAATGTTCAGTTTCTTTTAAATGCATTAGGTTTTCTAACTTCATGCCACAGTAAAAGCAAATATATTGACATATTATGACTGCTGTTATTACTTTATGTTATTGTATTTTCAGTTAAACGTGAGAGAAGAATTTATTTGGCAGTCTAGGCAGGCTCCCCAGTGTTTAAATTATGAGTAACTACTGTATTGCCATATAAATTTAGTAGTCCCCAGAGGACAAGTGAATTCGGTTACTATATACAGTTACCTCTTTTGGGGTTTTGTCTCAGAGACCAGAGACATGCAAATCTACATGTATTATATTGTGGTAAATCGTCTTTGTCGTTAGTGATAACAGAAATGATTGCTATTTTTTATTCGGCTTGATTCGCAACAATTCATAATTCATGACCTGTTTATTCCTTATGATGGAAGTTACTACTAAAATGTTATTCAGTGCTGCTCGACAAGTGTGACCGTAACGGGAGTGAATTAATTTTTAATAATTTATCGTGAGTAACATAACAGTACACGATGACATCAATGATTAAAGTTTACCGCAATGTTATTGGCGCTAAATTTATCCACCCCGTTGCAATTACATACATACACATCAAGCAAGTGCAAAGAAAAGTAACTTAATTGTTCCTCACGTTTATATAAATACTATAAGTACATTACAATAGTAATTTATTTACTATTGAAATAGCAATTTTATTAAATAGGGTATACTATTCATATAAATTAGTAAAAGATAGATACATAAATTAATAAGTGAATAAAATAATTAATTAATTTTTATCTTAAAACTAACAAATTCTGGGAATTCGACACAATTTATATATATATATTTAATTATATAATTTTTTAATTATTTAATTATTAATTTAAATATCTTCGGGCTACAATATAAAAATTTCCGGGGCAACACTCACGGAGAGCAGGCAATCGTGCCTCTGAACAGTATTAGCCTGGCCCATCTAATCCTAGAAAACTAGCTGACTGCATAGGTTTTTCGGGATGTTTCATCATACGCAGTGTGCAATCGAACTAGTTTTACTTCGGAAATCCTCCATGAAGACATCTCCCTTCTCTTAAGCTAGATAGCTCTGAAGTGCTTTGTCCTATTCTACTAAATAAACAAACAAGTAACAAAAACCTAGTATGCCAATATATCAGTTTTAAGAGCACTGCTCATAGAGGAAGAAAATTAATTAAATCAGTTTTAACTTTGGTACAGGTAAAAAAAAATTATATCAATTTGATTTTCATTTTGTTCAGGACATATATGCATGCATATAAGAGTTGAATTTATTTCAGTACTTTCCAAATACTTCTATTTTTGCCTTACAGAAAATTTATAAAATTTTTCTCAGTCCCTATATATACTCATATAATATAATAATGTCCGATGTAGGAAGAATGAATGCATCTACGGTGACGAAGACTGTGTTCATAAAACATTAAAATCTGTCCCAAATTTTCTTCTCATGTAAAAATAAATGAGCACAATTATTACCCGCAAAAATAGATATCCTATCGAAATTAATTTATGATTATACACCTGATTATAGGTCGGAGTTGTTTCAAGCCCTCGTTCTATTATTGGAAGTGCTTGTTAGCAGTCTTACTTGCTAACAGTTTTCAAAGCACGACGCGGAAATGAACCTTCATCAGCAACCCACGTGCTTGTTGCCCATTTTCATTAAAATACCTATTACGTTAATCTTTTTTCCCCCTACATTATTCTGTACGAAATAAAATTTAGAGCTCAGCATAAATAAAAACAGCAGCTTCCCATGTATTTGTCCTCGATTGAGGAGGCCAATAATTTAAAAAGTAGTATATTTATGCAGCGCTACTTATCGATCCGAGATCTGGATGTATCGAGAATAATTGAATGGAGGACGCAGACTAATTACATGGTAGCGAAAGTAATCGCCATTTGGGCTGGCGTTGACCCATTACCGTTTTCTACGAGGTGGTCTTCGGCCTGATTGACACTCTTGTCACAAGCGTGCTTCAAATTACCGTAATGAAAAGTTCAGCAATTAGGAAAACATAAAAACAAAAAACATAAATTAATATATGAGCATAAAGTTTAAAAAAAAAGTTAAGGCATTCATTATTTCCTGTGCTTATAATTCCCAGTATTGATAAACATTGCGAAACAAGGAAAGGCCAGTTTTGACCTCCTGAATTACTGCATGGAGATGAACTTTTCTCACATCAGATCTAATTACTGTAAATCAGCGTAAGATGCAATTCTTAGACAAGGTCTCTGAGAATGAATGTTTGGCTTTATGAAATTTCTACGAAAAGTGTATATGAAATAGACGAAAAGTGATTTTATTTTATTTGTTTACTCGGAAAGTTAATTGCATGCATCGTATTTTAATTGTATACTCTTAAGCATCGATTTCTAAAATGATGGACTGATAAGCATTACGGCCCGAAAGAAGTCTCGATCTTACCCAACAATGGCTTAGACAAATAGGCGTTTGCCTTTGGGATTTTGTTAAAAATGAGGGGCTGGGCTAGTAAAAGATAGTAACTAAATTATACTGGCCTTTATCCTTTTCACTCCTTTGACTCATTCAGTTTCTAACAGCAAAAAAAATTATGTTATTTTAAGTTTTGCTGAATGAATATTTCTTGTTAATATCGACATAATTTTCGTGGAATTAAACTATCTAAATTTGACTTTCATAACGGGTTTTTGAAATTCATTAAAATTTTGTGATTTTATGTTGCAAATTTACCACTGAATTCTAGACTGCTTGATTGCTTTATTTCTGCTTCGTTTGGAAATCTAATTCAGCAGCCGAAAAATATTCATTTCGATTCAACCTATACGTATTTATTTTCTTTACTTTTCTTATTTATTTATTTATTTTTTATATAAAATGTTTTTTTTCTCAATCAAATGTAATATATCACATATTTGAAGGACTAGAAGTATTTAAAATAACTTATTCATAGAAATTAAGGATTTCGATCGAAACTATTGGGAACAATGTTGACGCAGCAGTAAAACTTTCAATTTTTAATTGTATGACGAGAATAGATTTTAGGTTATGAGAGCGAACTATTTTACTTTCCACAAAAACATTTTCATTTAGAGATCATCTAAGAATTCTAAAGCTTCACAAAATATAACCAAAATGGATTTAGAGCCATTCATAATATTTATAACGTCTACAATTTATCTTAATTATTTTAATTCCTTATATGTCTGATTGTGTCTAAATATTAAGATTTTCATTCCTGTCTGCATATGATTAATAAAACAAATTGTTGATCCCGTTGATTGTTGATCCGTTGAATAGTTAGGGTAGAAATTGACCAACTTATGCAAGTTGTTAACTTGTTGTTGTTATGCAACTTATGCAACTGTAAGGTTTCTCCTTCAATCTCTTGACTCTTTTCGTTAGCATAAACTGTGAAACCTTATGTGGAGGACAGTGAGCAGATCTAGGCTATGTCCTTTAGTGTTGAAGAACTACAAAGTCAGAAGGAGGGTTTAAAAAAGTGACCCTTTAATTCAAATATTTACAACTCTTCCAATTGAGAGTAAGCCACTACTTGGGCTGAACTAAAATAATATTAAACTAAAGTGTGTTAACAAATTCAATACCTAACTTAATTCTAAATAGGACGGCGAGGGAAGCTTAACTCTTAGTGAAGTGCAATTATGCTAATTTCAGTAGAAAACACTGGTAATTGCAAATTGCCTATGAAGGCGAACTTTCAGTAGACAGAGGAATTCTTTGCGCGCACAGCCTTACGGCGATAAATCCAAGACTCTCTCTTTCCCCTCGTTAACTCCTGCCTTTTAAACTGCTAACAGATATATGCGATTTGCATAAATATCTCACTCGCGCTAAATTCGGGCAGCAACTGAAACTTTGAGAATTCGATAGGAAAGTTCAAACTAAAAATAATTTGGTTAATTAAAATAATGAATGCTACATAGTTGCTCCCAGAATTTAGTAGTCTGAAACTAAGTAGCCTAAAATCGGCTTTTAGTGAAGATGCTAAATTCTAAATCTAAATTTTCCTTCCTATTCGCCATCCTTTACAATTGTAAGTTTTAAATTTAGTTTAACTCTCTGTTTGTGTCTTAGATATTTTAACATAGAATATCTTTTTCCGTCTTCACATCAAAAAGATCCATCAGGAATTTGGCTGGATACTATCTGGTTCCTTCCAATCTGGAAGGAAATAAATTTTAATTTCATGTTATAAGTACATTTCACCTGAAAAGTACAACATTCCCTTCCTCTGATGCTTTCCGTAATGACTTTTATTCGCGCTTTAGGTATTCGCGTTTTTTAATTTCTATTAGCGCTTTTCGCCAAACGCATTCATTTTACACTCATTCATTTTTAAAACTTCCCCCTTGTTCTCTGGCCAAATGTGGTGTTTGTGAAAAACACGCAGTTTTACTTTGTCAAGTGTTCACAACTACCACCTGACTTCAATTCTATTGGGGTTAATTCTTCGACTTTCAAGACCTCAGACTTCCCCTAAAACAAATCTGAAATGCCCTGAGGTTCTAACATGAAATGAACTTTAAACTTTTGTGTGAAACCAGAGAACACTACGTACAACATTCAAACATTTCAATTGCATTTCATACATATAATTCATTCTTTCAATCTTCAATTCAAATTTTCTTTAAATGCTCATTGCGTTAAATAACACTTATATATTCACTTTCTAATTTAGCGCGCTTTACGCTTTTACATTACATTTTAATTTTAACTTGCGTATCCTTTACGCTTTTCCAAAATATTCGATATAAACAAAACCAGTGCTTAAGGCTTACAACAAATCATGCATTACATAGAAAACAGTTTTACATTAAATGCATTCATTATTTATACATAGAAAAATATAATACAACAGTTTTGCTATACAACTTACGTACTAGTTGCTTTTAATTAACACAATTCAATTTCCTATTTACAGAGAGTCTTTTGACTAAAATCGATGAATCCCATGTTCTGGATTACAAAGAACATTTCACGAAGTCTCACAGTTTTTCAACTGAACTCTCGAATTTCTTCCGCTGCATAATTAAGTTGTTCCTTCAAGCGTGTCCTTTACGCTTTCGGCAACCGGCTTTTGACTCGGGTAACTTCCCTTTTAAATCTGCAACTTGCACTTAAATCAGAAACATAACTGTGTGAATTTTAAAAGAAAATAAAGAATCTACTTATCTTTCTGCCAGTCTTTTAGGCGTTTTTTTGTCCATTCCTGAAAGGTTGGATATACTGTGGCTTGGGCTATTCTTTGCTTGTTACTCCTAGATTGAAACTCTGGGGCTGCCTTTCGTTTGGTCGATCTTCTTTCCTCCAGAAACACCTTGTTGGGACGAATGGTGGGTGGCGCTTTCCGTTTGTGCTGAAGTCTTTGCTCCCTCTCCAGACTGGCTCGTTCCTTCTCCTGCACTCGTAGGCTCCTTCGTTGTGGGTTGGCACCTTCGGCGGCTCGCTTCTCGCCGTTCTGTTCCCTCCGTAGTGGTGGAGCTTTCATAGTGTTTTCATTTGGACGTTCCTTCCTTAGACGCTTTGGTTGCTGAGACTGTTGCTTAGCGTTTGTCCTTTTTTCTTTTTGGGGTGGTCTTTTCTTCGGCTGCGGCTTCCTCTCTTCTGGTAACCTCCTTTTCAAACTGGGTTCTCTTGTTTTTGAGGGACCTGGTTGGGGCTCTTGAATCTTAGAAAAATTCTGTGAGGCTGGACCCTGCAACATGTCTTTCAAAATATTATTATTAGCTCTTCGATAATAATGTTTAATTTGATCGAAATTTGCCACAGTCTCTTCGCCCTTCTCATTCTTTAAATATGCACGGCATTCAACTATTCTTGTAATTTCAAAAGGACCATGCCATCTTGGGCAAAATTTTGCGACCTTATCTTTTGCTGCGCATGAAAGTGCGTGGGATTGTTTCAACACCTCCTCCCCCACTTTATATTCTACGGTTCTTCTTTTTGAATCGTAGTAAATCTTTTGTTTCTTTTGCGCTTCCCGGGAGCACTTTTCTGCCTCCTTCAACATTTTTTCTATTTCACCCATTTGAAATTCCGGCGCTCTATCTTTCACATAAAATAATTTATCTAAGGGGGTCATTATCTTCCTGCCCAAAAACAATTCGGCGGGGGATTTCTTCGTTGTCTCGTGCTTAGCCGTTCTGAGGGCGAATGCAAATTCTTCGACGCAGTCATCCCAGTTAGAATGGTGCTTTTGCACATAATTTCTAATCAATTTTACAATATTCTTATTTACCCGTTCCGCTATATTTGATTGTGGGCGGTAGGGTACCATTTTCATATGCTTAATGCCCAACTTGTCACACATCATTTTAAATGTACTGCTTACAAACTGGGGACCATTATCGCTAATCACCCTCGCTGGACATCCATATCTTAAAATATATTTGTTCAAAAACGAATCTGCAACGACTTTTGCTGAAGCCCGCTTAAGTGGTATCAACTCAACCCATTTACTGAAATGATCCACAATGACTAATAAAAATCGTGCCTTATTTACATGACTCCTGGGGTAGGGGCCTAAGAGGTCAATACCAATTATTTCATTGGGGAACCTAGACTCAATACTAGTTAATAACCCGGCCGGGCGGAAATTTACGTCATTATTTATCTGACACGTGTGACAAGTCTGGCAGTAATTTTTAACTATCTTTTGTAATTGCGGAAAATATACCGCCTCGCGTACGCGTTGTATTGTTTTTCTAATTCCAAAATGGCCCGAGACAGGCGAATCGTGGAGCTCTTGCAAGATACTTAAAATTAATTTGGCCGGGATGACTGGTCTGTATTCACTATTTTGATTCGTAACTTTAGTATAAAATAAGAGACCATCAATGATTTCATAGTTCTGTGCTCTGCTTCGTATTGCATTAATGTCTATATGCTGGAAGTTATCTGGGTCTTTTAAATAATTATAAATATTTCCGAATTCGGGATCCCTAGCAATTTCTTCTATTACAGTCTCTCGAGAGTCAATGACCTTTGCCTGAAGCATCGCTATTTTTACTTTCTCGCCGTTCTCGTCTAACTTTATTCTAGATAATGCGTCGGCCACTACATTGTCTTTTCCCGGTGTGTGTTTGATAATGAGATTAAATTCTTGCAACTTTAGGGTCCACCGAATTAAGCGTGGCGAAAGATTCTTTCCTGAAAATAATCTGGTAACTGCCGCATGATCTGAATATACTGTTACGGGAGAACTCCCAAAATATACACAAAATTTTTGAACAGCTGCGAGCACTGCTAAAGTTTCACGCTCCGTTGCCGAATAATTTCTTTGCGTATCATTCAATGTACGACTAAAAAAGGCAATCGCTTTTCTATTTTGTGTTAACACGGCTCCGATTGCGTAATCTGATGCGTCTGCATAAATTTCTAGACCCTTGTCTTTCTCTGGGAACTTTAGAACCGGTGCATTAATTAAAGATTCTTTTAACTTCTCAAACGCGGCGTTTGCTTCTGAAGACCACGCAAAACGAACTCTTTTCCTTCTCAACTTTAACAATGGTTCAGCAATTTCTGCGAAATTTTTAATAAAAATTCTATAATATGAGCACATACCCAAGAAAGTCGCTAACTTTTTGGCTGTATTCGGAATTGGGTAATTTTTCACTGCTATAACTTTAGATTTATCTGTTTCGATCCCCCTTTGAGAAATTTTGTACCCTAAATATTTGAGTTCTTTTGCCGCGAATTTACATTTCTTAATGTTCACTTTAAGTCCTGCATCTTTCAAAAGAGTAAAGACTTCTCGAAGGTCTTTAATATGTTCTTCCAGCGATTCTGAAGTAACAATTATATCGTCAAGATAAATAAATGTACTTTTTCCTATTACCGGCCTTAAAATTTTGTCCATGCACCTCTGAAACGTGGCCGGGGCTCCCGACAATCCAAAAGGCATACGCAAAAAGCCATATGTACCGTATTTTGTTATGAATGCTGTTTTGTGAACATCTTCCGGCTTTATGCTTATCTGAAAATATCCGGATGTCAAATCTAGGGTGGTTATGTATTTTGTTGATTTAATACTTCTTAGAATTTCATCAATTACCGGAAGTGGGTAAGTTGGAAATTTTGTTATACTATTAAGCTTTCTGTAGTCAATAGCGAACCTGTACCTTAATGGATCAGTTAACGGCAAATCATTATTTTTCTTACATAAAACAACCGGACTCGCATATGCACTAGAAATAGGAGTTATTATTTTGTTTCTTAACATTTCATCAATATGGTATTTTATTATTTCCTCCTTAACTTTGTCGTACTTGTAAGGACGCTGACGTATAGGTTCATCCGTAGTTAATTTAATTTCGTGTGCTACGATCTGGGTGAATCCTGGAATATCATCAAATAAATCAGCGAAATTACTTACCAACTCCCGAAACTTGTCCTGTTCTTCGGGCGTTAGATGGCTTAAATCCACTTCAGGGGGAGGTGTTGATTTCTTTTTAACTGGGTCCATGGTTACTTGCAAGGTGGAGTTTTCAAAATCGATTTTCGCATCCACAGCTGCAAAGAAATCTGTTCCTAAAATAACCGATGCTTGGAGGTTCTTCACTACAAGAAACATAATTTTTTTTTGTTCTTCGCCGATTTTGATGTACAGCTCGATTTTTCCCATGCATTGACACGTTTTTCCTTGGGCTGCTACCACCTTCATTCCTTCCACGCTATGCAGACGATATCTACGAAAGTGCTTCTTAAAAAATTCTTCTGCCAAACAGCTTCCTTGAGCGCCGGTATCCAACAGAGCTGTAGCGGGTACGTTGTTAATTAGTAACTGCAGTCTCGGTAATTCAATGTTTCTCACCATGACCGTATTTAGCTGTACTTCAGAGGGATTTTTCTTCTCCTCGGAACATTGCACCCCCTTCCCCGCAATATTCCTTAGTAGTTTAAATGCTTTGCGGGTGTTTTCTTCTGTTGCTGGCTTCTGCCTGGGGAGAATGATTTTCTTCCGTAGTTGGAATTATTTTGTTGGCGCTGTACTTGGCGCGGTTGACCGCTCGCATTTTGACTGGTACCAGTAGTTCTCGGCCATCGTCTGTTTCTTCCTTCGGCATTCTGGTTCCCCTGCAGCCGCTGTTCATACGATTGTCTCCGTTGATTTTCGGCCGCTCGCCGGCTCTCGAATTGTACGGCGAGTTCAAACAGCTTGTCCAGCGTTACGGGATTTCTTAGCTCCATGAAATCTTGTATCGATGGTAACAATCTGGGCAGGATTATCTGGATAATCTCCGGGTCCGGCCTCGTGCCATACAATAATTTAAAGACTTGTATTTTTCTCAAAATAAATTCCGATAGTTCATCCACCCGCTGTTGGTACTTGCTAAACAACTCAGCTTCGAGTTTCGCACGGTCTTTAACCACAGGAAACGCTCTCAAAATTGCTAGTTTAAAATTCTCGTACGTGTAAGTCGGCGTTCCTGGTTCTCCCAGCAGACATTTTCCGATGCACTTATACCAGGTCGCTGCTTGGCCCCTCAATGCTCCTGTCGCTAATATGACCTTCTGATGTTCCGGAACTGGATACAGCAAAAAATGCGCTTCTAACTTTTCCAGGAATGTGTTCACAGGTCCTCTGGCATCAAAAACTACTGCCGGCTTCATGGCTGCTCTGATGGTTTCCACTATGAATCCAAATCCATCAGGCGTTGCAGCTGTATTCTGGGATGTAGTAGGCATATTCCAACTTCCTTCCATCATTTTAGTTGTTCGGGCGCCAGTATAAGGTTTCTCCTTCAATCTCTTGACTCTTTTCGTTAGCATAAACTGTGAAACCTTATGTGGAGGACAGTGAGCAGATCTAGGCTATGTCCTTTAGTGTTGAAGAACTACAAAGTCAGAAGGAGGGTTTAAAAAAGTGACCCTTTAATTCAAATATTTACAACTCTTCCAATTGAGAGTAAGCCACTACTTGGGCTGAACTAAAATAATATTAAACTAAAGTGTGTTAACAAATTCAATACCTAACTTAATTCTAAATAGGACGGCGAGGGAAGCTTAACTCTTAGTGAAGTGCAATTATGCGAATTTCACTAGAAAACACTGGTAATTGCAAATTGCCTATGAAGGCGAACTTTCAGTAGACAGAGGAATTCTTTGCGCGCACAGCCTTACGGCGATAAATCCAAGACTCTCTCTTTCCCCTCGTTAACACCTGCCTTTTAAACTGCTAACAGATATATGCGATTTGCATAAATATCTCACTCGCGCTAAACTCGGGCAGCAACTGAAACTTTGAGAATTCGATAGGAAAGTTCAAACTAAAAATAATTTGGTTAATTAAAATAATGAATGCTACACAACTTATGCAAAAATACTGATTTCCCATTCTCTAAAGAAGACTTCCTCAACACGGGTTTCTTCAGCTTTCCAATTTCTGAATATAAGACTTGAGAAACCATTCTTACACTATTCGTTATTGAAGTCATGGTCACTAAAACCGGTAAAATATTTTTTTGGGGGGACTCCACACTTTTTTAATCATTAAATCAAAAAAAAAAATGAGGAAAAACAAGAATTTTATTGTTTCTTAAACAGTAGTAAAAGTAATAAAATTAATTTCCAGCATAATATAAAATCCTTTTATGGATACGCATAGATTAGTAATGTCTACGTAAGTTAAATACTTATAAAGAATTAAAGCCTATGTTTTCGAAAAATGTAAATGAATCAGTCACAATAAAAGCCTGGTAATAGATACTGGATAGAATAAAAAGGTCCAACTGACATATTTCAAAAAGTCGCCATTCTTATATTTTTTCCACCCAGTAATATATATTGCTATACATTGATACGCAAATTATATAGCTATCATAATCTGTTCTTTTGGAATGCGCTTTTGTTTCTAAAGATTATTTTAAAAGTACTCTATATTGTTGTTCAGCATGTTCTTAATACTGTTCAATATCCTTACAAATGATTAACAGAAATAGCTTTGAACAGCAATATGTTTCCTCTGAACATACGTACTTAAATTGCCAGATTTCTTTTAGAACTTAAATGATCACTCAGTTTCTCAGTAAAGATGAGTCCGAAGACAAGCACATAAACTAATTGAATGCAGTTTAGAAATTTGATCTTGCTCTATATCCTGTCCATCATGTAGACCGGCCCTTGTGTCAGAAAGTTAAAAAAACATCTTCCAAGATTGAAGCACACTGCCACCCAAATACAAACCACAAGCTAATAGTAGGATTGCAATGAAGTCGAGATGGAGAGGGTGTTCTCAGCTGAAGTCCAACAAAAGAAGCTCCAAATGAGTCAATAGTTGTACCTGCAATTATTCACGGAAGGTCCGTAGGTTGTGATTTATGGGGGAGCGAAGATCCCTTAATGACAGCATCGCCCTCTGATCTTTAGATGTCTCTTTGAATTCACCGTCGGATCGTCTCCGCCCCGACTGGAAGATCGCTACAGGGCTGGGTATTCATTTCGAATTGTAGCGAATAAAGGCATACCAAATCGGAACTTTCACATACCAACTAACAAAATGCTGTTGGGTTTTTAGAATTCGCTCCACTATATTTTCAAATGTAGGGTATGACCTAAATACGACACACAAGCTACAAAACTTGATTGTTTATTTGCCTAGTCGAAAATGGGAAGGTATGCCAGAAAAAGGTGTGCATGTATTAAGCAAAGAAAATTCGGTGGCGAGAACCGAATCACTAAATGACAATCGTTCAACCCTTAAAGTCTGGAAAGATAGTTTAATACATTAAAGAACAACTAAAAATCCAATAAATTTTCGATAATCTAAAATTTAGTGACTTCCCTAACAATATGAAAAGATATATTTGCAGAAACGCAAGCTTTCTGCTTAACTGGTTAATATATTTGTTGACTAATATGAACCTTAATATAAACTTACTGATTAATATAATTTTTACTCATTGTCCTTGGTTCTGAATATGATCGTTTAGTCGTGAAAAGAATGCATTAGAAGAGTTCGAAATATTCGATGGAATTTCTTTTTTTTTCCCTTTACTTTTTCCCTTTTCAAATATTTTTCCACTCAGACACAGAGATAAAAATTATGACATACAGATAAAATATTTTATGAATGTTAAATGTAATATTCATAAGATATTTTAAATACTAATAAACACTCTCCAATTTCAATCCTCTTCACTATGACGATCCCCCTCCCTTCGAAAAAAGAATCTTTGCACCAGAGAGTTTTTAAATGATAACTACATGAAACAGAATATGATTTTTATTGACAAATTCTAAGAATTCTGTTGGCCAAAACTAATCCTTAAAATATCAGTTATGAATTTAAAGAAGTCTCAAATTTTAAATTGCCAGTAAGCGTTCGAGAATGCATCACATTTTAATAAGTCAGATTTAAAAATTTCAAACAACATCGAAGATTTAAAGTGATAAAGTAGATACGGATCAGAAAGCAAAAATCTTCCTGTTTGTGGAAATGGAATTAATATGATTCTATATTAGGTTGTTCTAATTTTACTGTGATAAGAAGAAAGAACTATAGTGTGTCAGGAAAAAAAGGCCTTTTTCTTGAAAATTTAAATATTCATGTAATAGTTTCTCACGTAAATGTATTCTTCGTCATACAATTTAAAAGAAATTTTATTTAGCATTACTTTATGTTTGCGCACAAAACATAGAAGGAAAATCTAGAATGTATAAAATGAGCATAGAAGGAAAATATAAATGCAGGGAAAGAAAATAGAATGAAATCATAGAATGAAATGACGATTTTATGCACAAATTTATACTGTCGTTGATTTCCAGGTGCGGTTCTCGGCTTAAGGGACATAGGCAAATGCGTAAGACGTCGCTTTTCCGAGGACGCCATTCTTTATAATTTCATAAATAACGATGTCCTGGTGTAGGGGTAAATAATAAAATGCGTGGAAGCCTCGGAACCGATTGTTGAGCAACCTTAAATCTTTGAGTCAATGCGTCTTTCAAAAGACGGGGAATAATTCTTGACTTGTTATAGGGGTAATACAGTTAAAACTGCTGTCATTGATGCTTAGTATTTATTAGAGGTGTTATATGTTGAACCTATATATTCAAAACCATAAGAATTCTTAGAAACAAATAAATATTCGATTATGGATACTCCGACAAAGCGTTAATGTATCAAGAAAATCTGTTACAAAAGTTTTCTTTAGTATCAAACATTTTTTTTTTCGCGGAGCAATGATCTGAGCACTTCTCTTCCTTTCTTTATTGTTCATTCACACTAATTTCTTTATGTCTTAAAAATCAAATGGGCGTTCATTAGAAAAAATAACTACAGAAGCTGTAATAAATAACTATCAATCTAATGCCGAAGAGATGAGCATAAACCTGTACATCTTATAAGACCTTATTTAAAGAGTAGGCAAAAGACAGTCCTTCATACATTCGTATGTAGTCTTTACAAGATACTTTTCATAACGCAGGCGTTGCCTTCCGAAATTTTAGGACGATTCCGGTGTCGATAATTACATTGGAAATGATTTTTTCAAAGCCGAAATTGATTAAAACTTGTTTGAGTCATGTTTAGTAAAACAAATGATGAATTTCCTTGTATTTCTGTCTATACAAAATAACTCTGCTCAAGAATTACTTTACGATTACATCGCCGATCTTAAGAAAAATGCATGGATTTATAATAAGTTGCATTTTAAATAGACTGCAAATGTAAAATTGCTCTGTTTTTAATTAACTAAATTAAGGTATACGAGGATTTGATATATTACTATGTTTATATGTTTATATGAGGCTTCAACTATACTGATCGCTTGTTAGGCCCAAAACACTGCAGCCCAGACTTCTGATTCCACATGTGTCTTCAAACTACACACTGTAGAAAAAGAGGAAATACTAATTGTTTTCATATTCCAGACGTATATTTAAGGTATTTGTAACTAAAGAAATAAATCTTAAACTTTCTTGAATAAAAATAAGAGAATCTGCATAAAGCTCAATCAGGTTTGAGAAATCCATACATTCAATGCGCCTTCTGCTTTGAATAATGATGCGCTGGGCGGGATCATCTTCTTCCTCTTCTGCGGGCAAGAAGACAACTGAAATGCCTCTAACAACTCCACTCGCTCCCCTTCCTCCACTGTCCAGTCATTTATGAATGATGATTCTCGTGTTCAATGTGGGCATCCACCACTCTTTGGAAAGTGCGCGACATCTTCTATTTAAAACTACGATAGCGCCCTCCGATCGCTTGTATACATTGGCGGGATCGAGATCCACCTCTGTCCGCCTACGCTTCTCCGATCGCCTTCTCTGTTGTTGCCCGACATCTCTAACTCCCCCCTTTCCTAGGTTTTGAGAGATGAGGTCATCGGGTCCGGAAGGGAGAATAGTCTCCTTCCCCCAACTTCAGCATTCGCCACAAAAGGACAAGTCGCGAGTGGAGGCAAAAGAAAACGATAATGTCCTCGATAATGGTAATTGACTAATGACGGCGAGTGGGTACTCTTTTCTTAAAAGCGAGAAAATAACAATAATGGAGGAAACAGAGCCGGGAACTCCCAAGCAGCCCAGATAAAAGGTTGGAATAATTGCTAAATAAAGAGGACCTGCGTCCTGATAACGTCCCCTCCCCAACAGCACGATTCAATATGCACAGTCTAGGTAACCGACAATATCAGGTAATTGTAGAAACACTTGGAAGTGATTTATCGAAAAGATACACAGAAATCGAAAATCTTTTTTTTTTCATAAAAGTTTTAGTTTAAATAATTATGGAAACGTGGGACAATAATTTGGTAAACTGAACAACAAGCCGTGCATGCATTTGGGTGCATTTCAAGATAGGTTCTTCTGTTTTATTTTTGTCAAGTAATAGTTTTCTGTCTTCTCAGTAATATCAAAAGCATATACATTTTATAAAAAGTCATCCCGTTAAATGACATAAAATATGAATTTACAATTGCTGTTTCCTATTTCTTCAGGTCTGAAAGCCAAATAATATCCATAAGTAAAGAGTAACGGGTAGTATGATGTATTTTATGGACTGAATGTACTGCCTACGGTACGGAATATTAGACTTTTGGACTCAGAAAAGCGAAAGAGATACTCTGCATTAAACAATTAACCCAGAATCATCTAATTCGATATGATAATCATAACAGCCACAAGAGAGCTCACTAAAGATTTTAAAGATCTGTGAAGTATAGGAAAAGTTAAACATCAATAGCGCAAAATGAGAAGAGGAATGTTTATATGAGGAATACCCCCCCTTTTGCGAGAAGAACGTCATAATTCATCAAAGTGGGAACGAGATAATTATTTTTTGCTATGCGTACTAATAACAAATTTTTTTCTATGTACACTAATCAAAAATTTTTCATGGTTATGAAATATTGGGAAAATTAGAAACGAGTGATGTAATGAAATCAGAAAAGAAAGCCTCAACAAGTACTATCCTACTTTAGTGAAAGAGATTATAACTTCTGTAGTGTAAATAATTTAGCTGAATATTCAACCTCTGGCTAACGTTTATTTGAATCTGTTGGCAAGTTTTCATTCTTAATCATTAATTCGCCATCAACACTACACATGAGTCAGAAGAAAGCCAAATAAAGATTGATTTATTTATTCTCAGTGGGTTACAACTAAATTGATAATACAAGTAAAATAAATGACTTAACGTAAAAACAATATTACAAGATGAGGCTACGAGGCTACTTGCTCTGGTAACCAAGATTCAGCTGTTTACATACGCGGTTCTAAATTTAAATGTAAAACCCCTGGTTGGCTGCAATGTATCTAAACTCGTAAAGCACATACCAACAGTGCAAGGGCTAATTAAACTTTAGCTTGTCACGTAGTCCCGTGATTATCGGGATAATCCTCTTTAATTATTTTCCTTAACGACTATTATGTATCCTTCCTCAATACTGCTCAATACCTCAATACTGCTTATTTTTTATGATGTGGAGGTAGAAGGTATTATACCATAGGTACTAAGAAATATTTAATCCTTGGATCCTTGAATAAGTTGAAGATTATAATCATATGCAATTCCAAGATAATGGAAATGCCTGTCTTTTAAGGCACAAGCGTTCAGCTAAGGTGACGTCTCCACAACAAGCGAGGCCATGGAAACAGAGAAAATCTCTCCCGGAGAAAGTTCAACAGAAAAGCCAGCCAAAGACGGAGAGAAGGGGTCCTCAGGTTAGAAAAGGGTGTCCGGAATTCCAGTTCTCCCAATGTCGGATGAAGTCTGGGAAATTCGTCGACAGACGCATTAAAATGAAGGATTACCAACCAGACTCAAAGCCTTCTACGAAAGACCCTACATTTAAACAGATAACTTTCATACCGTCATTCCAAAAATCCGTGATTCAGCTATCCAGTCCAGTCGGAATGCCGGGGAATAGATTGTTTGCATGTTATGTTAACATGATTTACTGATGTGAAACTTGAATATGAGCCGGTTTCTCTAAGGATTATTTCCGCCAAATCTAAACCTTCCTAAGAGAAGGCCTTTACATGGTTCAAACAACCTTTGCATGTTGTACCCACCAGCGGCCGAGCGGCAAAGTCGCTGAATACTTGTAGTTCGGTCCGAGGTTCGAGTCCCGCGAACGGATGTCTGTATGAGCTTTTCCGTGGTTTTCCCATATGTATACGAGCCAGTTTTCCTTAGAAAGTCTTCCTCGAAGGCAACTCTCCCCTTTGGCAGGTAGCTCTAGTGTGCTTTGCCATAATTAAATGAACAAATCCTTTACATGGTGTAGCATTTCATTAAAAAAACCTGCATATGAATTTGAAGGGGCGTTCATATTATAAATTTGAAAGGAAACAAACTATGTAGCAAATATTTGCCTTAGCAGTACTTTCATCGAGTAGCTTCTTTCTCTACAATCGAAATTAATCTGTAGCAAACGTCCAATAATCCGCAAGCTTTCAAATCTCAGATGCCTGTAATTCACCTTAGTTTTCAAACGTAAATAACAAAATTTCGATTTTTAGGGAATTCAGCATCGTAAACTCAATACTAACTTTTTTCTTACATAAATATGAAGATAAACTTTTAATAAAAATATATTATATAAATATATTATATTATATTTATAATATATTTTAACTGAAGAAGTATTACTTATTTTGACTGAAGATTATTTTATTATTTAAATTATTTAGCACTTTGAAGTTAATTTTGAGTGTAGGCGTAAAGAGTTTATACATCCACAATTTTTTAAATGTTGAATTCAGGCTTGAATGCATTTCATAAATGATATTTTCATTTCGGTGTAACGGATGTGCTTGTTTACACTACCGGCGAACAGCTATAGATTCATAGAAAGAACATTAGTAAGGGAATTTTCTAGCTTTAAGTGGAAAATATGGTAACAAGAGTCTAAGAAACAATGAAATCTTCTTTTAATATATTCAAAATTTCAGTTTTATTACTTTAAGTTGCTAGTAATGTTATTGATCTAAGTAACCGAATATTAATTTAAAAGCAATTCGGCTAATGAATATAATATTTTTCCATAAAAACACTCGATGTGATTTTGCAAAGAATTTACTTTTTAAAAATATAAAAAATTTAAAAAAGAATCTATCATTTATCTGTATTCTCTCCTATCATTATCTATCATTTATCTGTTTCTGCGTTTTACTCTTATGCTGTTGTTTTTTACCCTTATATTTGTCTGTCTGTTATTTGCACATAAAAAATATTTAAAAATATAAAAGTAGTGTATTCAATAAATCTTGATTAGATAATGTTTAAAGTTTGAGCATCTTATGATCAGTTAATTACTTACAAACAATCTCAGTTTAACTTAAACTTTAAGATTCTGTAAATGTTTGAAAGGACCGCACTAGGTCTAAGGAAAAAAAAAAGTTGTTAAGACTTTCGAAAAGCCTCCAACGAAGTTTTCGTTTATATAATTACTAGCATTTTGACTTCAGACGCCTGAACTGATCAACCGAAAGTATCACATAAACGACTTATTTAAGTTACATGCAAATCAACTCTTACATTTTCGATTTTGCTCTCAATTACAGATCTCTCTCAAATGCAGTTACCTATTACTTAACGTTTCTCGGAATTGGCTGAATTCATAGTTGTTCTGCATTATCATGATGGAGAGAATTACACAGGTGGACAATCGAGACTGCATTCTACAATAGTGAAAGGACGAGAGATACATACTTAAGCGAGAATTAAATCCACATCTTAGTGTGTGGTTAGCAGTTAACGACCATAGCGTCCTGTGCGGCTGATGGTTAGCGAAGTTTAATACTTACTAAAACGATTCGAAACCAAATCTAATACTTATTTCAACAAAATGAAAAACCGTGAAGCTATTTACTACCATATTCTCTGCAAAAAACATGTAGTTTAATTTGGGCTATGTGAAAAATGGATAATATTTAATGGTGTAATAAGGAGTTGAATTATTAAATTTATAAACACTAATTTCAATTAAAGAATACTGTCCTGGAATGGTCACTTTTGCTGTTTTTTACTAAACAGCCATGATGAATTATGTAGGATGCAGTTAGTTTATCTAGAGGATCCCCAACCATATTTTTGTTTAATGGACAAATTCGTCGTTCTAAATGCAATTACATTAAAAAAATTTTACTTCTTAAGTAATACGTATTTTCACAAGTTTCACAACATGTCACTTTGCATGTGAATTTGTCTTTTCAAAGAAGTTATTAAAGATGTTTCGAATGCCATTGAAGTTTAGCGATTTCATGGTTAAGACACGAAATACTCTGGATGGTTGATATTAATATTTCATTCCTATTTTTAAAATAGTTAGTTAAGAAACAAAAATAATCATGTTTAAAAAATATAAAATAAACAGACAAAAAAATGAGTTAGACATGTTGCAAAATTTATTCTTTGAACAAATGTAGAGCATAAAATCTTATTATGAGGGAACAAAGGATTCTAGCAGCAAAACTGACATCCAATTCTATTTGCTTGTTGAAGAAAGGAGAAAATAACGTATTCAATATGCGCTCTTTCTTTTTTTCCTCTTCTTTATTCTCCAGATGCTATTTAACTAGAAAAATGGGTTGAAAAACAAGACACCTATAATTTCTTTCCACAAGAGTACGCTCATTGATTGACATAGATTTTATAAAGAAGTCCGTTTTTTGAATTAAAACGAATTTTGACGTTGAGCTTTAATTGTATTTTTGTCTTCTACGACTTCGAATTTCTTAGTGGTTGAATTCATAAAACACATTTTTGGAAGAGACACAATTATTCGTAAAATATAAAGACTAATGGGTTGACGGTGGCAAATGCTTGCCAAAGTTATCTAATAAATACATCATCTTGACATTAGAAACTGAAAAGAAGGCTGAGGATAATATTATTCTAAAAGCAATATGCATACCAGTGTTGGCAAGAGAGTTGGCTATAGATTTTACGAATTTGTTTAGACTGTAAACCGGTTTATTAAACTTATAAAGTTCATAAATGGAAATGACTTTTAAAAGATCATAAGCTATTTGGAATCGAAGCAATAATTTGCAAAACGCGCAGTTTGTAAACGCATTGGAAGCTCTTAAATGTAAACCTCCACTAACATAATCCCCAGTTCTTTTTCGTCTCATTATGTCTCATCCGTCGATCGTCTTCAAATGCAAATAAATCTTTTGACGAATTTAGAAAATAACATTCACACCACTTTGGTGAGAAATATCAACTACGTCTTGATATCCTTAACGGTAGAGTAAAACTTCGGACCACTTCACGGACAAATTATCTGATCAAAAAACGCTTTGGATGCCGAACCACGTCTTGAATTACGAAAATTCAAGTCTGCAACATATGATTTCCAAAGATATTTTGTGGTAACCCATGGACGTTTTTTGTTACCTGTGATACTAGGTCTATAAATAAAGCCAAAGCTTGGGAAATTAACACTGAAGACGTTAAAAGTTACTGGAGGATCATAAAAATGAGCTCAACAAGAAATAACTGCAGCAGCTTCAGAAAGAGCAACAAATGTCCTTTGTAGAAAAAACGTCGTCAGAAAAAAGGGAAGAAATAAAAATGATCTTTCTTCTATGATCCGCAAAATTTGTACATAATGTGAGTATGATGCAAAATTTTCACGCAAAGGTACATCCTCATAAAGCTGATCAAGATAAAACATTTTTAATCACAAAGCCATATACTGAATCAGAAATACATTGCTCAAAACATTTAGAGGATATTATGATTTTGGATATAAGTTGCGTACGAGGAAGTATTTTGCTGTTTGATATATGATGTATACATGTTGTAAGATATGGGAAATGAAAAGGAAGCAACGAGAAAGGAATAATTAAATTTTATAGACCATATTTGTCGGTAAACAAAAAAATGCACAATTTGTGCATATTATACAAAAGAGCAAAAAATGTGATTTCTCGGATACAAATGAATTTCAATAAGGGTTATGGTTTTCCCTGACCCAAAGTAGAGTCTCACACTAACGGGGCATAGAATTAATGAGATTATCAATGAGGAACTGGAGTATTCTCTCCTTCTTCTGTAGAAGACCAATTTTCAACTGTTAAATTATTTTTGGAACTGATAAGAGACTAATATCGCATCTCCCTAAAATGTCCCAAACATGTTCTGTTGCGTTCATGTTAATACATGCTCCCTAGATATGAACAATCAATTCGTAAAATCCTTTAGTCGAAAAAGAAATTGTCCACTAGCTGACCAAGATGTGGATTGGCGTTATCATCCATGAGAATGAATTCATCCCCGATTGCTGCAGCGTAAAGGACCATAATATGAGGATCTCATCCCTATACCGCTGAACCGTTAGTGCTTCATTCCTGACAATCTGTAAGTCGGTGCGGCAATTGATACAAAAACTGGCCTAGACCATCACTCCGCCTTACCAAAATCGAACACTTTCATGCACAAATGCAGGAGTATTCAGTATACCAGGTTTTCTCCAGATGAGAATCCGCCTATTGCCAGGTTGTACGCTAAAGTGGAATCATCCGTGATGAGCATATTGCTCCCCTCATCTCATCTCCTTCTGATATACTCCTGTGCCCACTTTCTGCGGTCAGCTTGTTGTCCTGTGTAAACAAAAGCAAAACTTAGGGAATTACAAATCAGATTGAAAAAATTTTGGATATCTTAAACAGATATCTCAAACAGAGTGACGCTCTGGGAACAAAAAAAAAGTGCTTTTTAACATAGTTACCTGATGTTTTTATGAAAGAGAATTCCGCATCTAAACTATATCACCTTTCTCATCATTTTCCACTCATGCTGCCGTCATTCGCTCTGGGACAGTAAAATAAAAGATTACCTCTTTATGCAGTGTTTATTTATTTATTTTTTTTTTGTTTCTTATTCAATGATTTTCATAGATTTTTGGTTACGAACGCATTCACTAAGCACCACTAGGATGTTTAAATGAGCAATCATATGCGTTCCAAAAAGGAATTAATCCATGTATATGGGGTAAATATGTTTGGTTTACTAAAATTTTGGTTGATGAACGAAGGATGGAATTAAATTCGTGAACCGAGTTTTCAGTGTAACTGACATTTATCCTTCTTCCTCCTGCACTCCACCAAATGTCACTTAATAGTATTTCAAAAGTTAAGACTTTTTAAAATGTTGGATACATCACAAAACATTCAAAGCTTTTAAAAGCTTATTATCTCAAAACATCATTACCATAAATGAGATAGGTATTGTTTCCAACTGGAGTAACACGAAAAAAAATTAAAAATCTCTTTTTCAAAACTTTTTGGAATGACTAAAAAATATCGCACTATGACTTCCATCCGCCCTGATATCAATGAAGGGCGTGATGGGTGCTGCTTGCCGTTGCCTCTAGCCTTTCAGCGTCCGTTGATTAGACGCACAATAGCTTGCTGATAGATGTGGGATGGAAGCTGCGTAAAGAAATTCCGTGGTTGACTCTTCAACCACGGGCGTGAATTCGAATAAGACAACAAACCTTTCATTTATTGGTGACCAGGCGTTTCTTATTATTATGATGGACAAAGATTCGATGACTGCGCTCCTGTAAGGGATACAGTGCGTGGGGAAAGTGTAGGCACCCTCTAAAAGCTCAGGGTTCAAAGACCAATCTGCGTAATTTCACTCTTACAAAGCAAAAGTTACTTAAATGGTGGAATAAAGAAGTTAAAAACAGAGTGTAGAAGAGTAATTAATTCCCAAAATATTTTTTTTCTTTGGCTTCGCCTAGTACTACGCTGAGTAACCGGCACCTGCCCGGCCCACGTAAGTAAAGAATTTTCTCGGTATACAAATTCGATTTGGTAGTTATTAGTTTATTCAGGAGGTGAATTGCTGGAAGATTTTTCTTAAACAATGCTCAGTATAGATCACACAGTCTAATATAACTCTATCATAGTAAAACCTCTATTGTGAGTCACTCTTTTATCCGTCAATTTCTGTTATCCGTCAGATTGGCTGAATCAGTTAGATTGAATGAACTCATCAAAAAGTAAAGAATAAAAATAAGCGCAACAATATTCTGAATTTAAAATAGGTCATGCATGGGTTATAAAATGCTTATTAAGGTATTTAAAAATAAGAGACTAAAATAAAGCTTTTAAAAATATTGCAATATTTAATAAAATTACACGGAAAAAATTTCAATTAAAAATTGCAAATCAAGTTGAGTAATTATCTGATAATCATGCTGTTCATGAGTTATTTATAGAGCAGTTGCAAAAATTTATGCACCGGTACATAAGCTTAAAAGAAAAATCACTGCTTTTGTGACAATAAGAAACAATGTTGAACAAAATCGTGCTTTTTTAATCCTGTTAAAGATATTTCATATTTACTATATTGAGGCTAGACACTATTTGGAATTTATTGTAAATATTGTTGCGAAAAATTCGGCGGTTGCGCCTGTATGTAAGCTTTCCGGCATAGCGCTAGGGCTGCCATAAAATAGTGTATGGTAGGGTTGCCATATTGGCGACTTTATCGCCCATTTGGCGACCAAATCGGCGATATTCCATGGTCCAATCGGGAAGCTTCTAGAATAATTTCCTGTCGAGATATTTCTCGAAACCAGTGGAACGTAATGAAAAGCTATATAAACCCTTGCGTTTCTGAGATTGTTAAGATTATGAAGTATTGTGAAGTTGTTGTTGAGCAGAGTGTGATTAATTGCGAGAATAGCTGCTTACTGTGAGTGCTAAGCAACGCGAGAGTTTTGTGAACGGAAAGCGATCGAGATAGTGCTTTGCCGTGAAGCTACTTTTACAGTATAGCTTGACAGTGTATTGGTGATTGTTCCACGGTGTTTATTAGTTTAGTGTTGCTACTTTTACAGTATAGCTTGACAGTGTATTGGTGATTGTTCCACGGTGTTTATTATAAGTTTAGTGTTGCCGTGAAGCTACCTTTACAGTTACAGCCTGAAGCTGTGTGGCTGATTGTTTCAGCGTATTTATTGTAGATTTTCGACGCTTTTAATGGTAATTTTGGAACTGTGCTGTAAATAGTGATTCTTGTAAATAAATTGTGCTTTTTATTGTTCTGCATCGTGTTTTCATCGGATACTCTCAAATCTACGAACACGTAGAACGCAACAATATTATTATTGTAGATAATAGCAAGTAAGTTAAAGAGATGTAATGTGCCCAGTATTCAATTCTAATCTTGGTTTTCTTAATATATAACTGACGAATATACTGTGCTGAAAGCTGATATATCTTCGTTATTAATTGTTCATGATGGTAATGAGAGAAATTTTTGTGTTCACAAATTTATGGATAATCCAGATCCTATTATGTGTATCTAAAACAGAATTTGAATGAAAAGTTATAAAATTTAGAGCATATATAAGTATGTTTTAAGAAATTCTATTTCAGTTCAATGACAGAAGTAAACGCTCGTGCCTCTGAGACTAGATATAAAATTATATTTCGAGATTTTGAGGGTTCGATTCCAATCTATGTTAATAGAATGAATATCGCAACAGAAGGCCATGCGAAGTTTTGATTTACCAGGGTATAAAAAGTGATTCAAATATATGTGGCTGAAAGAATAAAGGCAGGTAGAGAGATAGATAAATTTTGAATGGAATATGCGTGCCAAAAGAGAGTGTCGAAGTGGTACAAGGCACAGATGAAGATTGAAGAAAGGCTTTCGGCGTTAAAAAATAAAAATATTGAATCAAATTTAAAAAAAAAGATGTTCTGAGGCTTCTTTATTGTGTGGACAACCTATGTTTCAAATTTTGCAGCTCTGCGCCTTCTCATCTCTAAGTTAGAACGAACTCGCACACTGATTCTTCATTTTATAATAATGAAAATAGTAATGAATACGTTTGAGAAGATGCTGCGAGGATCACCAAGAAGTATTATCGCACAGACACAAACGTAAATGCGGTTATTAAAATAGCAAAATTTGTTTGGCACGACAGGAAGTGTTATGGAAAATCCTTCTTAAGTTGCAGTATAAAGTAATGCTCGTTGCAAAATTTTATTAAGTGGTACAGAATAAACACTTTTTAAGTGATTTACTTCCTCAAGACTATGACAAAAGCACGTGTATTTATATTAAATGCAAATAAAGGATCTTATGCATCGCCGATTGGCAATAACATCCTGTCGTGTTTCTGATATTTATTTATAACGGGGAGGATTTTATTATTAACTGGGGGAGACCTCTTTTAGCTGTTAATTAAATAAGAAATAAAAAAGAAGTAAAATTTGCTTTCAGCAAAATACTTATACAGAGTCTAAACTGGAAGGAGTTTCGATCAGTTATGATTACGTCACCTCCTTGACTCTCTAGAAACTCAAATTTGCGTTTTGATTGAAACATCTTATAATGGTAATCAATTATTTGTTGCCAAATGTTTAGGCGTATGTCAGAACATATTAGGTTTACTCCACATTTTTAAATATTTAAATATGTTATTTTTTTAGTATAATAGGGAATTAATCGTATATTGTTATAAGATGCTTTAATTGTACTAATCATAATTTTTATGAATAAGAAAACACTTCTCGTATATTGTTTCAAAATTTTTGTTTAAACCATGAAAAAGACATATTTGCATGCTGTTGCCTTCTAATTACTCGATTAGACACTCGTATGCATTGACTATATTTTCGTGTAGTATTATTGAAGGTCTAGGAGTAACAGGTTAATATGCAGTTTGTTTCTTTTTAAATTAAAATAAATGCGTTAAATAATTAGGTAGCTTTATAACGTTAAACTCAATTCAGGACCAAACTAAACATTAATCTACACCTTCTAAATTTCAGAGCGAATTTTTCTATCTTTATCTTTCAACACTAAGAACACTGAGTAAAACCAACAATAGAAAGAAAATGAATTTATTTAAAATTCAGCTTAATATGCATACGTAAAGCTTTAGAGTCATTAGGATTTTTTGGAAGAAGGAGAGATAAAAAATGAACAATGCCCTCGGCGGGACTCAAACCATAGACCTCTCGAATACGCGTCAAGCATGCTGACCACTACACAACGAAGGCATGACAATAAGGCGGGAGAAATACCTTATAAAGCAATTGATAGAATTAACGTCTGCATCTTGCCAGATTGAGCGGCTGCAATGATTTACGAGCGAAAATTTAAGTATAAGCCCAACAACCTGGCTCCGCTATTTCAAAGCTTTCAATAAAAGACAAATTTAACAGATAGGAGTAACAACTCTAAAGAGTTATTCACATAGAAATTTTACTAAACAAGCTGATGTTGCCAAAAGTGCTATCTTAGATTCTGGTTCTTATTTAAAACTCACTTCATCTGTATAGTCTGGATGGATTAAATGAAACACTGGAAGAGCATAACAAATTTTACATAAGAAATAACACGTAAATCAAAATAAACCTTACAAATTTTCCAACATCGCGATATTTATAAAATACTTATGAAAAACAAATGTTGGTAATTGTTGATATTGATCCTCAGGAAATATCAAGTGTACAAAATGTGAGGTGGCAATTAAATTGTAAACCCTTCTGGTCTGTCTTGTAATGTATCAGTTGAAATGGGTGTAAACACTACACACTGCGCCTCACTCGAGTGGTAGCTCAAATAACAAGAACTAAATTGAAGATATTAACGAGTAATAGAATTACGCTACAGGGCTCAGACTATCCTGTTTCCTAACAGAGCGTCGAAAATCTAGTGGCAGCAAAGTAATAGTTGTTATGCCACGTTAAGCAGCAATAAATGCCAAGAGAAACTCACGCTACAAAAGTACAGTATTCGTATTTAAACCTTTTCTCCTCAAAGTAGAATTTGCATTACTTCACGTACGCTATCGAATTTAAATATTCTGGCATTGACAATTAGGGGAAATGAAGGCTTATAGGAAAGTAACGTAAAATTAAATTAAATTGGTTATTTAAAATAAATATAAATCCCAACAAACTTTAATTAAAATTTTGTGTTATTTTTAAAAAACATTAATTTCTCAATTGCTGGTTCATTTGCTCGCAGCTTGTGTAGCATTCTGTCCGGTTGCCGTATAAGAGAATGAATTATAATTTAGAATGAACGACTTTATGTATATAAACATAACAAATAGAGAATGTGTCTAAAAGATTTTAAGTCTAATTTTTTAAAAAAAAAATTAACAAACTTTTCAAAAGTAATTGACAGCATTTATTATTTCGACACCTCAGATAGAGCTTACTACAATATTAACTGTTTGCTTTGATACAGTGAACATCTGCTGCCATGGATTCGAAAGTTGAGCAAAGAATAATGGTAAAGTTTTTCTATAAAGCGAGAAAATCGGTAATTGAAGAATCTAAAGCGTTATGTAAAGTATACTGTAAACAAACATTAACACTGTCTAATATTTTTTCTTGGTACAGATGACTTCTTGGTGGACGCGAAGATGATGATGAACCCAGAAGTAGTTCTCGTAGTTTCTTCTTAGACTCAGATGGAGGGAAGCGTCGAAAAAAGTTCTTGTTCGAAAATCATCCTCTGTCTTTTCGAATGATACATAATGAGATTAAGATCTGTAAAGGCACTTTTCACAGAACTGCTCATAGCTCCTACTCATGAAAGATCTTGCAAAAAGAAATTCATGCACGAAATTCAGGAAACTGTCCCTAGAGACTTAAACCGTATTCCAAAGATGAGTTCAACAAAAGCAGCTCTATGAATATGCCAAGCGTTGTATAGACTTATGAGAAATGTACATTGAAGGCTAAGAAACTGCTCTATGTTATGCGTAAATAGAGCTAAACATAATAGCCTGTTCAGATAACTGTTGAGAAAAAAATTAAAACCCTGTTCCGTACTTAATGTAAATTACCTCTACATAAACAAAAAACGGTAAAAAGGAATAAAAGCGAAACTTACCTTGGGGGATATTAATTACGCTTGTATGTTAAAGTGTATTTATATGATAAATTGTTATAGTTCGTTATATGTTAAAATGTATTCATATTTAAAGTGCTATGTGTTTGTTAAAGTGTATTTATATGTTAACTTGCTATATGTTCATTAATGTTAAAGTTATGTTCCTTATATGTTAAAGAGTGTTTATATGTTAAAGCGTTATATGTTCATTATATGTTAAAGTGTAGCTCCGTTTTGATATTAGTTATGTTAAAGTTCAAATAATGATATATTAGCTCTTTTCCTGCGGTACAATTTACTATCCTAATGTTCCTTCAATGAAATTAATAAATCCTCTCATAATTTTTCAGATTTTTAGATCTAATTTGTTTCACTTATTAGAGGAAATGCTTATTATTTAATAACAGTTGAATTTTTTTATTACGCTATAAAACAAATTTTAATAGATATGCGCAGAATTCTTGCAATGTTTCTGCTTTTTCCTTGCAATATAAAGCTTAATGCGAATAGAACACAAATGCAAATAAAAGAAAATTTCTCTTTTTCTACAGACCGCTATTGCAAGTATTTTAATCTTTTATAATTTATTTCTCCTTAAATGCATATTTTTCCCCAAGGGTTTCTTTGAACTGCTGATATATATTGCATTGCGATAATTAACGGAAACATTAATTTACTGAAATCCCTTTTGCATCCTTTCAAACGCTGAAACTTTAAAAAAATAGTAAAATATTTTTGAACTATTATGAATAATTATGCTTGAAACCAAATGCTATATAAATCTAAACGTTTTGCAGTGCTTCGCAAGCATTTAACCTCACGACCACACATATGTAAAATTATCGCTACCGGCTTGCTTTTAGCTGGACTGGAGGAGGTTAAAAAGTGAAGAGAAAAGAAAAAAAATCTTTAGAAAGAATTACAATGGTAATAGCAACGAAATAAGTATAATTATTTTCAAGCAGCTATCATTTATCCATTAATTATTAATTATAATTATTGTGAAACCTAGGTTCACGAAATGCGTTCCTGAAGGCCTTTCGTTTTCCAAAATGTTAGTAAGCTGAAACTTTTATATATATATATATATAT
>KK118103.1:728662-860648 GCA_000611955.2 Stegodyphus mimosarum | reverse complement strand
ATAATAGTACTTTGTACACAGGATCATAATGCAAAACAATGGAAGTCAAAAAATTGAAGACCAAAAAAAGGGAGCATTAATAAAAAAGATGAAAATATAATTTTATTTTACCGTACTTGAACAAAGGAGAGCGGAAGGCATTAGTGGCGAGGAAAAAAAGAGAAAAGATGTTATTGTTTGACTAAAGATGTTATTGACTTTCACTCATAATCATCCAATGTGATTTGTTATTCTAAGTTTTAAAATATTTTCTAAATGAGACATGCTATTATCATTGGAAATATTTATGCTGAAAATTTATCTTTCTTTTCCGAAAGATATTAGAACATTTTCTGTTGTTAAAATTATTCCGCTTCCTTCTCCTTGAGCTATTTTTATAGTCCTATAAAAACGCCTTCACGTATTCATTTTTAACTTCCTAGCTCACGGCTCGCCTAAAGACAAAATCTTATAGATTAATAAAAAAGTGTCAAAGCCTAAAATCTGTCTGCAGCGCAATTCTGGCCATAATTTTTTTAAGCCAAATTCAAGGTCCTGCAAGACACTTCCTTGGTAATGAGATACGAAACAACGGAATATATTAAACTGATGTTTCTAGAAGTCTTTACGGTTAATTTTGTGCCACATGTATTAATTCAAAATACCTATGAAAAAATAGCTTTGTTTGATGTCGACTTGAATATTCATAACTCCAGACACCATATATCTTTCGAGATTGTTTTCGTTTGGATGATTTATTCGTGAACCGAATTTTCCGTGATGAGAGGCTTTCTTGATCCAAGTTTCCACAGTAAATATTTGTAATTAGATAAGTGAATAAAACCGTTTCGCGACCCTCCAAAAAATGCTTAGTGAAACACCTCTGAGTGGAGACTTACCGTTTACAAAATACTTTTTTTGCACTACATTGTTTTAAAACGTGTAAACTTGTTACACTTTAGTGGCACCTTAAACGAGAAACCAGAATGAGGTACGCATTAACTGATCGTCAACATGTGTTTTTACGGGAAAATAAAATAATTATATTGCAGATCATCAGGTTCTCACTTTGGATACTAGCACTCAATATTCATATTTACAAATAAATACTAAATTTTAGAATGGTTACATAACGATTAATACTTTATGATGTAGCTTAATTATATATACTAATAATCAATAAATTATTTACTGGAAAATTCCGTTTTTTATACGACATATAACTTTAGCCCAGACGATTTAGCAACACTCTGTTAAATGATACTCTTGATTTGAGGCTTGTTTCCGTTTGGGTTCGATTTCAGCGAAGGCTAATGATGGCTAATGATGTTGCAGTTACCTTAATATCATATGCAAACGAATCCAAAAGTTTTAAAATGCCACAGAAAAATTAAATGGGTGTAACTAATTCAGTCTGCAAAATGTATCGAATGTATAAGAAGAGCGATCTGAAGTCTTAACTACGAAGAATTCTCAG
Source organism: Stegodyphus mimosarum (assembly GCA_000611955.2). Lineage (NCBI taxonomy): Eukaryota > Metazoa > Arthropoda > Arachnida > Araneae > Eresidae > Stegodyphus > Stegodyphus mimosarum. The sequence continues at coordinate 859,192 of KK118103.1, read as the reverse complement.
AAAGTTGTTGCTGAAAAGACTACGTACAATGGCAAAAGAGTTATGTTTTCGTGCAATGGAGACAATTATGTTTACTTTTTACACAAGCTAACGATCTTAAATGTTAAATTCTGGCTTTGTAAAGATTGGAGGAGATTTTCGCCTTATTCTCAATTTAGTTTTCTAGTCAAACAACATTGGACACAGAAAAGACTTCAACCAAAACTTTTTATTACTTCGCGAGTCTAACAAATTTAAGCCTTTCCTGTAGTAAAAGGTGAAATGGGATGCTTGGGGGATTAAAGAGTTAAGTAAAAGTAACAGGATATTCACTAGACAAAGTCCGCCTGTAAGCTTTCGCTCAGATACTCTATTCATAAGAACAAACACGGATAGCAAAGCTTCCTGCTTAAGCAGGAATAGTAGTGAAACAGTCAATAATCGCTTACAAAAGCTCCTTGCTGAATTCATTATTTTTGTTATAATGCACATTAACTAATTTGCATTCTAATGGTAGCCGATAAAAATATTCATAATATAGGCAAAATGGTGGGTAAAGATAGTGGGTTAATAAACATAAAACCCTTACAACTTGAGAAAGCCCATCACCTAGCTCATTATCCCTGGATGCAAATAAATATATTGACATTACGTTGATTTTATTTGTAATACTGTTATGACTTATTAAGCTTGTAAGAGATTGTTAATAAATATGTTAAAGTTCCATTTTCCACTTGTTTCAGATCTAAAACATGCAATCAAGTCACTAACCCCATAACTATCAGTTACTTGGGCCGTTCACCAAACACTTTTCTGTTTAATTAATATTTACTTATTTTTAAAACTTCTTTTTCCAAAGGTCCTAAATCTCTTTTGACAAGAATAATTATCGTATGAGTTGCATTAGTACCTAAGGGAAATTTTAAAGAGTTCGAAAATTTTCATAAATTACATCATGACGCTGGTGGAATAATAGGCAGTATTAATATTATAATGAACTTTTGATTTCAGAGAAATTAATAATCAGTAAAATTTTACATATACACAAACAATGTAAATGATTAAAATTAAAAAATTAGGTGGTTATCATATTTTACTTCTAGAAATTCCATCGTAATTTTTCCGAGTCTGCTGTGATGACTTATTTTCTTTGAAGTAGCAAAACAATTTTTGTTGTAAACTTTTTAATTATAAAGCTACTGTTTTAATGTATTCTTTAAAAAAATCTCAATTTTTTTAAATAGAAGACATTGCCTTAAGCTTCATTGCTTCCAGCATGTTGAAGGTTGAAATATATCTTCAAATTACTAGTCTATTTGTTTAATTAAGCAAGGTATAACAGATAGCTATCCGTTTGAGGGTAAGCATACCATAATTGAAGATCTACAGAGAAAGACGGCTGTGTTTATATTGCACATGGAGGTATACAGAAAAAATGTGCGGAGGCAGTCACCCTGTCCATCAAGATTTGAAACCGGGTCGAATTATTAGTATTGAATGGTCTTCCCCTTAGGCGCTAGTAGTCTCTTTGATAAGAAACTAGAAGTCTAGAAACTAAAAGTCTAGAAACTGTATGTTCAAAATTCCCGGTTTCAATCTTGATCAAGCAAGCAGCCTCTAACGATGATCTCCACTTAGTTAAGTGCTATAATATTGTAATTTCCAAAGGCGTTTTTCGTGGGCTTCCATTATATGTCCTTCGAAAAGCAAAACCTTCGCTATAAGCCATCATCAATCTAAGCTTGAATTCCTTCCAATTTTTAAGAATGGTACACATACGGAAGCGATGTTTTAAGAGGAAGCAAATTCTATCGGTTCGTTAATGTCTAGTAAAGAATGTTTTACGTTTGAACATAATCTGAAATGTTTTGTTTACAGCAGTGATTTCGTAACAGTCTCATCGGCTCGTGCTCTCCATGCTTCCGAAGCCATGTAACCGATTAACCGCGAACTAAGAAAGAAAGGAAGCTTTCGAGAAGATAGGGAGGGATGAAAATCTTTTGTGTTCGGTCAACAAAAATGAGTTGCGACCGGAAATCCAGAGAGAGAGGGGACTTCGGTTCCACTCCTCCACAAGGATTCATTCATCTTCGGAATGTCATTATGTTAATGAGGCTATTCACAACATAACTAATACTGGAGTCTTTTGTGCTCCGACCAATAAGAGGATGGAGCAGGTGAATCATTCAGGTGTGCACCACACCTATTGTCATTAGGAACTTCAAGGTTCCTGACCCGAGAGCAAAGACAACATTTTCGTTCCCCTCTTTTCAAGCATTTATAAGTAAAATTGCTTAAAATTGGATTAACCTGCACATTTTCACGCAATAATTGCTAATTTCGCTAACCTAAAAATCTTTCGAAAAAAATTAATCAAAACAATTCAACGAAAAGGTGTTAACTTTGCGATCATGATGTCGCATTTCAGGAAGATAGAGTGCGGACATTAATTTCTCAAATGCTTGCTAGAATTCTGTGTACTAGTAAAGTCTAGACGGTAGAACTCCTTTTCCAAAAGCTAAAGAATTTCATTAATTTTTAAACTGTCATGCATCAGCACAGAAATATGTATTCCGTTACAACTTGTCTTAGGTTAACATGGAAATGTAAACATATTAATCAGACATATCAGTTATGTTTTCTCAGAGATAAGTAGAGAGTTTTACAAAGCTACGAGAATTACAAATTTTAAACGCCATGCATAGAACAGAACAAATGCAATATACTGTTAGCAAGTAGAGTAAAACTATTATGTCTCCTAAGAATAAACATCGGATTAAGATTCCTCTGCTTCACAGAATATGTATTTCTGGAAAATATTGTAAGTGGTATAAAAACTATTTTCTACAAAAGATTATTAAAAGAAAAGCATCAAGAGCCAGAAAATGTTACAATTTGAAGAAATTAATAGTTATTTAACACTCACTATATACTTACTAGATTTATTATTATGTTAGTACCTTATGTTTTCGAAGAATGACGATAAAGAGATGCTATACATGAATGTAAAAGCTGCACATAAAGAACGAAATCCTTTAGTATATTAGTTCAGTATGCCCCGTACTGTGTTGTTTTCTTAATGAAAAGTTTGATTTTAGGCAAAATATATGGTACTCTGCATTTTAAAAACTTAGGTTTCTTTTCAAAAACATCATATATATATATATATATTTCAAATTTTTGAAAGTTTTATGCTGTATTACTATAATAAATATTTTAAAATTTTAAATTTAATCTTGAAATCAATAACCACATACCATCACAAGTAAGATACTCAAAAGAGGTGAATATTTTGTTCGTTAATCGATAGAAAATGCGTATCTGTCTTTGTTCGTCAGATAATAATACAGGGTGATTCTAAAATATAAGCCAAATGTATAAAGGAAAGTTGAGGGGACCAAAATCTTCAGATTATGTATTGGAATGTGTGCGCCAAAATGGTCAGTTGTCGTGGTCGATGTAGCTGTTCAAATCAGTACGTGAAAGTGGTTCACTTCGGTAAATCTTCGTTCCCAGGGCAGGTTTCGAGCGATAATTGCGAATTGCAATGCTAAACTAAATGTAGAGTTTCCCAACAAGTATGGGTAATCTGTGCATGCATGTTGGTTGTATGCGCAGATGGTGGAAGGAAGTAGGAATTTTTCTACAAAAGAAAAAGTTGCAGCAAGATATCCTCTAGCTGTTCGCACATGTATGGAGTTCTAGCACGATAGAGCACCAGTTCACTTCAAAAGCAATGTCAGAAACTTCAATAGCAAAATCATCGATGCTACTTACGGCCTCAGTGGATCGAAAGAGAGTGGAATTTTCCTTGGTTATTATGATCATCATATTTGACACGCATGAATTTCTACTGAAGCCCCATTAAGAGTATGATTAAGAGCCTACAAAAGTGTCATAGAGCCAGGTAAAGATTTGTATACAGCTGCTGGAACTGAAGCACTGCCACAGATGACCACTGCACTCTAAGTTTCATAGCGTTATTGTTGTCCCTACAGATGCCAACTAAAACTTGCCAATTTCAGCCTTGAGTGAGAGAGCAGATGGTATTCTACGCAACAATTGTAGAATTCCGTATAATATTCTTATGCCGAAATTTTTAGTCAAATTGCTGGCACAATATGACAGCAAGTCTTCTTATAGGAAATGATATTTTTCATTATATCTGTTAAAGTCAGAAGTTTCCGTGAAATATCTGAAATTTTTGCTAACGTATGCCAATCTATAGGCTACCACTCTAAATCTTGCATTACTATTGAGGTTGCACTTCCAAGAACCTACGTATTAAAAAAGTTGAATCATTAAAATATTTGTTTCTTTTGACTTTATGTATCTTTTTACCTACATGTTGATCATATCTTTCTTACGTGCCGACACACCCAACGCACATTTCGACACACACTTTCCATTACAAAATCGGCTGTTGTATTCAACTATAGAAGCCTTTACAATTTTGTTAGATATTTTAGAATCCCCCTGGATAAATCATACGCTCAAAAATATCGCTATCTTGCTATAAGTTTGATACAGGCCGTGCACATATATCGAGAGATGTATGTGTGAAGCTTTATAGGAGATGAAAGCATTAATCTATCCAAAACAGGGAAAATAATGTTTGCCGATAAAAAAAAATGCATAAATGATATACTGCATTTTGATAGCTTGATCTACTAGATTGAATGAATTTTTACTATTTAACAAAAACATTCTTTAGGTGTTCAACATAAACTAATTATGCTTGAAGCTTGATTGAAGCAATAAAAATATGTTATGTGTTCCATAAACATGCGGGAAATTTAAGCAGGGCTTAGTAAATATAAATTAATCTCTTTAGGTCTTACTGATAGCTCTGTATACTATAATAAACACTGTACATAAGATTTTACCCGAAGAATGCGCAACTAAATACCTCTTCAAAGAATAATTTCAGGCCTGTGGTAGGATTATTTGATATCAATACTTTGATATAAATATGCGGGTAGCTTTGTTCAAGATACTCTTCGGAAAGGCAGAATCATGCAAAGTTGTCCATACCCTTGTATGGAGGTTAGTTTTTAATTTTAAAAATGTAATTTTCACGAAGATGAGAGCTCTTTTATGACTATGCATCACTATTGAAGTCGGATTTTCTTTTCTTACTCGGAAAAAGAAAATACATCTTGCATAATGGTAGCCTGGCATAAAAGGTATCAGCACTTTCATAAAGGTTGCTTTCCTCAAGTTAGAAACTGATCTGCATTAGAATGCGGGCGCCTTCAGAACAAGGTACTTTTATTAAGGTTTCTACCGTTTGGAATAATGGCGGAGTTGCATAAAAATGGCGGCGCTTTTATAGCAGGATACCATAATGAAAGCTTTCTTCTATGATTCCAAATTAAAAAATGAATGAAATAAAGTGGACCATATAGCAGCAAAAACTTTTCAATAAAGGTGTTGTTTTTTGTTTGTTTTTACTTTTAAATGTAGCGGCCGGAGCCTTGTTTCAAGCATTTGTCGGGAATGGTGAAATCCATCAATCATTTGACAGTTTCATTACGGAGAACATTTCCCAAGGTGCACGATAAAGATCGACCGATTTTATACCAGAAAGAGATTGTAATACATAATTAATAGGGCAATTCTCAAGTAAGGTTAGTTTGTTAATATCGCTTGAAATTTTGGTTATGCATGAGAAATGCATGGATGCGTGGGGAAATTTCCGACGCTACTTGCATTCATAGTGTTACTGAATTCGTATTTATTTAGTAGAATTATGATTGAAATTGTTTTATATCCCCGTGCAATGCAGCACGAGACTTATTTAAAGAGAGAAACTACGCAGGAAAAGTAAAAATAGAGGAGCACGCACATTTAATATTTTAATAAATAGATATCTCGTAATTGTACTGTTTTGCTATCTAGAAAAATCGAGAAAATAGATTTTACCAGAATGTTCTCGCGTTTGATTAAAAACTTATAGAAGCCGGACAGAAACATCTCATTTCAGTTGTTTTAAGCGAACCGTAGTTGTTTACTTAGTGCCGTTATTGATTGTAGCGAATTCGCGGTGAGTTCGGATTAGCTTTCTCTGTATTTTGAATTGAGATCTGTTCAACATTTTAGCAGTTTTAAATATAACTACCGTGAAATATTGTGATATTGTACGAATATCTGTGAAGAAATCTCATGTCTTATTTCTTAGGATAAGAATAAATTTTCTTAACTTTTTATCGACTTGTGCATTCAATCCATTACGAACCGGTACGCACGCAACAATAGTATCAATCTATACTCTCCGTAGTATGAAATCAGAGTGTTTAAGAAAATCAAACGCTTCACCGACTATGAAACGCGGTTAGCCCAACGATTCATAACAGCAAAAAATTCGAAAACATATTCATCGCCAGATACGTGAAGTGAGTAGCGGCAATGCAATGAGCGATAGAAATGTGTGAAATTATTTATGAAAAGTGGGAGAAAGTTCATAAGAAACATCATTCTGGTCTGTAAACGCTGGCGATTTGGTGGCAACTGAGACGCAAATTCACGCAAACAGGAGATTTGAGGAAACGTCACTCAAAAATGAAAAAAATAAAGCAGTGAAAAGAATCGCGAATACATAGCTATCACTATCTGCGGTATCTATATCTATATCTATCACTGCGGCAGAGTTCTAAGATGAACGTAAAAAGTTCAAAATTTCGTTATCCTTTACGATAAATGTTTAACCAAACAATAAATTACATAGAAATATAGAAAATTGCGTGTAAATTCGAATACTAAATGTTTTTCTTTTTGTTTTCTTCAACATTTTTTATTTCGTTTGTTTTGCATGGCAAAACGAACCTTACCTAAACATACAGTTCTCGTATATTCCTTATGCTATCTCCAGGACTTGAATCGGAGCCCTGTGCTATGACAACCGACCCTCTTACTGAACAGAACGGCCATTCTACGCCATGATTTTTAGATATTTGTAGGATCCCTTACACGAAGTAAAACAAACTGTCAATGAGAAAAGTGTTATCTACAGTTGAATAAGTCAAACAAGCAGAAAAAAAAAATATCACCCTCATAAATCAAAATATCTGAAATATCACCAACATTTAAAATTTTGAGATATTGTACCTAGATATTACTAGGGAGAACAATATATGTTAAGCTTTCAAATGTCTAAAAATCAGAAATTTTACCCTAAGGCATTAACATAAATGTTTTGTTTCAAAATTACATTTCCAGAAATGCTAAAATACGAACTTTATTTTCAGGCGAAGTGTACAGAATTCTAACTCTTTCGTCTATAGAGGTCATAAAACGACGAATTTATGGATATACGTCTATCAAGGCTGCTATATTTGGCGCGCGATCGCCTTTTGATTATCCAGTCTTTCGATTCGCGCTGAAAATTACTTGCTATTTGATTAAGTAGAAATATCATTCGCCAAACTTGCACTAGTGTAAAAATGGTATTCTAAAATGTAAAAAAGGTTTATAAATTCATCGCATATATTTCTAAGTAAAATATATTTTAGAAATGTCGTGCCAAGAAAAAGTAAAACTTAAGAGCCATTTTATCTTTTACCTGGCAACTTCCAGTATTAATACACTTTTCTATGCTCTCTAGTTTCTTTTTAAACCTCATCTTTGATAAAATTTATTACATAGACAGTTTGCCCCGAAATTATCGAAGACTTTTTGTTTACTTTATTATCCGTTAATTAACATTAATAGTCACGATAATAAGCACAATTGAAAATTGCAAACATGTTATTTATTGTATTATATCACTTAGGAAGACAAAAATAACAGATTGATTGATCCAATTTTTCCCCTTTATCTGCGATGACAGTATTACAGCAAAATTTCCATAAACTGCCACATTTCGAACTTAAGTGATGCCTAATTGGGAAATATGCCGCATTATCAAACTAAAATACCTGTTTAGTCGCGAAATCTTTTTTTGCCAGTTTTTCATTCATTCAAAGTCTAGTTGCGAATATTATGCCAGAAAATCTACTACACAATAATATTATGCACTCTAATGCTGAAACATTACTTGTATAAAAAAGTACATTGTAATAAAATTAGTAACTTATCAAATGTTTCCAGATTATATGCTGTTTATTAAATAATCAGCTGTGCACAAAAAAGAGGCATTTTTCTTTTTATGGTAATATTTTTATAGGCATAAAATTCACAAATAATCTTTATGAAAACTTTGAATCTCGCCTTGAACTTACTTCTGATGATGCAACAACTTTTGCATTTTTAATTTTACTATTAAACATCCCTTTCACCAACCTTACAGCATATAAAATTCAACAGCGAAATCGATAATAATAATAATAATAATAGTAGTAATAATAATACCTAAATAAATAAATAAATGAAATTTGAAAGTAGAATCCTTCGAATTTCCGATACAATGTCATGTGCAGCTATATATTTATATTTCTTTATTTTTTTCAATCTTTTCTCAGTTCATCATATTAGTACTCAACTTTCTTAGTTTGCCCTTTCGTCACTTTCTATTTCTTTTGCTACCTGGATATTTAACACACACTAAATTTTACTGTGGTCGCTTAGCTCTTCCTCAGTTGCTCTTTTTTTTTTTTCATTTTCAATTTATTTAATAATTACATTTGTTGAAAATGGAATTACTGGATTGTTTCGAAGAAAGACTTTCAGTAACTTAGAGTAGTTATTGATTGAATTTTCATTATTTTTGCCTTCTTCGATAGAATTTTTGTTTATCGAATTTGGTTAATTTTTGTTAAGCTTTTTATGCCGTTGTGTTTTTACATCTTTTCAAGCAATAGCAGCCATGAAAATTTCATCTCTTGAAATGAACTGAAATTGGATTTCCCTGATGCTGTATTCACAGTTTAGTAAATTTTTGAATAAACAAATTCTTATACTTAAATTTAAAATTTAATATTTCTTGATCTGTTGCGTTGGATTAATGCTACCCAGCTGCTGATGGATTGTTAAGTTCAATGTGTGTCCCTAATCAACCTATTTATCAAGTTTTGAAAACATTCTAACTAAATTCAAACTCCACAGTAAGTAAAGGGGAACCATTCCTACTAAACTTGCCCTTGTCTTGGAAGCAAAAGCTATTTTGCTAGATCGTATTGAAATATTGGAGGTGTTTGTGGCAATAATACATGCATATACTACTATAACCACAGTAGTAATACGGATTACTTAAATAAAATGATATTATCAATTATGTCTTGAATATTTGTTGACGGAACCATGGTTCATATTAACATTTGTGTGTCACAGCGGGTTTCAGGAAACCAGTTACAAAAATCAGTTTAATTTATCGAATTATGTTATTCAAAATTCTTATTACAGTATCATTAAAGTTTAAAAAATTGCATTGGAAGAGATTCATTGTTTACAAATTATCTCACCCACAGGGAAATAGAAAAAACAAGTAAAACCGCATCTAACAAAACCCATGTCAAATTTGTATCCAAGCTAAAAAAAACAACAATGCGTTTTTCGGAGGGGGCAATTTGTGAAGGCAAACGAGCACTTTGTGTTGAAAACTGTCTTATAAACGAGCCCTTTGTGTTGAAAATTATTTTTAAAATGTTGAAAGCTATAAAATATGTTTGTTCTTGATTTTCGTTTTGAAAAGAATACTGAAATTAAGAAAATGTTTTATTTCTGCCTTTCATGTTCATTTATTAATAAACTTTCAATTCGTATAATCCAGCCTTGATAAGCCACTCTTACTTAAATTCATAAACACAAATGTAGCTACATGGAATAACAAGAAAAAGGTATTTCGAGTTACCTCGAAGCTGATGCCTCGCAGAACGCTGAGACTACGAGTTACTATGTAGCTAGCAGCCAAAAGTTTAGAAGGGAATCAAATAAGGTATTTCAGCACTCTACAAAAACTTTAATGGAATGTCTAGTGAAAGATTTTAAAACATACTTTTGTATGTATCCTGTAAGAAAAACATTTACATTGAGGAGAAAACAGCCAAAATAATAATAAATTACTCCTACATACTATCGAAATAAAGCCAAACCACAAATCGAAAATTCTCCAGAGCCGAAATAATGAAGTTAAAAAAAATTCCATGCCCATGCTATCAAAATTAACCGAGATGTTATTAAACAAAATTTCAGGCAAATGTATACAAATGTTGCTAAATATAAGGTTTTCTATCATAGGCATATTTGCTATGTTTTCAAATGCAGAATTCTAAAAATTAGAAAAACGTTAACTTATAGCATCCGTTTTAAAGTTCCATCTGTAGAAATACGAAAATTCGTAGTCAGTTTCTCAATGAGGTCTAATTTCTTGCATTGCCTAAAACAATATTAATTTTTTTGGGGGGTTGGGTGGTTCTTAACACCAGTTTTGGATATTATTCACAAAAAAGCTCTTTAACTGACAAGCATAATGGATAACTCGCTAATTAAAACTTCCTTCACGAAGAGTGGTATAAAAATTGGAATTTTATATACTATTTATATATATTTGCATTTCGTATGTTATTTCATATATTTTGTTAAATTTAAGGTGCTATGAGACTAAAATCAGGAAACTTTGATTCATTTCTTTAACTGATACCATGATAATATTGATATAAACTGATATAAGTCATGTATCTTTTTGAAAATGTTTTGTACGTTGTTTTTTGTTCAAAAGCTATCATAGCTTAAATTTCATGTGGTTTAAATTTTGAATAAATGTGGTTTAAGTCAAGTTATCTTACTACAGTATTTTAAATTGTTAAAAACATAATTTTATTTTAAGGAAAGTTCTCAGATTTTTCAAAGGTTTTCGAAGCTCAAAACAGATTACAAAACATATCTCAAATTGCATTTAAATACATCCTGGCTTTCTCTTTATAACGATATTTACAGGAAAAAAATTTAATAGGAAAAATAAATTACTTACTGATACTTAATGAAATATATAATGTCAAGCAAAAGTATTTCGGAAAGGAATTTGTTTTAAACTGTATTTTTACTGCAGAGAATTAATAATACGCTAAACAACATTTTTCTCTCAGATATGTAATACAATAGACTGCCAACCATAGCATAAAAACACAAAGTACTGTATCTAGAAATCTGTTGATATTTTTAACTTAACTCTGGTCGACTCGGTTTCTTTTTCAATTAATTTCAATCAAAGCAGAAAGAATTTTTATAGCTGAAGTTCTGTCTTGAAGAGGTCAACGTAAATTAAAAAGGCAGTATATCACATTTTAATTCGTGATACACTATTTGATGCACGAAAATCACAATATATTTATCGAACTGTTTGAAAAATTTTAAGAAAAGACCTTTAAGGTCGCTAATAGGAGTGAAAGTGACCGACTAGTATAATCTATGATCATTTCTGAAGTCTGCTAATGACTCGCATAAATTTTCTTCTGAAAATTTCCAGCTCTGTCACAAATTAAAGAGATTACCCAACTATTTTCACAGATTATCGTCAAGCAGTTAGAGCAAGGCCAACTAAATCCTGAGTCGCCAGGGACTGCGCTATCTTCTCCTCGGCAAACCCAAAATGGTCCACGCGCATCGGCCGCGAATCGATCGACAAATTATTCCCCAGTGGGTATCACGTGGGGGCTCACTAATCGCCCCCTGGGGAAATCTCCCGATCCCCAAAAGGTAACAAAAGGCACGACGTCTGAGAGGGAGGTCATCTCGAACTTTTCGTTTATCGCTTATTATGCTGTCTCCCACCCGCCCCGGCTTAAATGTGCGTTTTAATGAGAGACAGCCTGTCTTCTTGTACGAAGTTAAATGCCGGTTGCCGTTCCGTTCTTGAATACTTTCTTTTTCGAAAGATTTTCGTGTGGCATGACTAGGAAAGCAATGCCCCAATGGCTGCGAAAACCCTTATTTCTGATATTTAACTCTTTAATCTTCTCAGCTCTGTGGAGTGTCATTCAAAAATGAGCAACTGTTTTTCAAATCCTAACAGTGGCGTAGTGTTTGCCAGGTGAAAGTTTAATCTCTCTGTTACGCATTATATAAACCTCTGGTTCATTTACTTAGAGAAGGACTCTTCTTGGAAAACATGAAGGGAAATTAATTTTTATCCAAGGCACATTATCAAATCACATATATATCAATCAATCATCTTTCATTTGCCTGCTTGGTTTACAGAAAAGACACTTCAAGCCAGAATTTTGATTATGTACATGAACTCGCTATGTCCAATCATAATTATTGCAGAATAAACATAAAAATAACAGAGCTACATAATATAAATGTATAATGGCAATATGATTTATTATAAAGCAATTAAAGCAAAGATACAGCACACGTAATGTAAGATACCTACGCGACGTAAAGAACATTTAGTATCAAAACAGAAGAGAAACACTCTAAAGTTAAAAATAAAATTAGCAAAGCAATAAACTTTGTGTTTGAACTATATTTAGTCAAAAAACTCAATCGATTTCGAAGACAAACAGGTGCAGGTCCTTCTTTGTCAGGAGGAAAGAAATCTGCAAGACTGGAAAGCAGAGAGTACAACTGTGGTATTAAATTATATCGTATTAACTGTCTTGTTTTTCAGTCTTACAGTCTTACAGATTTTTTTTTGTTCCTGATGAAGAGGGACCTGTACCTTTTGTCCTCGAAATCTATTCAGTTCTTGGCTAAATCTATGCCAAACAGAAGGTTGCAGCTCTGCTAATTTTAACAGTCAATATATTACATGCAGAGAAAACTTAGCGATACTTGTGAGCAAATCGAAAAAAAGGGACACGTGCACACAAGAAACATTCATTGCTATATTTGTAGTAGCAGTTTCTTCAGCTAAGTGGAAATTCAGCGCAAAATGACATCTTCTTGATTACCGTTTGAGAACTTGGAACAACGAATTGGATTATTAATTTGCTTCATGAAATTTCAAGTTGCTGGACTGCGCAAATATATATTTTAACAAAATGTTATGTTATGTGCTTTAACACATACAAAATATAAAACTGATGTTATGTCAGATCATAAATGACAAGAAGCACAGTAATTGTTCATTTTAAACTTACTTCAGATTTATACAGTTAGCCAGATTTTTTATTTTTTTTTTAATTCTGACCAATGGTTTCGAAAAAATCGTGCACGCAAATCAGAAAATTATAACTATGAGGAACCGTAAGTTATAATTATCTTCGAATTCGGTAAATACATATTATTTTCTAATAAAGAAATGTCAAAATGCACATTTGAATTAAAGTTTGTAAGTATACATAATTTTACATTTAAACAATGCTGCATACATAATCATCATAAACTGAGACAATGAAAAGTGAGGAGTCTAAATTTTCATATGATCCCAAATTTTATTATATTTCTAACAGGTTTTAAGTCAGGAGCATAATAACCGGCTATTATATACAGATATAGTGTTTCCACATTTAATCGAAATTTGTTGAAATTCTAATCAGCTAGTTCAGATGAATCTGAATGTAAACAAGTCTATATGTACACTGTAAAAAAAAGACAGTTCTATATCTTCCGTTCTACTGGGCCGATTGACGAAATTCAAATTGCGTTTTTCATGTCTCTAAAGCACGAACTTAGGATAGTTATTAGATTTATATATAGCATTGTTCAAATATAGGTATTTTGACACAAAATCGGACTTTTTCTGAAAGGACATGCCAATTTTTTTCCATATTTCGATTCTACGATTCAAATTATGCCAAACTGTCAAGTTTTGTAAAAATCGCACGAGTAGTTTTTAAAAAATTAGCTCTCAAAATTTTACCTCCTCAATGTTAATTGAATTTGATATATATTTGTTAATATATCTTTTTTATGAAACTTATTTAATTCCTTCTTCTTACACAGTTCGAAATTTAGGTTCATTCTAAACAAAATTCGCCCACTTTTTATGATTTATTTTTAAAATTTGAATTCTTAAATAATTTTCATAAATTTTTTAAAAAAGATTTTGGATTATAACCTATAAAATTTTTATCATTAACTTAAAGTAGATGTATTTCGAAGTATACCTGCAGAAAATTAGAGCTTATTTATAAAATTTTCGAAGATATACATGAATTTCTATGTTAGCGCGTTTTGAAACTTCGCATATTTGTTGAAAGCGATAATAGCATCTAATGTGGTTTACGCACTTTGCTAAAATTATTTGAAAGTACAACGACGTGACTTTTTCCCACTCATGCACAACGGAAGGGATAGGAAAATAGGTTGTAATGTATTAAGAAGATCGCATTAAGAAGTATTAAGAAGTATTAAGAAGAAGTGAATTATTCTTGGCTTAAACTTAAAAAAATTCGCCAAGTTAAATTTTTAAATTTCTCCGTAAATTTCACACCAAATTAAAAAAAAAATTAATATTTAGGGATAATTTGAGTCGTAGAATCGAAATATGGGAAAAAAATTGGTATGTTATTTCAGAAAAAGACCCATTTTGTGACAAAATACCTATGTTAGAACAATGCTATATATAAATCTAATATATATCCTAAGTTGCGCTTCCGAGACATGAAAAGCGCAACTTGAATTTCGTCAATCGGCCCAGGAGAAAGGGAGATTTAGAACTGTCCTTTTTTTTTTTCGCAGTGTACCTAAATGCTGTTTATTTCAAAGAAACGGCATACCTTATGAACTTAAAAATTTTCGTTATCGGATGATACGAAAAGTTCGTCATCTTCGGCTTCCGTTATATCTTCAGGCACATCACCGAATTCTGTTTCATCTTCACCATCATTTTTACTCTGATCCATAAATAAGTAATCACCATCATCAGTTCTATTTTTCACCAACACCAAACACCCGTTGGGCTATTTCTTTCACAAAATGAATGGTTTTGCGTTTGAAACCAGCACTGTGTTGTTTCTTTTCGCGGGAGCCGTATTTACTACCCCCCCCCCAAAAACTAGATCAACTGTATTGCAACTAAAGAAAAAGTAGAAGTCTTCGATTTCCACTTCAAAAGCACGGCTTCAAATGACTACAGAAAGAGGAAACATCTAATTCCTAATTCCACGATTTCAGTCAGGTTGGAAGTGCATTCTTACTCCAAATTATATCTATCTTTGCTCGAAATTCTACAGTAGCATTATTTTGGACAGCTGCATTGAATATAATCAACTTCCTTTGCAGGAATATTTACTCGCCCAAATATTTAACCCATACACATATTATTCCCCTTATTTTATTGCTTGCCAATTCGGTATATCATTGTTCGAAAGGCTCAGGCAAATCTTCCAATAAAAATAAGGGCATTGCAGATGTTTCTTTTAAGTTTCTTACTGAAGAATTGAGTGCTTGTTGTACGGCGAATATACCTGAAAATTAAACGTAGCTTGAAATTATAGATGCGCTTTATACGCTGGAAAATGCGGTATATAAGCATATATATATAGCTTTCAGTTTTTCTTTCAGAAGACTCAGGTGTTATGAAACACATGTAAGCAGGCGCCTGGGCTGAAGCCACATCCTGTATATAATTCGATTGTAAGATTGCGTAGCTTTCCCTGGCATAACATGTAAGTGTGTAGCAATTTAGATCTTTCAGAAACTGAATCTAGGATGCAACTCTTTTCTCCATGGATTTACCCTTTCCTACCACTTAAGGACCATTCAGTGTAGTTGCTGTAACTTAAAAGTTAATCTAAGAAAAAAAAAGAGCATACAGATAAGAATGTTTTAAAGATAAATATAAAGTTAGTTAAAAAGGAGAGAACAAATTTGCTGTTCGAGTACTAATACAAGATTTTTAGATCTGTTTTATTGAAAAATCATGTTTTTTGATTCTAATATCGTTAGTTAAATTCCTTTCTGTATTGACTAAAACTATGGGAGCTGTAAATCACACAGTTGTTCTGTTTTGATTTATAACTTTATAAAAATGTATTTTAAAATTGAATTTATTTTCTGTTCAAGGGGCGCAACTGATAGATATTAGTTAATTCATATATTTGGCTATGGCAGAGCACATAAGAACTATCAATGATGCTGCGAAGCTACGGATAAAATTACTCTTGTTTAGTAATTTTAACCATTCGACTAGAAAATGGCTGCTTACAAACTTCTTTATTATGTACAAGCTAAAAAGTATGAAGTTCTTTACCTTTAGGGAAAATAAATTTAATTCAGTGCTCTCTTTCTACAGAAGACATTCTCTCTAAATTAAAAAGAGGAAAATGGCTTTCTGCTATCCCTGCGTTTTAACCCTTTATAAGGCCATTTTTTTCTAGTAATGTTACGTTAAAGTATTTCTGGGATTGAGATTGATTTATAAAAAGAAATTCATTGAGCTCATTACCTAAAATTAATTTGATTTTTTAAGACCATTTTATTTCGGTGGGAATTATGTTTCCCATCGCCCGCTGGGAGCTATTCAAACGTAGCCCATTTCATGTTTTTCATTTCTTTTTATATTGCATTACATGATATTTATGAAATATAATTTGCAAATACTAAACTCTACAAAAGGAATTACAAATTAGATATATTTTGAATGCAAAAATTTAAGAATTTATACATTTTACTTTCAATGAAATTTCAGAAAACAAGGATGAATACATAGTGGGACATTGCAAGCTGTACAAACGTATCTTGTTCTCTTCTCATGTCCTTTAGTAGAGCACAAACGGCAACGTCTATATGTTTTTTGTACAGTTGGCATATGGTCACCCACTTTAGTCAATCGTACGTCATCTGGAACAGTTTTCTTGCTGCTCAGGAAACTTGCAGGTTGTCCTTTGCGCTTTCGACTTGAAAATCCAGAAATCAGTTGCCGTGCTAGCCGAAGTCGAAAATGTAATTGGTCTTGAGGTCCTGAATCTTTTCTACTTACTTTCCAGAGAATGAAGGCATTCACAATTGCCAGATCAATTAGGAAGTACAGGATTCGATGCCACCATATTCGGGAACTTCGTCCTATTTCATATCTTTCTCGAAGTTGATCAAAGTGATCAACACCTCCCATTATCTCATTATATGTGGCAATAGCAGTTGGACACGATACATAAGTAATGCTTCCATCCTTGTTCTTCCTTGGGACTGTTGCAGTTGTACTTGGGCTATTTACTGTTGTAAGAATGGTTACTGGTTTATTATCCATCCATTTGATGGCTGCAGTGTCCTCCTTGCATTTGAATTGAAACTCCCCTCTCTCTAGCTTTACTTTTTCTCTCATTATTGTGGGAAGACCTCTTCGATTTGTTCTTACAGTACCGAGAGCATAAATGTTGCGTTCATGTAATATTTTCACACATGTAATATTTTCACATATTCATGTAATATTTCTACACTAGGCAACAACCTGTGCAGTAAGATTTACTTTAAACAATCGCTTCTTAGGAAAATATCATACAAATTCAAAATTCTCCATGAATGCCATGAGCCTACAGAACTGTTGTTCACTTTTTATTTAAATTTTTTGTTGTAGAAACCTACTACTTTTTAACGATATAGAAAACTTCAATTTACATTTTTTCCCCATTCAACTGAGACATTTTGAGCATTAAGTTTTCTGTACGCTTGTAGTTTCACTGGTCTCCTATCTCGGAAAATGGGCTGACTGCATGGGAGTTTTCATGGTTTTCCCCAATGCAAGCCACCTTTACTTAAAAAGACCTCCCCTTAGACAGACAAGGGATTACATCTTTTAGGCAGATAGTTCTTGAGTGCTGCTTTGCGGTGATTCAAAGAATCCCATCCTCGATAAATTGGATTATTTGCTGTTAGCAAGGAAGAAATATTTGAATCCTATCTTCGGATAACTCGCGGCAAATGTGTGCCACACTATTAAGAACACCATCTAGCAAAATTTGAGAAAAATTTTAATCAATTGAAGCATTACCCATTCTAGAAAATATTTGTAATTAAATCTTGACTCATTTTGATATTTCTGAATATAGATAACTTAGTGTTAATGAATCATGTGCATTTTTATCAGCTTAAGATACGGTAGATAAAAATTGTAGAATTCCAGTTATCTTCAGTTGAGTACTGGGCTCTAGCTATGAAATTTTAAGCTGTTAATAGAAATTTGAACTATTGTTTTTTTCCCAAAGTTATCTTTAGAAAATGAGTCTAAAAATCCAAAATATTTAAATATGCGCTCCGTTTACTAAATTTTATTTGTATATTCTTATTAAATGTTAGCGCACTTTATGAACTACATTCTTAAATGCATTTTCTTTCATTAAATGGACATTTTAAATTTTGCTGTGCTTAGAAAAATGTATATTATATAAAAGTTTTCTCTTTTTCTTAATTTTCTTATTTGCAAGAATTTCGGATTCGGATTCAAGATAATTTATGAAATTAAAAAATTTAGGTTTCTTCCAAACATTGCTTACTAGGTAACAGCACACTAGAACTAACTGCCTAAGCGCATTTTATATCCCAATCGTATTTCAAGTTCGTCAGAGAATGGAATCCGAAATTCTGTTTCTTTTTCTCACCTCAGGCTGCTTTAATTTCTCGAGAGCACTTCCAAAATTTTACGTACCCCGATTTTTGAAGGCAACAGCTATATTTTAACAAACATTGGCATCTTATCCAGTATTCAGAACGGAGGGCAAGGGAACTGCAGTCAGCCTTCGCTAAAGATGCTATCATGCATTTTCTGTCAGTGGATTTTAAATGGACTATAAATGAATCGTAATCGTGATATTAAATTTAAAAGATAAATATATTTTTTAATTGTTTATTCAATATCCAATCTAATTTTAATGATTTCTATCATGGAAAAAGATTCTTCTGTACACTTGAAGAAAAAGAAGAATTGCTGAAAGAACTACAGTTTGCAAGAAACACATTTCTGCTTCCACAACTTCCGTAAGTGACTACTCTGTTCAGCGATTGTGAACGTCGTTTGTGTTTCGACCAGGGATTAGTTGCCGAAAACATACGATTCCAAGTATTAGAAATTATGCAGTTAAGACGTTGTGAACACTTCTATTTCAAGCAGGGTTCAATTCTTGATAAATGAGTGAGGTTGAATATTAACGGCTGTGTGGTTAAAACAATATGAACACTTGTATTTTGACCAGAGTTCAATTCTAGACGCATGAATTAATTGGGATATCAGTGGCTGCATCGGTAAGACATTACGGACACTTGTATTTCGATCAGTTCTCAATGATTGACTGAGTTGGAATATTAGTGCTTATGTGATTAATAAAATGTGAACAATTGTATTTTGATCAGGATTTAATTCTTAAAAACTGAAAGATTTTAGAGTTTTAGAGGCTATGTGATTAAAACAATGAGAACACTTCGACCAGGGTTTAGCTTTCGATGAGTGAATGAGTTGAGATATTGGTGGCTACATGGTTAAGACATTATGAACACTTGTATTTGGAACAGGATTTAATTCTCGATGATTGAATGAGTTGGAGTATTGGTGGCTATGAGGTTAATACTTCGTGAATATTTGTAACTCTGCCAAAGTTTGGCTCTCGATGACCGAATTAAGACATTAGTAGTTTTTCTGATTGAAAGTAACTATAAGGAAAAAACAGGATTACAAAAGAAAAGCAATAACACGAGAAGAAAGAAAATTGAGAATCATTAGAGTATTATTTAATATGCCACGTTTTAAAATCTTTGTTTTACGTCTTGTTTGATATGTCTTAATACAGCGTAATTTTCTTGCTAGTGAAAGTTAAGTTTCGGGCTTAGACTATTTAATTAGGAAAGCATTTTAGTATACTTTCTTGGAGTATTTCTAAGGATAAGTGGTCTATATTTACGCTAAACTTGAACAAAACCTTGGAAATGTCTTGAATCAACCTGTTCAATCCTTGGAAAAAGAACAGGAGAACAAACTACGAGCGTTTTCTAGATTTAGCCACTTATCCGCGAGTATTTTTGTTAACAGATGAATTCGCTTATTATTTTCACTACAAGGAATGAAGGAAATTAATATTTCCTTTATAAATTAAAAACGAAGTAGTAATTAGAAGAATGCTGTGGTTAGATTACTGCGACTCGTACAATATCAGTTGAAGATAAACTATGTATAAATAAATAAAATCTAAAATATTTGTATGATTTAAGTTTGTTTTTAATGTAACAAACAGTACATAGAATTATATATGTATTTTATATGTCGTTCATCTTTCTCATTTAAGAATACATACTAATTTCTCTGTTCAAATACACAATGATTTTTTTTTCTTTTTGAGAAATGTTAATCATTTAAATTTTAATCTTATGAGAAATTGAAAAAGAAATTTAAGAACTTGTCCTTTAACCGTCAGAGAAACACATTTTTATTTCATTTTCCACTCAAAACGTTGATACCTATAAAATGTGCATTTCTTCTGCCAAAATGATACTGATTCTACAGCATTCATTTTAATGTTGCATTTTGTATTCCCTTTCCAATCAATACCCAATATTGCTTGGATACGTGTATTGATAAAAACAGATGATGTATTAATGCCTATGGAATATTATCTACTACATGCTTGATTATCTACTATCCTTGAATGATTACTCTTTCAATCGCTGTTCCAGGCTAGGACAGTTTTGATGAGAAATTCTGATGTCACCTATTACTACCTCCATGACGATACTTTCAGAGGGATGCAGATCATCGTCTGTTCGGAATTTATGGGCGCGGCAAAAGTGGAAGAAACCAAAACTATGATTGCCAACTCCACATGACAGGAAACCTCATGACTGAGTTAACGTTGCCGACCATTTGTTTTATAAAAAGGAATGGTGGGAGTACTTAAGGGAATGAAATGTCATCGTTTTGCTACGATCGATCGCCAAGTGCCTCAAACGACGCCAAATGGCGGGGTGCTTAATACGCGCAATATCAATTTATTATTGCATGACGTCCTTTTTCATCAAGTCTCCCAGCGGCTCCAGACCTCTGAATATTTCATGCGAAATTTGCGGCGGTTGTTTTTCGAATGGTCATGTGTACCCCCTTTCTTTTTTGTTCTCTCCACTCCATTTGTAGTTAATGGCGATTCTTCTATTTGTAAGAACGGTTCCGTTATTGGATTGAAATGATTATTTATGTTGTCGAAGCAATGACTGTTGATGCATGGAATGATTCCTATGATTTGAAGATCTCATTCCGCCGATGATGTTTTCTTCCGGCAGAATGTTTTCGATATCGGAAGGAAATGACCGTTCATTAGCTTCGCTGTCATCCCTATCGTGATATATATATATATATATATATAAGTCAGTCGTGATGTTTTCTGCTAAACATTTTGAACACACAGATAAATATATTCCGGCTACATTTCAGGTATTGCGAATTCCAGGTTAAATTTTACATGATTACAGATTAAATACATTGCAGATTATTTTTTTAAAAAATTTACAAATTTTCTTTATTTTTATATTTGTGTCATAACAATGCAAACCTACTAATGTTATTTCGTATGGAAGTAAAGAGAACAGAACAGATCACTATGATCGTGTCAAATGCAGTTGTAGTTGGAAAACTACTATTGTTTTCATTTTGTTTTTATTTTTATTTAATTTATTTATTTATCATTCTGATCTTTTACAGCTTAATTAAAAGGGAAATATAATTAATGTTAAGATAAAAAGTTCTCCATACATTTAAAAATATTTCTTTAAAAATGTTAAACCCTCTTTCTCATTTTTAAGAACATATATTTATTAGGTTGACTCATAGATTCACACCTTCTTTTGATGTTCGTCATTTATTGCTTGCATTGTTAAATTAACCACACAATGCAAAATTAGTGTAATCGCTTTGTTCAGAATGCGGGAAGTTATTTCTGTAAAACCTGTATTGTTTTGATGCATAAAACTCATCCAGGAAAGTTTGTAGGCGATCATTTTTTTCTAAAAATCCCCCACTGAGTACATTCCACAGTGATCTGAAAAGGTGGTAATTTATAGAATCCACATCTGGGAATATGCAGGATGTGACAAAACGTATCAGTTAAGATGCTCAATGGCAACTTCTGTCATATTTGCCTCATACGTGGTCTGGCACTGTTTAATGTGGCTTGTGATGCCGGGTCATTTGCTAACATTTCCTCTTGAAGTGCTGGGCACAATGGCTGGCATAAATTCGCCAGTGCTTTGATATGGATGAAACAGGAGGGATTAGTTTGTTCGAACGTTCCTCATCAAAGTGATTTGAGTGACCAAAGTGTGGGCCATCGTTCAGGTTAAAATTTCCACTATGGAACACATCAATCCATTTCCGGGTTGTCTTTTTACCAGTAGCCTGCTTTCTATGTATAGCAAAACATTGTCTGAACGACTTTACAGTACGGAGGTTTTATTAAACATATATACAAAAGAACATATCAACATGCTTCTTTTCAGCTTCACATTTCATGTTCCAGAGCACTGAAGGGGAGATTAACGGAAGCAAAATCATTCATATTGAAATGGATGAGAGATATAATTAGTTAAAGTATTCAACCCTGTTGACCTTAGCAGAAACATCTAGGGGAAAAAAAATGGCATGAACTTTTGCATTAGATCAATACCGCATGCATACTCTCTCACTAATCAATTCATCGATACGTACATCACGAATTTGAAATATATACCAAATTCCATTAACATTGAGGAGCTAAATATTTTAGAGCTAATTTTTTATAAGCTACTCGTGCGATTTTACAAAACTTGGCAGTTTGGTAAATTTGAGCCGTAGAATAAATATAGAAAAACATTTGCATGCCATTTCAGAAAAAGTCCGATTTGAGGTCAAAATACCTATATTAGCATAACACAGTGGTGCTTTTGAGACATAAAAAACGCAAGCTGGATGTCGTCAATCGGCCCAGTAAGAACGGGAGATATAGAACTATCCCATTCTTTTCCTTTTCTTTTTTTTTTTTTTTTCAGTATACACGATGTAACACGTGTAAATAGAGCCCTTGAACACGATGTAAATAGAGCTCAAGTTTCTAGGCTGTAATAAAAAAATAAATTCAAATTAGAGCTTACATTTCCAAAATAATTATCAAAATTAGTTTAATTGTCTTAACCAACGTGGGACATTATCTGAGACACATTCTAAAATATCATCTCTTAAACTTGATTAAATATATACTGTGTCGACAAAATTTTAAGAATAATATTTTTTAACAAATTCCAGGGAATTTCTGAAACGACAATTGATAGAATTTATTATTATGACATCTCAACTTGCTTTTCCTGAAGCGTAATCGGCTAACAAACAGAATTTTCCATGCTGTTAATCATTTCTTTGATTCTGTGAAAATGTGCTCTCATGGATTCGTAAACTTAGCAAAGAATAGAGATGAATTTTGATATAACGCAAGGCCAAAAAATAAAAAAAAAAAGCAAATGAGATATTTAAAATGTCGCGTTAAGTATACAAGATTAAGCATGAACATGATTCAATGTTTTTTAATGTGCCAATGTGCAAATGGTACATTAGTTATGGAATTATGAAATGGAAGTTATGGAATTATTGAAGTCTGAAAAGCATCATTTTTATCACTCATTGACTGACTGATAAAAAAACCTAGACCACTTCTAAATGACTTAAATACTTGAAATCTGACATCAAGATGGATCATTATGCATATAAAAAGGAAAATATCTAAAACTTCAAAAAATTGGATTATTCTCGAGGTTAAACTGAATAATACTCATAACGAGCATTTAACAATGTCACCAATAGATGGCGTTTCACCGATCGCCAGCTCCCGCGCCACTCAGATGCTAATCAGTTTTGCCGAAAGTAAAGAATAAAAACCAGTTTATAACAGATAAAATGATAGCTCAGAGGTAGAGTGCAGGACTGACTCTTTTTCCATTTTGATCGTGGGTTCGGGCTTAACTACGGCGATAAACTAACTACAGAGACATCGCGAAAAGAATGTAAACAGCTTTCAAACGATAAAAGCATTGCCATTCAGCAATTTAAGTAACGAAACAGATGCCAGAGGCAAATAAACAACAGAAAATAAAAAAAAGGCAAGTGAATCTATACTTTAAAATAAGATATAAACATATATATTGTTTAATAATAAAAACAGTTGCTTAAACTTATTGTTCCCATTTTTACGTCCCTTTAAAATCTAACTTCAAGAAACCAGTGCAGCTTAAAAGCAAGAAAAAAAATTGAAGGTCAAGTAAGTTAGACTTTTTTTTTTTCATTTCAAACGTCTAAATAAGAACATAACCTTTAATTTGGCTTTTAAAAATTTAATGCTATCATAACAGCAACCTAAATGTAAAAAAGGGACCAAGTTCGGAAGACACGATTCACTCAGTGCGGTGAAGACGACATTACGATTGAAAGTGACGGAAGGGTCGCTACGACCTTGCAATGCATATTATAAAGTAACACATTATAGTGCTCGAATCAAAGCATAGACTATTTTCTAGTAAATTTACGCATTTCCCCTTTCATTTGAGGAATTCCCAGATCCTTACTTTGACGATTACAATTCTACGAAAAAAAAAAATGTGATCTTTTTTTTTCTAAAGTAACAGAAAATATTTCTGTATACTGTAAATAAACTTGCTGTGTATCTCTTGCAAAATACTAAGTGCATATATAGTTATAAATAACGCATGTTATTTTTATTATAGTTCTTTACATTTATAATTTCACGAAGTTTGTCAAAATAACCGAAATAAAATATTTTAGTACAATCTGGTTTAACTCTTATTAATAACAATTGCTTCCTTTATCATTTACCAGAAAGAATTAAAGTTTAAATATTGCTACTTCGGTCTAGGGCCATTTCAGACTACCTGATTATTGATTAGCTCCACAAAGCGCGGGCTGAGGGCTTTAGGTTGTAAAGCGCTCTCAAACCGCACAATAGTTTATCATATCTTGCTTCAGTTTTTATGTGTTATAATCTGCTTTCAGTATCATAACCTTGTTTCATTTTCAGTAGCAGGTGTAAGTGGCTTCCAGACGAACGCTGCTTCTAGGCGTTCTAGGGGGAGAGAAGCGGGTTTTCAGTTACAGGAACAACATGCGTATTTTTGTAATTCATCAAAGTAAAATATTACAAAAGTTTCAAATTTAAAAAGAAGTCCTCTAATCACTATAAATTTTTCTAAGTTTTTTTTAAAAGTTTTTCCGTTCTCTTCCTAAACTTTCTAAAATCATGGTGACTTCCCTTTTATTTCCTTTAACGACTTCCTGCATTTTCTCAAGTCTGCTCACTTTTATTATTTTATGATGTAGAGGTAAAGGGTACTATACCCTAGGCAGCCCGTAATAATTAATCCTTGGATCCCTGGATTTAAAAAAAGCTAGAAATTAATTTTATAAGTAGGTGAGAAAATGCTTTTTCGTTTCTTTCACGTGCGTGTCTTCTATGCGGATGGATTAAACTCAAATACTGACAGTTATTAAAATCACCAATAGATGGCAGCACCGAAATAAGTAGTTAGCTTGAAATTCTAATAGGTACAGCGGTTTTTAACCCAAATGCTAAAAATTAAATAATAGCTTTTAAATATTCGAATGAAAGATTCAAATGGATTCATTATACACACTCTAGAAAAATTTTATTCCTGTGACATTTCTTTCGAAAATGTATATCGCATTCTGACTGCGTAGTTAAGTAGTGGAAAGTTAAGATTCTTAAAAAGATGCGACTATAATGTTGTTAAATAAAACTATATAAAGCTCGGAGTATTACGTTCTTAAAGAATTCGCAATATAAAATTGTAGATGAATGGAGTTATTTAATCTATTATTCCCCCTAAACTGTACGAAACATTATTTTTTTTTGTTTTTAGTATATTAATTATTATATCGATTTCAAATAAAATCATATTCTATAAAAACCTTTTTCTTATTGTATTTTAATTCATAGCTTAAACTCAATTGAATTGAAGTTGGAAGCATGAAAAATATAATGCTTAAAAAATATTGTTTTAATTTCAACTTATTTTTACGCTTAACGTCAAATGTTCTGGTTTTCCCCTCATTTTAGCTCATTAAAATCCTTATTTACATTTAATTGACATTTCAAGATATTTTAATTTACCGATTAGGAACTACCGATACTTTCATTCTTAATTTCTGAATTAAGCATAGTTAATTAAAATAACTAGTTCTTAATTAGCTATTATTAATTAAGAACAACTATTCTTAAATAAAATTCTTTATTAAGAATATCACGACAAAAATTAAAAATATTAATAATAATTAAAATAACTATCCTTAATTAAATAACCATTCTTAATTAAGAATAGATAATTGAAGTTAAAGTGGAGTATGAAAAAGATAATACTTAAAGAAATATTTTTTATTTTAATTTATTCTTATGCTCTATATCAAATATTTTGGTTTTCCCCTTATCCTAGCTCATTAAAATCTTTATTTACATTAAACTGACATTTCGAGATATTTCAATTTACCGACTAGAACTGCAATGTTTTCATTCTTAGCTTCTTATGCTTCACTAATGACCTTACATTCCTCCTGATTTGGGACGGAATGCATTCCAGGTTATGAGTAACGTCGACAAGGCCAACTTTTCCCCTTTATAACCAAGGTTTCGTCTTCAAGCGGCGCCGATGTAACTCTTGTTACTAGTGCTATCATACCTCGAATCTGGAATTTCCCACGTTGCTGTTTACGAGCAGTTTCCAGCTCAATTAACCGCACATTCGTTTTTTGAATTTTTAAATATTCCTAGCACAAGTCAAAGCGATTTAGGAGCCATTTGAACTGTTTCTCGTGTTTTTTCAGTGCTTGACAATTTATAGCACGGAGGTTCCCTCTCATGACTGAAAATGCATTTTAAAGAATAATATTGACATTTTTTTTCCATTACTTCAGAACCATGATGCTGTATATTTTTACTTAATGCATTTTATTTTTCTATATTTTATCTACATCAAAATATAATTAATCGTATTCTCCAAGGTTTATGATAAAATAACTGTTATGTTGTCATTAATCATGCTTATATTCAAACCTAGCTTTAGACATATTGATAAGCTTCCTAAAAATAGCCTGAATCGCAAGGAGGTAAAGGGTACATGCGCCTGGCCTTCCCTTTCAAGGAGACTCTTAAGTCTCCTATAGTATTCAAGATATGTAAAATGTTATGCATTTTTCAGTTCTAGAATTTAAAAATATAAACTCAAAAGCAGAAACCCCAGAAAGAATAATTTTTTCCATATTTAGGGAGAAAAAATTTCTTAATTCTGCGTACTTTATTATTGAATTAATAAAAAATTCAATAGCATTACGTTGGCCATATCTCTGTAAGTTAGCTAAGATTTGTAGTAAAATCAATAAGAATTCTTTTTATTTCAGTTGCTTTTAGAAATACTTGACAGTGACAGCCTGGTTTAAAATTTGAGAATTTATGTTTTATGCAATACGCACTCAATTGAAACAATAAAGCAAAAGAACGAAGCAGGCTTTTTTTAGCACAAAGGGCATTAGCCCAGAAGGGCTATTAATTTCGTTTTCGCATTTTACGTTGATTCAGTTTCTGGCTTGATTCAATTTTCAAACTGTTGCCACTAAATATTACAGCCCTGTATTATATTTAAAGAAATTGAATAATGAAGAAGTTGCATAAATGTAAGTATCTTTCTCGCGATAAAACAACGGTACCTAGAGCCATCCAATTTTGAATAATGTAATCCTCCACTGACTATGGGCATTTGGAAGCCTTAATTTGGAATCTGGAATTTGTTTTATTATCTATTTTATTTTTTGTCAGACGTTAAAGACTTTTTTATTAAGAAACTCAACGATTTCAAAGCGAGGAATGGCAACACTGCACGGAAAAAAAAATTATCTTTAACGCGCGAGACTGTGTATCGGAAATAATAAAGACATGCTCGTTTTGAAATTATTTTGCGATATTGCTGTTGATTTGAATTTTATGGTTTAAGTGCGAAGAACATGATATTTAGTAAATAAAGTAAAATACAAAACGTTAAAAAAGCCCCTTCGGGCGTAATTTTTTCCCAAGTCCAAAGGGGCTTTGTCCCTGAAGGACTATTGTTTTCATTTCGCGATTTTGCGTTCGAAGTATTAAAAGCCTGAATCACTTTTCAAACTGTTGACACAAAATATTGCAGCCCTGTATTATATTTAAAGAAATTAAATAATGGAGAATCTGCGTAAATGTATGCATATTTTTCGAAATGTGATAAAACAACGGTACCTAGAGCCATCTAATTTTGAATAACGTACGTTCCCTCCCGAATGCGCATCTGAAAGCCCGAATTTGGAATTTTTTTTATTATCTATTTCATATTTTGTTACTTTAACGAATTTTTGATGAACAAACTCAAACGATTTAAAAGCGAGCAATGACAACACTTTACGGGAGGAAAAAAACCTTTTTATCTAAAGCTCGCGGTACTGTGTATCGGAAATTCTAAAGATATACTCATTTTAAAATTATTTCGCAATATTGCTGTTGAACGGAATTTTATGGTTTAAGTGCGAAGAACATGATATTTAATAAAATGTAACACACACAAAATGTTAAGAAATGGACCTTTGGACGTAATTTAATCTGAAATAATTTAATTTTAATTTAAAAAAATGTTTTTTCAAAGACACACCACTTGATCTGAAATCGGCTTTGCTACATACACACACGCACGCGCGCGCGCACACACACACACACACACACACACACACACACACACACACACACACAAAAAACAATAATAAAAAAAAACTGATATATATGCTAATCCCCGAAAATGTATGGCATGAAAGGTTAATCTATATTAGAAAGCTGTTCCCCAAAATGACTTGTGAAATATGCTTGAAATATGCATCAGATGTATTTGAATGAAATATGCTTCAAATAATTTGTATCAATGGCACCAATTACGCTAAAAAGTATAGGAAAATTTATGACAGGTTTCGCCCTAAGCCCGTGAATGCATAATCTCATTTGAAAGCAATTATGTTGTCCTTGAGACTATTCAACTGTTGTTAAAAACATAAAGTCAAGCTGTCACCCAGAATTTCTTACGCAGAAAACAACAATTGTATCCTGTCCAGTTTTGTTGCATATTTGATTAAGAAAAAACTATAATTTGATATTCTCATTACCTTTAGAAATGTTTCTTAAAGATAATATTTACCTTGAAAATGAAAAAAAGAATAAGACATAAGAACAATACATTTAATTTAACGGTATAGTCAACAAACAATGTTGGAGCATATATCTTTCCATAAAAATGCCGAATGATTAAAGGCCGCAGAATATTGGTAATTCGACCTGGTTCAAAACGAAGCGAATGAATTAGCTACATGGTTATTTTTGAGGTTTTTCAAATATATAGCGTGAATGCAAGGCAATTTTCCTTTAAAGAATCCTTCCCCTTAGACGAAATAGCCCAGTGTTCTTTGTTGCATTCAAATAACGCAACGTAATCTGTCTGCAGAAAACGGTTTGCATAAATGTATAACGAAAAATTTTCTTCACTTGCTCCTAGACACCGAATTATTAAACGTAATTTCTCCTAAATATGAATTTGCAGATTTACGGTTTCATTTCACGATTCGAAGATGCACAATATCATTAATAATAATGCTACATTGGAATAAATAATTAATATGGTGTACTTTGTTTAAACAAGGTTAATACTAATGTATTTTTCCAGATTTTCTTTTGACTTGCAGAATCCACAGCAAACAATCCTCTTGAGACATTCAAGGGAATTTCAATGCTTTACCTGAATTAAAAATTATATTTGTGAGTTTGCAGGTGGATGGGCGCATCGTTGAATTTTTTAGGTCACTTTAGAAGACTTAACAATGATCGAAGATCACTTGGGCATTCGTGTTCTAGATTGAAACAATAAATGCATGCGTAGGAAGAAAAAACAGACACCAGTATGATTTGCATAAAGAAAGCGACTGTAAAACATCAAGATCGCTAACTGCAGCGTTCAGATGAGCTGCATTCTTTACACATAAAAGACCTTCTAATGATGCAAGCATGAAACCTTTTGGAGGGGACGGAACACTGGGGGAGAGTTAGACATCATCTGCCCACGCTTCTTTGTATTAATTGATAAGCATTTCTCTAGACCGGCACGAAAGGGAACAATAATGATTGAAGGGAAGAAGAAAGAGGCGAAAAAAACCGCAATTATTAAGGTGCAAAAACTGAAAATGTTCTTTTATGAACGTGTGCATTACAGCAGCAGTTTCTATTACCTCGATTTCGTAACAATATTACAGTGGGGAACGATGCGCAATGAGAAAGAACACATTTAGATCTAATTTTTAATGCACTTCAAGAAGTAGGCAAGAAATGTTTTGTTTTCTTTAGCCAGACCATTTTAAGAATTACATCGAATAGCAGCAGAGTAAGAAAAATAGTAATGTAAGAAAGACAAGAGAGCTGACATAGCTTTAAATCATATTAGCTTCCTAAGATATTCAATACACCGTTAAAAAATTAAATAAGATAAAATTTTTACAAAAAATTCCTCTTGTAACTGCAGTTTTATGCTAGAAAATTCATTGAATTCAAGCCCTTTTCAGGTAGAATAATAATTTTGTAAAAGTATATAAATGTAATTTAAATATTTAAATATTTTAAAAGTATATAAATGTGATTTAAATCGTTAATTACAATTTTGCAAATATTATGCGCATTGAAAATTTGGAAAATAATTTTAAATTTTGGAAAACAATTTGCTTTAACTGCTTTCCCCCCCTGGAATTACATTTTGTTTTTATATAAGGATGCAATATTAGTATAAGCAAAACTTTTAAAATTAATATAACAAGCTTGAAAACTTCCAAATGCATTAATCACTTAACTAACGTTTTATTTATTTATTTTTTTTTCGTGATGACTTCGATTAATGATATAACAGTACGAAAAAAGTATTTCTCGACCTGTAACGGAGCTTTTTATTTTAAAAACTGTTTCTAAATACAATTTATAGCCAATATGGAAAACATTGTTAATTAAAATATTAATTACTTCAATCACAGAAATGCATGAATCTTTCCATGATTCTAACCTGACTCTCAGAAAAGTCTATCTCAAGATAAAAGCAATAAATTATCAAGAATTCAAGGAAATAAGACCGTAGAAACTAAATTTAATTGTAATAACAAATGCAATTACTGTTATGATTATTTTCAACGAAGTGATTTTTTACTTCCTTGTATGAAGTAAAGGAAGTAGTGCAATTGCAAAAATTTTCGGGCACCATACTTCAAAGAAAATATCCATTTTGACCGCTATCGAATGAAATTTAACGATATTTTTGCGTGACGTCTGTTCACAAGGACAGAATAAAGTCTCGTTTGGGGATTTTTTTTTCCCCAAAAGAGTTGCAAAATGATGTCTGTATGTACGTACGTATGTATGTATACATCTCGCATAACTCAAAACTGAGTAGCCTCAGAATGTTGAAATTTCATATATAGGATTTCTTTAACATGTACTTGTGCACCTCTTTTTTCAGTTGCAATCGGTCACGCCAGAACTATATATACATAACAGAGTGAGTATATATATATAATCACTCTGTTACTCGACTCCATGAGCTCAGTTTTTTATTTGCTTTAAAAATTATTGATGGAGATGGAGATGAAAATGTTCTTTTTCGTACAGTGTTGCCATTGCTAGCTTTGAAATCGCTGAGTTTCTTAATTAAAAATTCCTTAAAGTGTTACAAATTATGAAATCGATAATAAAACAAATTTCGAATTTGGGCTTCCATATGCCCATATTCGGGTGAAGATGTACATTATTCAAAATTTGATAGCTCTAAGTACCGTTTTTTTATCACAATGCAAGAAACATATATACATTTATGCAGATTCTCCATTATTTAATTTCGTTAAATATAGCACAGGGCGATAATATTTGGTGGCAACAGTTTGAAAAGTGATACGGACACTTACAGTGAATCGACGCAAAATGCCAAAATAGAATTAATAACCCTTCTGAGTTAACGCTCCTTTTTGGTTAACAATTCTTTTCTTAATTTTGCTTTATTTTAAATCACGGTATCTTAAATGATGATATATTTACCACTAATGCTACATTAGATTATTTTTGGTCAGACAACTTTTACACAAAACATTGAAATTGATGTTCAAAAGGAATGTAAAATAACTCCTCTTTTGGTACATATATTGACACATGTTGGTATAGATATTTTGCATTCTTATTTGTGGGGTGCAAAATTTTAAAAGTTTGAGAAGACCTTATTTAAATACTAAACAGAAATTATTTTTTAATCTTAGCACCATATCTAGTATGGATAAGACAATAAAAGTTTCTGGAAGCTTGTAAACAACTGTACAACAGCGTTATAACATAAAAAGAAGTTGATTTCTGTTCAGTTGTTAAAACGTAAGAATGCTTTCAAAAATAAAATTTAAGCTTAAAAAGTACTTTTTTCGGAAAAAATGAACAAGCCTAAACATCACATGAAAGTGAATAACAGGGAGAGTACTGGAAGTACTGGAAATGAACTGCTTTTTACATATATGAGATGCTTTCTGTGTTTCCGCGAAAAGATCCATACTTAATAATTTTGCCTGCGATTTCTTATTTTAGGGACTTCTTCGTACAGGTTGATTTACAAAACTAGATCTTCGGAAAAAAAGCCGATTACGGAGACCTGCCCTCTAATTTTTTTTTAAATATTGTGGATGTCACTCACTCAAATTACATTTCATACAAAATAAATTTCATGTGAAGTGTTTCGTGAAATAATTTAATATTTCCCAGCCAAAATTATTTAAAAAAACGCACATTATGCTGCTTCTGCATCTTTTTCTCTTGGTTTTAGTTCAACATGCGATGCATGAATAAAAACTTACGCTTTTTAAATCAAGATCTTGGTTTTATGTAAAAAAACTGAAAAAAAGGAAAGTGCCAAAAGAATACTTAATGACGTTAGTCCAAATCTTAATCAAATCATATAAATATGACAAAATTAATTAAATTAAATTGCATATTAATTGAGTAATCAAGTATGTGAATGAAACGTAGAATTAAAAATTTTAGCTTCCGTCTAATGAAGAAAAGCACTTCCTTTGATGAGTCATTCATGACCACCGTAAAAATAAATTTTGGAGTGATTTAAAAATATCATGTCATCTCTCTCATTACCAGCTACAATTAAATAATCTAAAATAATCTAATTTTTCTAATCTAATTTTTATTGAAGGAATTGTAGTTCTATTTCATATTGCATTTCTCAATAATGTCAGGCACAGTGTCAGATATTTAAAATATAAAACAGAGAAAATATGTTTAATATTATTTTACTGCTCTAAGCACTGATTGGAAGCTTCCTTAAGAGAAGAAGAAGAGGCACTTGTCTCGTTTGCCCTAGTGAAATTTAGGCATTCCATATATGCTATAAAAGTAAGTACTTTATTTTTTGTGGCTATTTTCACTTCAATAGCTTACCAAATTATCATCAAAAAAAAAAAAAAAAAAAAAAAAAAAAAAAAAAAAAAAAAAAAAAAAACGAAAGAAAAGAAATCTGTTTTTGATGGTTTCTTCAGCACGCCAATGCGTCGTCACACAATTCCATTCCTGTCGAGCAGTTTTGGACAAAGGAAAGAGTTACAGTTTTCCCTCATCCCTCTTATGTCCCAGATTTGGTACTTGAAGGCTACTTACTCTTAGCCAAAGTTAAGGTCTCTTTTTAGAAGTTATTATTTTAACAGCATTGAAGACGTTCAGGAATACTAGCCGAATACATAATTCAAGGTAAAATTTCAAAATTTTGCAGATGCAATGTCTTTAATTTTTGTAAAATTCTAAAATTTTATGCAGCGTTTGAGCAAAACATATCTGTTCATACGCCCAGCATTTTAGTTCTTATTTAAAGAAATTTTCTCATGAGTTTCAAAATGTTTAGCAGCTAAGACGAATTTTCTGATTGATTTCTTTTTGAAAATTCTTATAGAAAAATTTCTTCTAATTTCTTATATAAAGGTAGACGGAATAGAGTAAATGTTCTTTTATTCGTCCAAAAGAACTTAGGCAAAATTATGCATCTTAAGGATTCTGAGGAAAGAATGTAAACGGAATTTGTTTTTTTAAGAATTCGTTATTTTCTTGCATGTTAGATTCCTTTAATTACGGAATGTATTATTCTAAATTTTTTTTTTTTCTCAATGAATATTACAAATGTATGTTTACGAGCCTAAAGATTTTACTTAGAAGTTTTGAATGATCACCCTTTCCTTAAATTTACTTCAACTGTTTTTTCTTATTCTTAATTTTAACTTGATGTTTATACAGAAAATATATTCATCGGGGAACTCAGTTTCATCAACGCTCAAGATTACAGTTTAAAAGATGATTCACTTAATGTTACCTCAGTGTTTAGATTCCAGTTATTTAATAGCAATCACTCTCATTTCGGATTGGTTTCTTCTGCGCTGCATCTTCATTTTGTGGGAGTGCCCCCGGCGGTGGCACCCCCACGCGGTACCATAGTCTCACCTCACGTGTTCCGGACGCCGGGGTCACCAGGCGATGAGCTACGGACGGATGAAAAGGATGAAAATTGGAAAGGCGAACTTTTGACACGCTGCTAATTTCTTGGGCGAACTCACCGCCTTTCGCAACAACCCTTCTCCTTATTCCGTTTAATGAGAACACCTCGCCACTTCGTGAACCGATTCAGGTCGACACAAAAGACACCCCTATTACTGTTAGCGAGATTGGAGAGTATCCGCCGCCCTCCCCGTCTACACAGCGTGCAATTAATATGCTCAGTTATAATATATTATATAAAAAAGTAAAGGCATTCAGCACACAAAAGTGAATTGTTCAGACACAGATTTCAATGCACAGCTTACATTTTCGTTGCATGAAATGCCAATCCGAAGAGCTCATCGTGAAATCAGGACGCCGCAGCAAATAAAATGGATGATACTTTACATGCGAGTTCTGTTTATTGCTTTTTTAATCAGTTTCTTGGTTTAGATTTTTCCAAGTCATGCATGTTAAAAATTAAATTGATAAAAATTATTCTGAAATGTTAAGTCGCCTGATCGACTTTTGTATCCTTGTCATCATCCGAACTACGTAGTCCATCACCAAAATTTTACGACTAAGTTCGAACAAAATTGAAAGTTCAAGAAAGCAATATCTTTCCTCATAGAATCACTGGAATGCTGTACAAATCTTGGTACGTTCGTACAACTGTTTAATTCCTTCGTAGAGCTCCTTTGAAATACCGCTCGAGTCTCTAATTAAGGTATTCTGAATCTCTTCAGTACTGTTAAATTAATGATCTTTGAGAAGATTTCATTTTGGGAAATGTAGTCTGAATACTGCCTTTGATGAATAAGAGGGATGTTTGATACATTTCTTCTGCGGAATATGTTTGACGAGAATGGAAATATTTGACGGCGCATTGCAATGCACATAATTTTACAGTTTAATTTACATTTCTCCTGTATTCTTCAGTTTGATTATAGATTAAACCATTTTGAAGATGCAGATCTGAATGGCAAGCAGTTTAGTTTAAAGTTACATAAAGAGCTCGCTATTGTACGCGTATTTATATCAGGAATGACTAACCCTTTTCTTTGGTCGATCTTTAAAAAAACGTGTCCTTCGTCGATCCCCTTATATTTTTCTCTGTAGTATATAATCATAATACAAGTAACTGGCATATAAATTCACCTAAAGATAGCAATTAGACTAAAAATAAAAACAAATGTTTGGGAAAAAAATGGTTTATTAAATGTGAGTTTCATTACTTTTTGTGTAATTTTTATTTTTAATTTTACGAATATAAAAAAATTTTCAAGAAAATTCGTAGATTCTAAGCGCACAAAAGTTCGATTTGAATTAGTGTGTTGGCTGAGCTCACGTATTGATATGCAAACTTTTTAATGCTTGGTATAAAATTATTTAACGTAACTTTTAAATCACTTTGTTTAAAAACATTCCAAATTCTTTTTTTTCAGTAGTACATTACTGACTTGATTCAAACCTGCTTTCATTAAGTATGAAGAGGGGAAAATTCAGTAATATTGGTTCGGTAACAACTTTTATTTTGAGAATGGCTTTTAAGTTCAAAACTTGGCGTAACTATGTGTTTTGAATAAGAGTAGTGCTTGAATATCCCCTTTCAATGCTGTTCTTGCCTTATACTATAAAGATTAGATATATCCCGGTTCAGCTGTTCTGTGAGTCATGCTGAAATATTCAAATTTTCAGCATCTTAGAACCTTTCAGACTGCGCAAGTGGCTTACATGCGACAATATCTTCTGAGGAAATACAGTCCTTTTTAGTAACTTATCAAAGAAACGGAATTCATTTCGATTAGTTGTTGATGTAAATGAGTCAATTTTAGAATGAAACCAAAGCTAATCTTTGTAGCTTCAACGAGATTGATATCTCTTAATATCTATCAGAAAAGTAGAATATATATTTTTTGAATTTTATTGATTGTATCGTTATAATATTTTAAACGTCAAGGAAAAAATTGTATCATAGTAGCAAAATGATTAATAAAACTCTGAGACAATTATTATGTCCGTAAAATACTGCAAACAGTGACCTTGAAATTGGTAATTAATTACTGTTAAATATTCGACATTCGACACCTTGGTCCTCATTCAATTCCTTCATCGAATCCCAGCCAGTCAATACAGACAGCATTGAGAATGTCTGTATTGACTGGCTGTGCGAGTTCAGTTCAACATTTGGCTGACGCTGAGCAGGCTTTCTATTACCGAAAGCCACTGCTCGAAAAGAAGCTAGAATTTCAAGCCATTTAATTTATTTGGTAAGTTTAACGTTTGAGTTAGCTTTTACCTGTCTATCAGTAGCTTGTAGTCTGACTTAGAATATATTTAGATCCTGTAAAACAGTGACTCTTGAAGGAAAATCTGTTTCCTTGCCAAGTCCGGGCGACTGGCAATTTCGTTTTATAGTACTTTACATTGTTCCTTATAATTGGTGAGGTAAAATAAACTTACGTTAGGTAATTATGTATATGTGATTTCATCTATGAGTAATAATTCAAGTTATGAGTAATATAGTAGCATATTCACGTAATAGCTTTCAAGTAATATTTGTTGGGAGAAATTTAGACCTAGTAGTTAATAAGCCGAAGTAGCCCCGTACAAATGTTGTAAATACAGATCTTAATTAATTTAATATTTTATAAAGAATTAATGGACATTTTTCAATCATGTTTCTTCATGTTATTATGTTTAAAAACGTAAGTTTCGCATATCCTAATCAGGATAGATTTTTCAATTATCATTTCAGCTTTATTCATATTTCTCTAGCTCGGTTGTTATAGCCTATCATGATTCGATTATTTCTCATATAGCACAGGTAGTTAAACGTCTTACCAATAAAAGCAGTATTTAGATCATTTTGATATTTATACAGTTTTATTTGTTCACTTTTATATTATTCTATATATTTGCGTCATTTTAAGAGGAGTAAAGCAGATTGATTTTGAATAGAAAAGAGAGCTCCAAGTTATTCATTTACTGACATCATATATTATAATTAATGCGATTATTTAGTATAAATAAGAATAAATAACTCTTGTTGTTCAGGAATTTGTTGTTCGCTATATTTAGAAAAATTTGTTTCTGTGATACATAGGTTTAAAATTTTTGCACATTACACTGAAAATCCCTTTTTCAGACAGGCAGAAGGAAATTTCCTTTTGGTTTCCAATTTTTTCCCATTTATTATTATTATAACTATTAAATGATTTTTGAAATGGATTAATTGAAAAAAATCAATGATGTCAGAAAAGTTTTCAGTCCAGAAAAGAATAATGTGGTGATTTTTTTGTACTCTTAACGCACAAGAACAAGCGAGCCGGAAAAGAAAGATCCACAGAGAACCTGCATAAATGGATACTATTTAACCTTTCGGCGGTTGCGAGATTAAGCATTTATTTCTTCCCAAACACGCACAGTTTGCCGTAAACACTCTGTCAGTCGTAAATTTGTAATGTTAGCTGCGTTCGTTTGCGCCTACTGCGGCGCGAAACTGGAATGCTAGCTGAGCTCGTTTATGGCCAGCAAAAGGTTAGAATAAACTGTAGAGTTTTGTTGTTGTTGTTGTTTTTCCCATACAACTAATATAAAAATCAACATTTGGAAATAAAAGTTAATTGGAATTCCTTGAATTTGTACATTAAATACAATTTGGACATTAGATGTGCCTTTTCTCTTCTAACGCTAGTTTACGCTTTAAATGGCCTGACACTTACTGCTTAAAGCACTCTTCAGAATGGTCAGTATTCATCGATCATTTAGCTCTCTCAGAAACGAGAAAGTCGCTCAAGGAGCACTATAAAGAGCGACCGATTTTCCACCTGCGAGAGCTGGGAAAGACCATCTCAATTTTGAACTTCCCTAAGAGACGGAACCCAGGTCTCCGCCCCCTCTTTCCCCACAAGGAAAACCTTCGAGATGACTTTCGGCTCCTTAATTTAAGTACCCCCTGTCACACAGAAACCATATACTGACAAGCAGACAAGTCTCCAGGATTCGAATCCAAGCCCAGCGATATGGCTCCCAGTAGTTTCAAAAACTATACCAATCAGGACAGCATCTGTTGCAAGATACAGTTAAACATATTCGTAGATTTATTCAGCTAGATTTTAGGTATGTCATCAATTTAACGTACTGCTGATGTATATGCATTTTCTGCTGTCACGATAGCCTTTACATGCATGTGTTGTACGGTATTAAGTCTCAGAAATCTTGAACAGTTTGAAATAGTTAAAGTTACTATTCATACCATATAACTTATGAAACTGGTTGTTATTAGCAGAGTGTATCGAAGCGTGATTTTTGTTCCAAGTTGGAGTGATATTTCAAAAATAAAGCTACTGTTTGTTAAAATATGAGCTGCTTTTAAGGGGTGCAAAGGTCGCATGCGTCTCGGAAACAGCATTTTGGCCATGCTGTAATAAAGTGTTCGTTGTTATTACTATCTTCAAAGAGGATCATAACAACATAATTCATTTCTTCAATGAATATTGTCAGATTTACTTTTCCATAATGAGTTTATCGAATCCATATTTATCATAATTTCATGACGGGCCTAAATGCAAGTTCATTCGAGTGTCAATGTATAAGAAATGGGGAAGAGGCATGTGTAAACTACTCAAACAGTATTATCTTTGTTTTGAACATCCGCTCTAAAAACATGACTTCCTTTTATGTAAAAAGTATCAAACTTGAAGAAAAATAGTGGTCCGGTATGGTATGAAATTTTAAGCAACATTTTACTAGAAAATACCTTTTTTGTATCGAATTCCTTAACTCTGACTGATAATTCGTTTGCAGAGAGGCCCTGTGGGATTACTCACGAGTTTATGAATCCTCCGCTGTTCTTTAGGTACGTAGGGTGGCCCTTGAAAAGATCACAACCATTAAAAGAATTACAATCTTCAACAGCAATGATGTTGCCTTACAAAAAGAAAAAAAAGAAAAAGAAAAGACCGAACGAGCTCACAAATCCAGCTACAGTGTCTGGAAAGAAGAAGAGAACAAAAAATTGTCAGTGCCCGCAGTGAGCGTGAGGTCGAAATGACAACATCGTAAATGATAATGTCTCTTGTAACCTACGCCCTACAGGTGGCGGACTCTCTTGTCAATATTAGCTCAACTGCTTGCAGGTGCGACCGCGGAACGCGCGATCTTCAAGGGTGGGTTATATTGAGAAATTTGCTAACTCACATTGAGACTCTTGGTATCCTTCGACCTTTCTCCCATTGGATTGGAGATGATCAGTAATTATGTAATAGAATGAATACAAAGAAGGCGGGACCAGTGCTAGAGCATCATCTATGAAAAATGATCTTGTGCCTAGTAAAGACTCCCTGTCTATATTCAGTTTATAGAAGAAATAGTTCGGTTTTCTGTTATAAATTTTATATAAAACGCAATTTTTTTGAAGGAAAAACCAAACATTTTTAAGGAGGTTCAGGTGTGCCCTCTGCTCACACGAAGAAAAAGAAGATCCCGTTCTAGATGGCCAATCGAGGGAATTAATTTGTATTTTTCACGTCTTAAAGAGTAAAAGCAGGCCTATAATTTCTAAGTGAAAGGATGTCTTTATGAAAAATTTTCTTTAAGAGAAATTACTCATGTTACATGTGAGCGTGGCTTAGGATATAAATTTTAAATTTATACGTTGCATTACTTTGTACAGATATTTTCGCATGAAATCGGATATTTTCTAAAATGATATACCGATTTTGTCTATAATTCGATTCTAGTCTTAAATTAATTTTGAAGTACCAGTTTTTGTAAAAAATGTGTAAATCATTTTTTTGGAGTAAAATCAACATTTTAACATCGTAATATTAAGTAAATTACCTTACGTTTTTTACGTAAATTGTAACGATTTCTGTGTAATCCAAAACAAAGTTCAGATATGCTATACGATTTGCTTAAAAAAAAGTACAAATTTAAATAAATTCATAAATTTTCAAAAAAATATTTTAACTATAAAATATAAAAATTTTCATGTCACCTCTAAATAGTTATTTTTTAAGCGCATCCCCCCCAAAAGGGAGAGTTTTCATATGTTTCCGAGAGATTTGATTTAAACATAAAAACTGCTTGGTAAAAAATTCAATTTTGATGTAAATTTAAAAGCAGTAATAACTAAGAATCCAAGCATCTTGGATTAATAAGTTTTGTTATAACAGCGTATATTTTGTTCTTTGTTCGGCGTTTTTATTAATAAATGTAACAGATTTATTCTATCAGAATAACACATTAAATATTTTTAGTACTCGTAATAAATGAAGTACATAATAATACAAGAATTAAAAAGACGCTAGAAACATCTTTTCAATTATTACGCTAACGTTGATAAATATTATTATTTAACTATCATCACTCATTTTTATTTAGTTTTAATAATATATTATCAACGCAATTTAAAATGCAGTGTCCATAATATAAACGCATTTTAAATTACATCGATAAATATATTATTAAAAATAAAATAAAAGTTAAAATTATTAAGAAATGGACTTATTACCTACCAATAAGTCAGCTTATCTAACAAATTGAAGACTGATTAAATTTGAAATGCAAATTAAATTCAAATTAAAGGTTATATGCAGCTGCATTTCTTAAACGTTTTTCGAGTGGAGACCACATTTATAAATTAGAATGTTCCACGGACCACTTTTATTCTTGTCCCCTACGAACGCTAATTTGTTAGCATTATTCTTATTTTAAAATACAATTATTTAAAATTCATTTAATTTTAAATCGATCTTAAGTTAACAGAAGTAAATTTACATTCGTTTTTCATACTAAAAGGATATTAAAGTTTGTATAATCTTTATCTTATAAACCCAAATTAAATAAATGTTGGTACTCAGATAAGATGGATGAAGATGCCGATTCTCGCACAGCTGTTCTATGTTCGAATGTATGTTGGTAAGCTCATGACTGAAATGGACACGTACATCAAGTCTATTTGACTAATTTGTTTACATTTCAGTTAACTATGAAAACCTTTTCTCACTCAGATACAAACTGAATTATAATTTTTAAAGCCCCATAGTGCAGTTCTCGAGATTCCAGTCCCAGAAGGGCCATTAATTTCGTTTTCGCATTTTACAGTGAAAACTTTAAAAGTCTGAATCACTTTCAAATCGCTACCTCCAAATATTATCGCCCTGTATTATATTTAAAGCAATCAAATAATAAAGAATCTGCATAAAATGTACGTTTCTCGCAATGTGATAAAACAACGGTACCTAGAGCCATCCAATTTTGAATAATGTACGTCGTCACCAAAATATGGGCATCTGGAAGGCCAAATTTGGAATTTGGAATTTGTTTTATTACATATTTCATATTTTGTAAAGCTTTATGAGTTTTTCATTAAGAAACTCAACGATTTCAAAGCGAGAATTGGCAATATTGTATGAAAAAAAAGAACATTTTTATCTCCAGCCCGAGAGACTGTATAGCGGAAATTTTAAAGATATGCTCATTTTAAACTTATTTTGCGATATTGCTGTTGAATTGAATTTTAGGGTTTAAGTGCGAATAACATGATATTTAATAAATAAAGGTAACACACAAAACGTTATAAAAAAAACGCTTTGGACGTAATATAAAATCTGAAAACTTTCAGATTGTTTTCCTTTCCCCCCCCACGGCTGAGAGGCTGGGAAATCCATAGGTAAATCTATGATAAATTTTATAAAACGTAGCACGTGGGGGGGGATAAGCAGTAGATGACTGCTATGTGTAATTCACAAACTCTGTGATTTTCAGCTATTTTGTTGTACTCGCAGTTATCCGAACTTTAATTTTATCTTCTTTAGGAGGACCTACAGCATAAGAGACAACGATCTGAGTAGTGATTATTTGCGAGGCAGCTGGAAGCTATGTAAAAAACCATAACTGTCTTGTTATGGCAAATCTCTAAGCTGCGTAGATGATAAATACGTGGTAACGTAATGTAAACTGTGAACACTTCGCTA
The DNA here is from genome assembly GCA_000611955.2 of Stegodyphus mimosarum. NCBI lineage: Eukaryota > Metazoa > Arthropoda > Arachnida > Araneae > Eresidae > Stegodyphus > Stegodyphus mimosarum. The sequence goes on along the minus strand of KK118103.1, from coordinate 816,789 downwards.
AAAATATATCTAACGTTTAAGTCATTTAATGAAATTAAAATGCAATACAATCCTATTCCCATATTCTTGTTCACTGATTCAATGTTGTCTTGTTGCGGTGCTCAATAATTTTTCAGGATAAGGGGATAAAGAATTAAATTGCAGAATCACCCATAACATAGCGAAATACAGCAGCCTAAATTTTCTTCTCACGACAATCCGATTATAACACAAATATGTCAGAAGGATTCAAGTCAAAATTTCATTGCTTATGTATGACTTTGAATGCAAAGCATGATTTTTATTAATTCATACTCTCATTGAACTATATATGCAATTATACTCTAGCATTTCTCGAGAGTTATGTTAAAAACCCACAGTATCTTGCTTGATACATCACACCTAAGAAAGAAAGTTTATGGAGTAAATGTAAATTGCGGGTTACCATAAACTTTATTATTCTCTGTTCAGTTTACGAATTAATTTAAATCCTAATGCAGTTATTCAGTTCATTAACTCATTTGTGAACTAAACTTTGCTGCAGTTATCTGTATTTGTTTTAGTATCTCATCATACTACATAGCTTGTGCTACAGCCGCAAAATCTCTGAACGCATTAGTCGTGGATGCAGAAGAGTAGAAAACGAAATATGATTGGATGCTCATGACACAGTACCCTGAAATCACTGAAGGATTTACACTAAAATTAGAAAATCGAAAGGTCAATTTAATCAATTTTGGGAAACATCTGTTGCATAAGAATTCAAAAATAATTCGGAAAATAAAAACGGAAATAATGTCATCATAACGAAGTATTTGTAAAGTTCGAAGCTTTAATTTTTGATTCTTTGAAAATCTTTAGCAAACAAATGAGATTAATTATTAATTTTTACCTAGAAAAAACAAATAGTACCTAAAGAAACAACTAAACTATTTCGAAAACCAACCACAAAAGCAACGGAAACTCAAGCGTGGAGAGCTGTTTGCCGTTATTTGAGCTCGGTTCTAACTTCTAGTGTTCAGCAGTTGTATGGCGCAGTCTTTGGCAAACCAGGAAATCATGAAAGGACAGTCAACAAAATAGTAAATCCGTCTGATAACTCTGATTTGGAGTTTCATTAGATTTCTTGGAGGTATCAACTTAGATTAAAGGGCAATTGCCATGCACAAATAGGTATGGGTAAATTAATCAAACAACCAATCGATAAAATTTCACAAAATGGTTAATTTTTTTCGTTAGGTAATCTGTTTTTTAACTATACATATTTTATAATGTCTCAGTGACTGTTTCTTATGTATTATGCTAAATGAGTGGACTGAAAAGAAATTCGGAGAAACATAACATACATGTTGTTTTTAATACTTGCTCTTGAAAGTTTCTCAGCTTGGCCTTTTATGTAATATACGAGGGTTGGATTCAGTTATTTAGAATGTGGCAAATGATGGGAGAGCTATCAGCCTGAAAAAATTACCCTTGTGGAGGACGAAAAGGATCATTTTCAACTGCATGCGAAAAAAAAATACTTTAACCGCATGCAGGGATTGCAGGGAAAGTGTAAGTGTTCAGCAATCTTATTTTCTCTCCACTGGATTACCTACACAATAACAAAGTTTTTGTTGCCTTATTTCTTATAGCTTTGCAAACGAACAAGAACTATATACGCAAATAAAAGCATTTTCTGAATGAAATGAGCAAATTATTGAATCTCTAACACATTTTGTTGAAAAGGAAATTCTCTCTGCGGTTTCCAATCTTTGCGTGTATTTGAATCTGATTCTGTACTTAAAGGTTTCCCTTTTTAGTTTTCTATCTTTTATTTCTTTTCTCATGCTAAATTTCCCAATGGTCGTCTTATTCAGATTAATTTATAAAAATCATTTGAATATGCGCTTAGAGCTTTTCTAGACTTTTGATAATGCACGGAATCAGATCTTATCCGAACTAAGAACTTTGGCGAAATTGAAGAAAATTTGACATTTTGCGTTTTTAATTTTAGTAACGTTCGTTCTTAACATCTTCATTGTTTTAATCACGAGTTATTTGAAGAATTCGGCACCTTTCCAATGAAGTGTTTGCTTTCCTCGCTTTCCAAATGAAGAGCATTTTTATGAAACAATTTTCATTTCAAAATGACGCCAAAAAATTACCTTTACTTTAGAAATGAAAAAAAATATTTTAACGCTCCCAAACCAAAAAATGACAGATCAAATCATATCAACTCAAGTATAAAACCTATAATAACGCTGAACATAATACCTTCAAGACCGATGAGATAAATATTCAATTTTCATAAAGACATATAAGTAGTTTCTTTTAGCTGCCATAAAGAATTGAATATAGTAAGCGCATTTTTTATGAAGGCGAAGAACTAGTGGTGATGTTAAAGATGTGATAGGTCCAAGGATGGATTGGTAACAGGTATATATTGCTGTATCAAAAAATTCCCTGATTAATTTCATAACGCTCCCGAAAATGGTAGCGCACGGTTCGGCTTCCAGTTACTGTGGCTTGCTTTTATAAGGCATTATGTCAAGAGATATTGCTGTGTTAATATCTCGAGTTGATTTAATGGTTTTTTGTAACCACTTGTGTTTGACTTTCTGAGACATGGACAGAAAAGTGGAACAATGACTCAAAGTGAAATTTTGTATTAATCTGGACAAATCAGCTCCAAGGACACTGAACATGCTTCGACAAGCTTACAATGATGAGACAATGAGTTTATAGGTCATGTTTGGACTGTCACAAGTGCTTCAAAAGTGAAATAACATTTCATGAAGATGCTGAGCAATCCGGAAGACTTTGGACGAGAGATTCGAAAATGTGGAACGAATTCCGTAATTAACGCATGCGAATCATTAGAGGATGTTCAACGACCTTGCAGACTTTGTTCATAAGGCTCACAGGTAATTTGCAGATCATCCAAGTGTTTAAAATGAACAATGTCGCATGTCGTTGTCAAAGACTTTCCGAAGTCTTGACCCCTGATGAACAGACAAGCTTTGCGCAGAGATGTTTTTGAACATGCGACAAGTAGTTCTGCGCGAATATCAGGAATATCGCATTCTGCAGGTAGCAAGAATGATGAAACCGTGCAAGGTGACTATCTAGAAAGAGACGATGTTCAAATTTAGGTAAGTAATGTATACTTTTTAACAATAGAGTTTTATTTGATTTGTTTGATTATGGCATAGTACTCTTCCTAAGGGAAGAGATGTCGACTTTCTAAAGGAAACCGACTCGTGTAGACATTACAGATGAGGGAAACCACGAGAACACTCATGCAGCCAGCCTGTTCGGTAGGATTCGAACAGCGGATCGAACTACAGCGGCTTTTATCTTTCGGTTCATATGGGAAAACATGCGTTTAAGCACCGAAGAAATACAGTAATTGAATATAAATCTTGGTCCGCTGGTGGAACTCTAAGAACAAAATTAGTGCGGGAACTTTTTGATGCACTTTTATATACAAGTCGTAAATGGGAGGAGATGAAAAGTATAGTCCATTCTTGTCTTTTATTATATCCGTTACGATTATATCTGGGCAGTTAGCAAAATCTAGGTTTTCTGCAACTGTCTGCTTCGATCGCGGAAATCGAATCTCCAATATTCCTATTCGCTGTACCTGAATAGGAATACCTGAAATGACCAGAGGTTTGAACACTTATGTTCACTTATTTTCACGTTAGAAACATATTTAAAGGAGTGTTTTTGAAACGTGATGAGATTTCCTTTATGCTTTCATAAAAATACAAGGAAAGTTTTTAAATTTTACTTTTTCTTCTCAATTTTTGAACATATTTTTACGCATTTCATTCTCTCAGGCTTTGGCACTGAAGTGCTTATTTGCAGTAAGGCGATTTCGTCATTTAAAAATACAAAATTATTTGTTTGAAATTACATAGCGATTTTTTAATTCACTGCATACTTCAAATATTTTATTTATAAAACATATACAATATTATTATTGCACTGAAATAAAAAATTAACTTTTATCCACAAAAATGTATTTTGGGGGAGAAATTTTAGAACTGCCCTTAATGATAGACTTCAGACCTATGATCCTATTAAGTAAGTAGACATAAAATTTTCTCCTCTCATTAAAGCACCTTGGCACTGCGCTATTTGTATTTGCAAAAAATTATTTTTTTGCTGATATATGTTAAATATATATCAGTGTCTCAATAATTAATTTCTTCTTGAAAAAAATTAATAATTTAGCTCAACACATTTGGGCAAGTGATCATAACAAAATAAAATTTGAAGTTTGTCTGATGAATAAAAATTTTATAAGAATGTACCTAATTATCAGAAAAAACACAGTCTGAGAAAAATATTCAAATCCAAGTAAATCGCTCTGTTGATTATAATTTTAGTTTTTTTTAAAACTTTCTTTCATTATAGTCACGTTGTGCTGATTGCTATGCACATTCACGTTTCGCTTCATTTTCTCTTTTAAGGATTCTTGCTTCCTAAGGTATTTCTTGTTTCAGTGAAATATTGTTTTCATTTTTTTCAAAGTTCCTTACAGGAACTAATATCTGGAGTAATCCCTGAAGCTTTAAACACTTCAGTTAGACCAAAAAAATTATAATATAAAATCTGAATCGTAATATAATAAATGAAAACTTTCAGATTTTAAATTACGTTCAAAGGATAATTTTTTCATTTACACACACATACACGTTTCGAGAACATTTGCACTAATATCCCTTTCGGCTAAAAATATTTAAAAACAGCATATCTTCAGAATTTCCGACAGTCACGCGCCCCGGAGGTAAAAATGTTTCTTTCCGTATACTTATCAGTGGTCATATACGGACTACGTTATTAAAAATTTCATGGCTTTAGGTACCGTTGTTTTTTCACAGTGCCAGAAACATACATACATTCATGCAGATTCTTCATTATTTAATTTTTTAAAATCTAATACAGGTCGATAATATTTGATGGCAACAGTCTGAAAAGTGATACAACGCTTTTAGTGATTCGACGCAAAATGTCGTTTCGAGACTAATAGCCCTTCTGGTCTAATGCTCCTTTGGGCTAAAATAAAAATAAACCTTTACCTATCTTTTCAAGCCTGAATGTGTTTACAGGAGCAAAATCCTACATTTAGTAGTTCTTGGTCCATCCATAGCAAATTCAAGCAAATTTACCTTCGAACTTAGATCTCCGAAAGGTTTCTTTGTTGCTAGCAGGTATAATTCTGAAAGGAAATGTTTGTATGTAATTCTAATGGCACAAATCGAGCAAAATAATTATAAAATATGTATTTATAAAGCTTTATGCGTATATTAAAAATCTTTTAAAAATATCTTTTTTAAAAATCAACATGATTATTTGTTAGTTTACATCTTTTACCTTAACTTACTATTGCTTGGAAATTCGAGCCTAAATGTGTATGCTTATGTTATATGGTATATGTTATATGCAACATGTTATATGTTTTCGAAAACAGCAACATGTGTTTATTTTTTTTTAATATAAAAACTGGAAAATCGATTTTAGGAAGGCTAATTTGGTTTTCCTGCTGTTAATGGACAAAGAAGTTAAGAAATTCTAAAAGCAGAATTAAATTGCTAAAGCGAAATTAAATCTTTTTGTCGGAGTTAAAAACAAAAAGAAATAAATGCAAAGGTTAAAAAAAATTAATGATATTTAAAAGTTTGTCCGCAATTATAAAAGACTTTAGATTCATAATAACGATAAAGAAAAGGATGTTACATTCTGCTACACAGAAACGACCTTCAACGGTAACTTCTACAAGTGTGGTTCTGCTTATTTAGCATTCCGAAAAAAGTTATAATCTATAGATCACTATGTCTTTAAACCAGGCATCAAATGCCTTCTACTAGTGCTGAAAAAAAAATAGGGAGACAGCTTCGATATTTAAGTATGAGATGGAATCATCATCGGGTTTTAAGGGGAGGGAAGGTATTCGACGACATTCAACGGCCAAATAGGTTGCAGCAATCTACTCTAAACAAACTATCTATTAAAAAAGAGCCCCTGTAATGAGCTCAAATTAAAGGGTGTTACTGCTTTTCAAAACGTTTATTTTACTAAAAAAGAAAATAAATAAAATTAAGTAAAGCAATAAAAAATAAAAAACTTCGCATACCGCCATACTTCGCAGGTGCGACACATTCTCCAGATCTCCGAGAGATGGCGCTGACAATACAATGGTCGATCGGAATGTAAGAAGAGCGCGAATTTTCTATTTTATTCGGAGTTATTCTTTCATTGTCCCTCCCCCCCTTTCTGGTGGCTCGTGGCTTGGCCTTTTGTTTAGGTAAAAAAGAGCTTAATTGCAAAAGGAAATGGGCTGTCTATGCTAGTAGGGGTGTTGTCTCAGAAAACTTCTGTATGACCTTTTTCCTCTAAAACACATCGGTAATGCGTAGGTTTGGGGTCTCCGGATTTTAACGATTTTTATTCGTGTTTTGTTGCTTCTTTTATTTTTGAGGCATCTTTTATTATTATTATTTCCTCCCTACTTTTTGGCTGATTGCAATTTTTTTTTTTTTGGCATCCAAGCTTCTTCCAAACATACGTTACAACAATGAAAAATGAAAATAAACCAGAGGAATAAGAAAGCGCAGTTCATAACAATCCGCCCACTCACTACGCCCCCCTCTATCACTATTACTGCTCTCCCCCCTCGACCGCGAGCGACACCTACCGTCTTCTATTTCAGTCGCACGTGCTGGGTCGCAGCGGTTCAACGTCATTACGTCCCTTTTAATCATCAGTTACAGTCACAGGAGGAAAAAGGAAATGAGAAATGAAATTATTAGGTAATGCTTTTCACGACCTCGTAAGCGCCCTCTAACAGAAAGAATTCATTTAAATTATAGATAGGACGTTTAATTCTGTTATTCTTAAGGGAAATTTTCCTTTTAAAATCAACACTTCAATTTGGGAGTGACAAAGAGAATCAGTGTGGCATTATTATTCTCATATCCATGCAAATAAAGCAAACTAATCCGGATAATTATTAATCTTTATTATATGCCGCTTAAGTGTCTGTTTGTCGCCGATAGTTTATTGATTGCTTGCGTAACTGTGCTAGCCAATGGGGTGAAGTTGCCACGGCATTCAAATAATAAAATAAATTTTATCACAATAGTTATCATTGTTTTAATTAAATTATCATGGTATTTAAATACTTTTAATTCATACAATTGTTGCTTATTATGCATTTAACTATACTGACATATGAATTACCTAGAAACTTGCAAACGTTGAGAAATTAAAGGAGACGAAACCAACTGACGAGTTGTGCGTAGTACATCTCATCAGGTAAGTTTACCCAAACTCTTATGCTAAATATCCTTTCGCGTAAAGAGTTTAAAATTTTGTACAAATTTCCATATTTTATTTAAAAATTATTCAAAGGAAAAAAAATAGATGTAGGAAAATATGTTAGTCTGAGCTTTTTTCAACTTAGCATAGAAATACTTTGAAAGAAATGCTGTGTAACTTTCAGAATGTTTAATATAAACATTTCTTATTAAAACAAGAATATTCCACAAAAGAATATTTTAGCTCTTTGAAGGAGATAGATTTTTGCTCAATCCTCTCTAAAAGTACAGAGCATATCTTTCAAATTAACCTCAAATTAATGTTAAATTTCGACTAATTTAAAAACTCATAATGTTATTTTTTACTTAATTTGCATTCTTTTTTTTATATTTCCCATATCAGACGTTTCTGCATGCATAATCATTTGCAGTAATATTTAAAGTAATATTAACAGCTGTAACTGTAACACCTGTAACATTTTCTGTAACCTGTATCATTTTGTAATCTTTTCACATAAGGTAAATAAGTCTGACGGTAACATCAGAATAAGGCCTGTGAATTTTATCACGGCAAGAAGCGCAGGGGGACGTCTGTCGCTGGCATAAGCCTTGGGCACTTTATGTAATAGTACGACTTTGCTAAATTCCGTCCAAGTTTTGAAGGAGAATTCCTCAGAAGTATCCAAGAGTTTTCCATCCTTTTTTGTCTGCCTTCAAACTACTCAACAGAACTTGCTGCAAAGGTACAATACACTTGCAAACATCCAAGCCTTCTCCGCGATTCGAGACCAAGTCCAACGGTACTGCAGCCAAAAACGCAACTACTATACCTATTGGATCGGCAGACAAATATATTCTACATACATAATTATTAAGGGAACCTTATACCCCAAATTTTTATAATCTTAATACATACATTCTTTCATATTTCGCATACAAAAACATGTTTAGCTTACATAATTATTTACAGTAACCTTAGAAGCAAAACACCTGCCATCTTTACCAGTACATCTTTAAGGGATTCCGCATATGATAAATACTTTGCTGAATTGCTTACGTAATTAATTTCTATAACATTACAAGTGAAACATCTCCAACCTTATAAAAAATTCTCGTTTTTCCCCGTATGTGTTTTCGTTCTGTAAACGGTGGCACATCCGACTTGTAATCGGGATACTCGAGGCCCTGAATCGTAGCTGAGACTACATGTTTCTTGTGTCAAAGAAAAATGGTCCAACAGCTGTTGAATGTATCCAACTAAAATGTGTTGAACTGTAATTTATCCCCATCTGGATTTGGCTGACTGGGCCTTATTTCTCTCTCCCATGCAGCTCTTTAATGGGGGGATTGAAAGAATTATCGCATGGTGTTCTAACGTAACTGACAGCACATTCAGTTGGCAGTCAGAAGATCCTAAATTCAAATTTCAGCAAAGGAATGACCACATGGCTTCACATCGAATTTTAGCACCGCATGACTTCCTTGTACGGCCTATTAAACTGTACACATTTTTTGCTCATTTCATAAAAAATCATTTCTTCGAATTTTATTAGAGATATATTTCTTTCAGTTAATTCAATTCTATCTTCGCGGCAAGGCATAAATACATAAAACTTGAAAAGCATCTTCATTAAAAATTGTAAAATAGAGAAAAACATAAAATACGAAATACAGTTAAAAACAGTTAAAGAAAATTCTTTTAGAATTAAAATTAAACTTTTTGCGCAAAAACAAGCAATTCGGTTAGTGAGCAGAAAAACGGATTTTTCGGTGCACAAAATTGAAGGTTTATATTTGGTCCCACTAGCAAAAAGACACTAAATTGACTTAATTCACTGTTCTACAAAGAGTTTCAAATGTTAACAAATGGTGACTTCGTTAGGCTTAATGTTACTTAAATAACTGTTAAATTGTTGATAATTTTAAAACTATTGCGTGCAAATTAACTAAAGGCACAAAAACCTTAACAGGAAAAAAAAATAAAAAAAAATCAGCTCACCGACCAAGTAACAGAGTGGGTATAGATTGAGGCCGGACCAAACGTATATATATATATATTAATTACGCTTGTTGTTTGTTGCAACCAAGGTGGGAGGCACACAATTACATGTTATAGTAGTCCCATGTACAAAATTTCAACGTTTTGAGGCTACTCGTTTCTGAGTTTTGCGAGATACATACATAGAGACTGACGGAAAAATCTTTCCTGAATCCATTTTACAATCCATTTTGGAAAAAAGAGTCCTTTACTCTGTCCGTATACAGATGTTCAAATAGATTCGAGAAGATGGACCCGAAATTCTTCGAGATTACAATACTTCCTTTACTTCGTGCAAGGAAGTTAAAAGATAATAACTGTATAACCTTTATAGATGTATTCTTTGTAGCGTTACTAAAAGTATACATATAAGGGTTAATCAAATAAACTGTGGCATTCCATTTCCTATAGAATTTCTTGGTAGCTGTTAGAATTCCTTTTTCAGTGAATCATTTCAAAACGCATTTTTATTTTTCGCTCTTCGGCGTCCTAATACCTGCCGAAACCATACTAATATATACCTGTCTTAGATTATATGTAAATAACAGTTAAGACTACAAAGTATGTTGTTAAAGAATGTTTGACATTTCGCGTACGGCACGCAGGTCCTACGTACACATTATATTGAATATTTTTTTTAATTTAAGCTTACCACATAGTAATTATATAAGAAAACCGCATAATTACGCAAAACTAAATATTTTACAATGATTCACGAATTTGTCTCAAAACTAGTTCAAAGGAATTTGTTTGAGGCCAAGGTGCGTTTGCGGCTTCCAATGGAAAAAGGAAACCGCATTTATTGTGCTCCTGAGGAAACACCCTTCATCCAACCCCTGATGATAGATTGTTTTAAAATGGCGAAAAAAGTTATCACTGCGGCCTTACAGGAGATTCACCGTTCTTTAAAAGACTAGCGATTTGTGATGCCATAGGCATGCGTTATTTGCTGAAAAATGGATATTTAATAAATATGTATATTTATAAAAATAAAAGAATACTAAGTATAGCAGAACGTTAGGCATGCAAATTTGCATGTAAATTGTATATAGTGTTGCAAATTCTTCAAACTTAAAAGTTTCCAAACGCTGTGAATTTTTGGAATGTTTTAATCTTATAGTTCGAATGATTTAACGATGAATTTGTCCTCCCAAAGGCGAGGATAGCAAATTGGCATTTTTCTAGACAAGAGTATTTATATAAAGCGAACGTAAGTGATTTAATTATAAGAATTTAAAAAAAAATAACTTTTTAAAAGACAGAGGCGAAATAGAATTTATTAGAGGTATAAAAGTCTTAGCTTTAGGTATATATATTCTCCCCGCCCCATCGTCTGTTACTGACAATTTAAAAATAAATTTCGCAATATCAATAATTTTTTTTTTTACTTTTCCGCAAAATAGTGTTAAGTCTCTGATGAACATAGCTAAGGTTCTAACTTCTAAAACGGAGGTTAGTTATTTGAATATGGCAAAGAGCACCAACCATACAGCCATATCCTTCTCTTGGGTTCGAATCCAGGTTAAATTAAATTCAGTCTTCGGGATGTACATGGGATGTAGGAAACACGTGTAAGTGAAAATTTGTGGCTGTACTGTAGCTAGGATTTAATTTCGGGAGGAGAGGATTGTGACTTTTATCTAAAATCAATGTTTCTGTAACTGTGTTCAATTTATAAACTGAAATTTCAGTTTTGGAAGGTCGCAGCCCCTTCAGCTTTCCCCCTAAATACGGCCACGACTCTAGGTACCATACAGGGCGACATACTCATACAGTCACTCACAGATTTTTCGTCTTATGATAACAGAGATATGCATCATGCTAACAGAGATATACATTATCTCTGTTATCATAGAGATATGCCTACCAAAGAAATTTTATACCCCAAAAACTTCGAAACTAATTTCATGTTAGCTCATTCATTAGATAGTCAGTGTATAAATAACATCTAAATGTCATTAGATTCAGACATAAAATTACGCCATTATTAGTTTCCTGAGGTTATGCCTTTGATGAATTTTTCCTAAAATCCTAGATTTTACAAAACTAAAAGGCAGCTAAAAAATTTACAGCTGAATATAACAATATTCTAAACCTAAAAATTTTACCCTTTTCTAAAATTAATATATCTAATAATATCTAACCTCCAGCAAATAGTCAGACACTTGCTGTTCAAGCTGCGAATGGCCAAACCTATCGTCCTTTGGTAGTCTCATGAACAAGAATTGCCGTATGTGCAAAGTAGGAAATAGACTACACTAAAAACCACGAGAAGGGGTGAAAAGGCAAATACATGCATCTAGGCCTTCTCAAGCATTTTAGTAATGGATTTATTAATGAAAAGTTTGGATCATTATAGCTGTTATAGCAAAAACTATAATGTATCAGTAATGCCCCAAATTTCGGAAAAAAATAGGTATTAAAACTTTTAATTAAATTTCATTAAAGAATTAAATTAATTATAGAACTCAGTGTATAATATAACATGTTAAATAATTTCTTAGTAACTATAACTAAGCAAGTTCATAATTAATAACTGATTTCATGATCTAGACATACAATTTAATAAAAAGTAGGTCTGCCACTTTATCCCATACAAACCAGAGCGAAATTAAATATTACAGCCAGAGAAATATTAAATATTGCAAAGTTTTTAGACAATCTTTAGGCAATTAAAACCTCGCAGTTTTAATCGTTTCTTATTGCATTTACTTATAAGTCTATAATTTCTATTTTATAAGTTTTCAGTTTTAGAATGATTCGAGTGCAAGTGACAGTCCTTGACTTTCGTACATTCTACTTTTGCGCAATTCACTTTCAGATTTTTACCGATATTGCAAAAATTGTTCGCCTCCATGCAGTTGCTCCCATTTTATTTGAGTTTAGAGGAGTTCTTAGGTTTGAGACCCAACATCCATCGAAAAAGAATCCGTGCAAGCCCATCAGCAATAAATTTTAATAAACATATTAATGATGCCCAGTTTTACGAAATTTAGGAAGTAATAGCGCAGGTATTTTATTTCAGCCGACAGAATGCAGGAAAACAAGCTCTAGAGCTGGTTATTGCGTTAAAGATTAGTTCACTTTTCATTTCGTACCAACAGTTAAGCAATATTGTGAAGGTAAAAATTTACAATTTAAAGCATTATTAATCTTAGACACCGAAAATAGGACACCGAAAATATCTGCATAATTTATACCCTGAAATTAATGTTGTGTTTCTTGCTACCTACCTCAAACAGTGATAGCTACGTTTAAACGATATTGTATGACGACAATAATGAATCATGCCATCAAGGAAGCTAGCAAGGTAGATTGGCCTATGGAACACAATTAACATTATTGGTGACACGTGGGATGAAATAAAAGGCTCAAACATGAAACGTTCGTGGAAGCAGTTATGCACTCAAATGATGAATGATTTCACAAATTCTGAAGAAATTCCGTAAGCTACCACAGATGAAATAATTAGCCTATGGAGCGAGCTAAACCTGGGCGTCAGTAATGAAGACTTAATGAGTTGAATGAATGAAATTGAAGAAGAATCGGATGAGAGCAGCCCGGATCTACCTAATTAAAAATAGCCATATGCTAACCACTAGGCCGTCTTATACTTTCCACAAATGAGAGCAACCACCAACCCAGCCATACCCGAAACAAATATCAGCCAGCAATACTCAAAAAGAAAGAAATATAAGCTCTAAAACTGAACTTACATCCTAAGTTAGGGAAACAAGAGGCAGGGCCCGAGTAACTCAAAAGTTAGTTAAAGTAAATAAAGAAACTAAAAATATGTATTCAATTTGGTTGCAAATTAATCAATGAAAGCTACATACAAAGACATACACACACATAAATAAACATAAAATCTTACATAAGTAAAAAATCTTATATATAAATACAGTACGAAATTTTCTCACTCCTCAACTTATAGAGTATTTTCCCCTCCTTTCTGCATGCCTTTGTGGTGTAATTGAAAGATGTCGAACCTTTTTCGACGCTTATTCGAGAGGTCTAGGGTGCTAGAGTCCTGGCGAGGGCATTGCCCGTTTATCACGTTCCATGCTTTTAAAAAAATAAAATTAAAAAAAAAATAAAAACCCTAATGACTCTACATACTAACTCTTGATAAGTTAATAAAGAAAACATATGTATGTGATTAAACATGCCTCATTACCTTATTTATATATAGTGACAAATAAATAATGCTATTTACAAATAAATATTTAAAATGCAATTTTTAATTTTTTATATTCTTCTATTTTTTGAATATTCAACATTCGTATACATTTTCCAAAACCAATCATGTGCGAAAGTCGAGGGCTGACTGTATTCAAATAAAAAACTAGAAAACATGCTTTTTTCGTACTTCATTAGAATCACTTATTGCTATTTTAAAACAAAATAGGGCATATAAAGCAAATAAAGAAAATGTCTGCAGCAACGTTAAGAGTATACGGCTTAAAGGTTTGCTGCCATGCGAACCTTGTTGGTTTAATGACACTATCCTTTATTTGATATAGAAACAATTGTTTTTGGTGAAAGTTGTTTCGAAATAGCTAATGAGGATTTGCTGATAGATGATGCCACCGAAGGTCGATGTCTATTGCTGCTCTTTTAGTTCCGAGAAACGCTCTTAGAACCTACTGGGCCACGGCACTATGCCTCGAACGGTCAAGTACATTTTCAGTTCAACAACTAGGATATGTACGTCTTTTGTGGAGCGGAATGTCGTTGCAAATACTAAGATACTTCCTGTTAACTTCTTAAAATAACTTTTAAATAATAAATTTTTTATTTAAATACTTATGCTCAATAAATTATATAAAAATTTTTTTCTTTACGAATCTATGTTACATAATACAGCTTTTCCCAGAGTTCATTCTCTGTAAACTGCTCTCAGGACAGAGCTTAATCCCGTGATTAATTACACAGTCTGGGCATTCCATTTATTTGCTTGATTATATTGTTAATTGGGAAAATTAAAAAAAGTATTTGCAATAATAATCGTATTATAATTAATTATAATTTATAATAGCGTTTAACTTGAATTAATTTCCAGGGTATATTATGCATAATTTTATTATTTCACTATGACAAGTATGCCCAGACTGCGGTTCGGGAGTTATATACGGCTAAGGTAAACAACAATTTTATTTCTGAAAATTTATTTATTAAGTTTTGAAATACCGGGCTACGAACGCTTTTTCAAAATAATAATTTGATTTTTAAAACGTCAGTATATGTATATAATTTCAAAACTCTGTCATAAGATGTGTCAGGTCTAAATCTTCAAAACTCTGTACTACAAAAAAGATTGCTTACATTTCTGTGGCTTAAGGTTATATTTAAATTATTAATTTTCATGCCAGATTTTGGTAAATTAACTACTTATTTTATAATAGTTTTGGAATTTCGATTTCAGTTTCTACCCAGCTATTTCAACACACTTTTTTATTTGTTTCAAAGAAGTACATAGCCTGTTGTTGTTATCGTGTCCATAATAAATAAAATAAGAAGTAAAAATAAAGAATTATTACTGCCCCTTTTTCAAATGATTGCCTTATTCTTCACTTACGTAAAAAGTTTACATTAATTTTAGAGACGAACATTCTTTTTTTCTCTTGAATTTAGTTGATATTTATCTATTGGAAAAAACGTATGTTTAGTTTCCTATACAGGGAAAAAAGTTAATTTGTACAAACATAAGGACATACTTCTGTACATAGGGAGCAAAATCAATAACAATTATTTTTTCTCGCTGAAGGTCGTTTATCGTTGTTTTATCATTGCTTTTGAAATTTTTGAATTTTAACACACTGTTCCGAGTGATCTGAAATTTACTCACCTTTATATTGTAACATACGTAACTCGCTTATTGAATGATATTAATTTTAAAATGTATGAGATCCTACCATTAGGCTTCCGCAAGAAGCAAATGTATTTTTCTTCCCGTTCTGTAAGAAAAATAGCTTCTCTTCTTTCTTTCAGGTAACATAAAATCCTTTAAAATACATGAATGAAATCATTCCCTTCCTCGATAGCTGAGCGGTTTCAAAGAACTGTAGCCAACCGTTTACCCGGCCTTCCCATTTCTTTATCTTTGGGGTATTTGATATCTTGCATTTACAAAATCTTAGAATATTCACAAAATTATAATAGAGTTATGAGCTTATAATAGAGTTATGATAATATGAAGATCACGTTCGAAGGTGTCTTGTTGTCTAAGAGGGATGTTTCCAGTTATTTTTGAAAACGCTGCTATTTTGTCATATATGCATCGTAAACTATTTGCTATGTTCTTATCAAAGTGCATCGTAAATTATTACTAATTCTTTACGGACACCATGTGATGAAACACATTTTATGCGAGTTTATTTAATTTTTATTTTGTGTAAATGTTTATTTTATTTTAGCATAATAAAATGCATTCCTCGGGAATAGCCAATACTGGTCATTTAGCCATTTTATCATCCATAACGTTGCCCGAGATGCGCCACAGGGGGCGCCAATTTTACACCCGCAAAAACTACGTTGTTCCATCTCAGTGGAGAACTCCCGCAGAAGGAGGCAGATCTGAGGTTTCCCACCCCTCTTACCCTTGGCGCAGCCCCCAAAAAAGACCACGGGGTGACGTAAAGTCTGCCAGGAGGTCGGGCTGCGCCTCTCACGTCACATCACTCCTCTTTCCTTACTAAAAAGCTTCTCGACAGCGCTTTCAGCATACAACAATTTAAGGGGCCTGGTGCCGCACGGACACTACACAAACGTTCAGGAGTTATCCGGGATTCGAACCTAGCCCAACGATACGGCAGTTAGCGGCGTTAGTACTATAACTATAATAATGACACTTTATATGTTTTAGATTGTAATGTATTTATCTTAGTTAATGTGAAGTAAAAAGTTTTAATATCTAGAGAAACCTTCTTGAAATTTCAGTGTAATATTCTTTTGATTAAGGAAAATAAAAATATGCTGATTTATTTCATATGAAATGAACTGTAAACTAACCCTCAAACATCTAATTTTTTTTAATTATTAATTTTCAAATTAACATACATCTTTTCTGTCTACCATATTATTGGCCTAAATACAAAGCGATGTTTCTTTTTTTTTTCCCCTTCTTTTTTTTTTTTTTTTTTTTTTTTTTTCAATGTTTCAAAATGCGCATCTGAAAACCAGAAATCTTGCCTTATTAGGCCTATTTTTTTTTCCTTGTAAAAATTGCAGGGTACTATTTTGTGTCAGATTATCATATACTCAGGCCTGTGTAACGTTTAAACAGAATTTTGTTTCTCCGGTTTCATAGTAATTTTTAAACTCATTGCAGAACAATGAATGCATTATCTGATAGACGACCATTTTATTACTGTTATTAATGCTCCTTCTTGGACAAATGTATTCCAGTTTTAGGGCAAATCTTTATTCTATCTTTTTGTAAAACAATCAGGTATGCAATTCAGAAACGTTGTCTTCAGAGGTTTAATAGGGAATTTAAAATTTCTGCAACACTTTGGATGGTAGCTCCATCTGGTGTTAATATAAGCAACTAAAACGCAACCCTGTTAAACTAGGAAGACTGACGTAATCCACAGTTTCCTGTCGTTTGCTCACATTCTTCTAATAACTTGATATTTAATATATAGATGTTTCGAAGTGTACGAAATGATATGCAATACTGTCACTTCTTAATTTTCCCTCTTGACACCTTTCATTGAAATCTGGTTAAGCCTTATGTGAAATTAAAAGTCCTTATAAAAGGGCAGTTTTGTATTTGTGAATTAATGAGTAATTTCAGAAGCATAGTTTTGTACTTTGAAAAACAAAACAATAATAAATAAACTTCGTACTTCCTTTTCGCTTCTTCCAAAATCACTCTGAAAAACTTAATTTAGCCCATTTACTTGTAATTAATCACCTCTATGCAAAATGAATAATCGAATTATTTCTGATTTTAGATATTTCAAGGAAATAATTTGAATTAATACTGATTTCATTTTATTTTAAAAAAATACTTAGAGGTTTTAATACTTAAGATACTGAAATTTTATTTTAAATCAGTGAAGACTGAGAGATTTTTTATAGTAGACACTGTATTTTCAGTTTAAAATTTGAAAAACATATAAGCGATACTACATTTTACAAAGGACTGCAATACGTGACCGTTTATTAAAGAATCCCTCCCACTTTTTTTCTAGAAGAAAACAAAATACAGATATTCCAGAAATATAAATCCTGATACGTAAACTACGATTAAGAACTATGATTTACCAAGGTGATGAGGTCATTGTTATGTAATGCCTCTTAAATACATTGTGGTGCTCCTTTAATAATAAATGCTTTTTTATCTGCATATTTGATATCAGATTTCATCTCTTTGTTTAATTTATGTTATTTAATATGAGGTCGCAAAAGATAAACAAATATTATTGCGGAAAATATCATGCATTACTACCTTAAGAATGAAAATGGCTTCAACTAAAGTTAAATCATTTTCTCCAATATAGATAACAATAAACGATGATTCTTAAAGTGTTTTATTACCTTTTTGAGTTAAAATAATACTCAAAAGTGTTGTCTTCGTTCAAACAAATTGTAAGAAATTATTGCATTTCCCAGTGTCCTGGAGAAAGCAGAAGTTCAAAACTTGAGTATTAGCATATACATATCTCTACACATGAGTATCTCTAGATACAAGTGCATGTGAATACAAGATTTTGGCAATACGATACAGCCTTTGAGCAAATTTTTGTATCTGGATTCGAGTCCGAACGAGAAGTTCACTGCGCCCCTATTAGTTGGCATTATAAGCAAAGCGAAGAGTTCTAATTCGGTCGCTCGTTCAGTTTCCGTATAACCTTGCATTTGACATACATCTTTATAATAATTTGAGCTCACTTTCTTGCATTCTTCAAGTGTTTGTAAAATTATTTTACCACTATTATTTTTTAAGATACATTCATAATTAATTTAAATATTTATTTACAGTTATTATTAAAATATATTTATAATAATGGAACCTAAGAAAGTGAGTAATTTGAAGAAGTGGATGATGTTCTTAGAGTTGCAGCTTAAAATCGTTGATAAATATGAGGGAGGTGAGCGTATAGTCCACTTGGCCAACAGTATGAGTGTGATCCTTAGGGCCGTTCCTAGGCCATTGGCTGCCCGCGTAGTGTCCTCGGATTGCCATGCCCCAAATTAAAAAAGAAGTGCTCAATAATTAATAAAATTTTTATTTCATAATCACTAAGTACTCACACCTGACAAATTGTATACAAAGCACTTACATATGGCAAGTACTTATAATCAATTTAATGAATTTAAAATATTTAGTCGGTGTAACACGAGAGTGCGACCGCCCCTGATTTTCACCGCTCGCGTACTTTTACTCTCTGTATCCTCACTAGCAACGGCCCTGGTAGTACTTCTACGATATATACGATGTTGAAGTAGAAAGAGGCAATAAGGCTACGGCGCTACTGAGGGCGTTACAACCATATTGAAACTTTCTGTAAATGAAAAGATGGAGGCTCTGATGTTGGTGTGGTTGAATAAGAAGGAACTCTGAAGAGATACATGACTAAGACGAGATGCCATATGCGAGAAAGTGTGAGTTATACACGTCGATTTGCTGGAGGCGCGTCCAGATTTTGCTTACAACGAATCTATTAAATCTGCTTATAATATTTGTGTTTGTTTTCGATATAATACAGTGTATTTTTTCTTATTTAAAAACATGTAAAAAATTTGAGATGGTTATTTGGGAGGAGCTGGTGCGAATTGATGGTAATTAAATGGTTTCAATGGGGAAATTATTTCAGGATACGAATAGATTAGTTTACGAGCTCAGTAACGGAACGAATTAAAGTAATATGCTGAGGTAGTATTGTATACTATGGAAATGAAATCAAATGAATGCTAGTTAAAAATGGGCCACTAAGTCTAAATTACCTTTTTTGAGTACCTTGAGATATGAAAGGTTAAAACTGAATTTGCGCATACTTTTGTTTATCTTGCCTTAAAAGTAAACTCAAAACAGTATTGATACTGAAATTAAGAAACGTATTATCGCTACCAATCATTTTTTTTATTGCTTAAATTTTTAGAATCAAAATTATTTAAAAAAGGGAAGAAATCAATTTTATACAAGTCTATTTACATTATAAATGTTTATTTACATTTGGTTTTAAAGTCTGATCCTTAGCTAAGGTGCAAGTAACTCAGCTAGCTGTTTTAAAAAAAGACGCGATAACGAAAATCTTGCTGTAAACATTGACAACACAAAGAATTATATAAATTGCATGAACTGATATTATTAAATACATTAAAATTAGAATAGAAGATTACATTAAAATTAACCTCATGAAGTATACTGGCTTACAGAAGTTAGCAATTTTTGAAATCGTATTTAAATTTGAGTGGCCAAATATCGCTTCGAAAGAAGATGACAGTATGCAAACATCTCATATTGCAGGAAATTAAGATTGGCTGTTTGAACATATGCTAATTAGACAGTCGTTAAAGACGCCAGAATTCAATACAGAATTTTATGAATATTAAAATAAGCATTAAAAAAATTATGTTTTTTGAAAGAATTTTAGCGTAAAATAGTGACGGTTAAGGATTTAATCTGTCCCCATGAAAGTTTGCGAATAATATTCCGTTAATAATATGAAACGTTTTAGAATTTTATGAATAATAAAATAAGGCAACAAATAATTGATGAGTTTTGAAAGAAATTTATAAAAAATATGCTGTTGTTAAGGATTTAATCTGCCTTTGTTCACGAAGCTTCAGCATTCAATCAATGTCAATTTTCAATTCAAGGAATTCAATATTAAGCATTCGTTCAATGCTTCAGAATTCACGAGATATGTGCTGCTAATGAATGTTATAATTAATAGAATGATGCAATAAAAAATGATGATTTTTGAAAGAGTTTATGTAAAATATACGCCAGTAGATGAGTTAATCTGCTTCCTTGAAGTGTTCACTGAATATATGCTGCTAATGAACGAATCCTTTCAGAATTTTATAAATAATAAAATAAGGCTATAAAAGTTGATAATTTTTGAAAGAAATTTATAAAAAATATTCCATTGTTAATAATTTAATCTGCCTTCGTGAAACGTTTAGTATGACTCCGGCTTTAGAACAGATTATTCTGCTTCAGAAGAAGCCTTTTCTACGCATAACTGATCGAATGCAAGGCGAACGAAATTTCAATGAAACATTAGACTACGGCAAATAATTTGGACTTGACATAGATGGCAATTTACAGAAAAATATATGTTTTCGGTTATGACTGCAATTTCATATTATGAATAGGCATTTTGTAAAGAGTATATGTCAGCATATTGTTATTCTTGGGTAAAGGGGTACCTAACTTTTGCAACTAGGAAATAACATTCTAAATAATGATTACAGTTTTGTACTTAATACTCAGAAAAAATCAGTATACGAGAAATATTTTGTGCTATAATAATACAATGTTTTCTAAAGGTAAATTTATACCTCTTTTGTACTAAAACCACAGTACTTGCTTGACTTGATAGTAACTGCTGGAAGTTATTCTCATGTACAGTGAAACATGTCTGCACTAGTTTTTTCTTGTTCTCGATCACTTGTTCATACCGAATATTTTTGGTAAAACCACGAATAGACGTATGAATTTCTTGGAAACAGTAGGAGTTCTCACGGTAAGCATTACGTTTTATCTTACTCCAGAAGTGAAAATCCGGCGAGTTTAGCTGTTGAGAATGACATGTTCCCAAATTCCTTGAAATTCTTCTATCTCCGAAAATCTTTTCAGTTACTTCATTGACTGCCTAGCTGTATGCACGATTTCATCGTCTTGTCGAATCCAAGCATTATTAATTTTGTTTTCGGTTAGCTCTTCCTTGAACTAGCGAACCATTTCACAATAACTATCTGAATTTATTGTTTTGGAGGAGAATATTTGATAAATTATTCTCCTTCTGGATATCTCAATTCACACCCCAGTCTTCTGGACATGTGATGGAATTTCATGTACGGCATGGGGTATGTTGGCATGCGTGAGTTCAGTTCGTGTATAAATTCTGATAAACGAAACCATGCCTGATTAACATAGTTCAAAATAAAAATAGAATTTTTTGCTAAAACTGTTAAAAGAACTGCTAGAAACTACAGGTGTATAATTACTTTGCAATTGCAGTGTATTATCGTTTTCGTGATTCACCTGGATAGCACGTTAAAACCGTTGAAGATTAATATTTCTGTGAGGTCCTTTTAATTTGAATAACCAGTTATTTTATGCCTTGAAGCTATACTGACACTCCTCTCTTTCCGTGTTCCTGCCAGAATGCAAATAATTCGTCTGTATTTAAGCAAAGTTTTGAGATTATTAAGACAGAACGCGTTGTACAACTCCTAACCACATTACTAGGTTTGCTATTTTAGAGCTCATGTCTTGGACTTTGCATTACGATTGCCAATAGTTGAATTCCACTCCTGGGAAGTTCTGATCCAACTTCGCGTTAAATTGCTTTGCGTAGCCTTTGGCTATTAGTTTATTTAAATTTAGCTTTACATTCAATTTATTGCTTTTAAGGTTCTCGCCATAAAGGCTGACGAAATTGTAAGTACCAAGAGTGCCTTATGTTCTGCTTATTTAGTTTTAAAGCACCAGGAGTGCGTTATGTTCTGCTTATTTACTTTTAAAGCACCAGGAGTGCGTTATGTTCTGCTTATTTAGTTTTAAATAAAAGTCTTTTCCACCCTTCTCGAGGCTTTGTGGCACTTTTAAACTCTGCGATAAGTAGCTTAACGTCTACGTAGGATTTAACAGTGTGTTATAGTCAAGAGAGTTATACTTTACAGTTCTATGGTTCAAATAAGCGAACGGCCTGGCTACATGAGAGTTTTCCTGGTTTTTCCAATGTGTAACGTTAATATGAGCTAATTTCCCTTAAAAATTCCTTCAAGAAGACATTCTTTCACCTTGCTAAATAGCCCTCGAGTGTTTTACAAAATCTAAATTATCCTAAGCTTACTATGTCTATTAGTCGTCTCACCAGTCTGTTAGTAAAACATAAGCTGGGAAACACAAATTTGTGATTAATATTGCGATGTCATGTGAGTTTTTAAACATTTTAATTCCATTATGGGATAGTAAATATTAAATGACACAAATTTGCAATTGCCATATTAAAAGAGCGTTTAATTTTTTCTCAAAATTTTAAATGCCTTTTTAGTTAAAATAAATTGTCTTACTGCTAATTTATAAGTAATAGGTATTTGATTTCTGTCGAATGTGAAAATTAAATCATGTCTTTAGTAGAGGGACATTAAAAATTGGTTTTGGTAAGCATGATTTAACTACACACCAAACGTGAAAATTTTAAAAAGTAGTTTCTTTAACAAAAAGTATTTTCTTTAGCATTTGTTTCTCATAATCTCCGTAATTATATTTTTACTTATCAGTGTTTTACTAAATATGCTGAAAAAGAAAATAAATTTCGTTACATTTAATATTAGATTTTTAGAATTGTAATTAACCTCAAGCATTTGTCTTTATATAATATTTGTGTTGTATTCCATTTATACTACGTTTCTGTTAACAAATGTCATAGCGGTATAGGAATGAAACGATGTTAGTGTCTCATATTAACACGGTCCCTCAAGAAAGTGTCTGGGATACCATTAATTTGAATATTTTATAGTCAAATATAGCAGAATGTCCTGAACTAAAGCTGACCAAATGTATTCTTCTCGTGATCGACAACGGTATAGACTTTCTCTCCCCTGGTAATTTGTAAAATGACTCGCAAATATAAGTCATTAAGAGTTCTTCCTTTCTTCAAAGATGCCGTTTTCCCTTTCGTCTTCACAATGATTTCGTGCGAAGACGCCATTTGAATATCAAATCGTCGACTAAAAAGAATCATTTCCGTCAAAGCATAAGACATTTGTTGTTCACGAGCATTTTTAACCACTAATCGAAACAATCTTAAGGTTCATCTCAAAGTTAATAACGGGATATAGTATAACAGAAACAATTATTTTTAGAAAGAAATATCTGTTTATAGGCAAGTATAAACAATAGGTCTAGAAAAATCCATTAAGTAAAGCATACACATTGTTAAAAAATATACTCCTCATTTGAAATAACTTAAAAAAGTTATTTTAAATGAAGACTTTTGTAAAATTGCAATTTATACTATACAGGCACATTGCACCTTGATCGGGAAGTTCTACCTTTTTCTTAACATGCCGCCTTACAATTCTATTCAATTCGTCTTACAATTAGACTTCAACTTGTTTTATTTCTGAAAGAAATCAGCACACTTATAAGTTACACTTAAGAAAGAACGTACGAGCTCCTGTAAATGTCTGTCTTGTTATCTATGACAAAGAGTACCTAAGGCACAGATGCATTTGAACAGAACTTTTTTTAAGAAACCCTGGCTCGTAGTTATGTTACAAATAATAAAAGTAATGGAAACCACCGTGACAGTCTGTTCAGTTGCAAGAATAGTGCTAATGACTTTCTCTTCTTTGATACTTTATATTGTCATAAGATACGTCTCTAATATGGTACTGGAATTACTTCAGCTTAACAAAATTCAAGAACTCGATTTACCATGGACTAAATTAATCGGTGATACTCCCCAGGAGATACGTTAGACTATGCTTTCTGAATATTTACCCATAATTCCATAGTTGTGATAGACGCTGGATTTTATGGATTAATGACCATTTGATCATATAACAAATATGCTACATGGAGTTCATGTCTGGGAATCTACGCGACCAAATCATATGTGGAATTATTCCCACGGCTCCCGAATTCACTCATAAGCAATATGAATACTGTGACACATTCTGGAACACCCCATCGTTATTGGAGTATGTTTATAAAGATCTGCAGATGATTACCAAGCAGCTGAACATAGAAGTTTATTTTCAAAGACTAGTTTAATTTGATCAGGAAAACTCAACTGATGCCGGGTAAGCACGAACCTGACCATTACGGAAGCACCACCATCTTACATAGTGCCTTTTTCTTAAGTTTGATCCATAGCCTCCTGAGGTCTGATCCGCATCCGAAACCGACCATTAATTCGTTCCTAGTGGAAACATGTTTCATCGGACAGAGATAACTTCTTCTAATTATTTGAGGTCCAATGCATATGTCTGCAAACGCAGGTGAGGGTATGAAACCGATGCTGACCTGAAGGTGAAGTCTCAACAACTTCCGCAATGTTATGCCTCATATGCCTAGATCCAGTTATTATTTAAAATTCAAACACAATTAATTCTCGTAGGGAAATGATTGTCATTTTTTTTTACAATACATTAAAGAATCCAACAAACAACACTGACAGCATCTTATTTCTCTACACACTTTTAAAGCGATGCAGGCCTTACTTATAAATTTATATCCTGCAACTTCAGGACTTTTGACGTGTTAACTTGTGTCCTGTATGGAAGCATAAGATTTTGCGTAGAACAAATTGCTTCTTACTAAGTACAGGCGAAAGAAGCAACTCAAATAATCGCATAATATTTATGTCATGCTTTGTATAATTTACACAATATGCTTTTAAGTATTTTAAGTTAAACGATACAAGCATCAATTTTATTTAGTTTTCGGAAGATATAAATGCCTGATGAGAGCTTAAATTTAAGATTAGTACTATACGTAACGTAAAAAAATCTAGGGCGCATAAATGTGTAATCAGAATCAATTCGTAAGCCCGTGTTCAATTGTTTTAAGATAAGGATACTTTATTTTCTACGTATATGGATACCTCTAAGATCTTTAGAGGATGGGAAATAAACTTTTATTAATACGAATTTTTCAGCTTTCCAATCCTTATGTAACAGCATGTATCTAGACATGGTTGATTAAAGGAGGTAAGAAGGAAAAAATCTTTAACTGAAACGGCTTGCGGTAATTTATAAAAACTGATTATCAGATGTTAATATTTTATCTAAGAGAACATTAAAAATTCGTCTCTCATTAAAAATAGGATTCTGTTGGGAGCCTGATAAAGGCTAATGCGTTTTGTAATATACAAGAGCTTTACTCAAGAGAGTAAAACGTTAATAATTTTAAAATAATTCAAAATTTTGAATAAAATTTCGAAGCAAATGCGATTAACGTTTATGCAATTAATTAAGCTATAAAAGATGCTTATAATGCAATGTAGTATTTCGATTACAAAATTTCCAATTCTACTTCATGTATACGCTTTTTACGTTAAAAATATAAGGTAAAGTTAATATTTCTTAGTAAAAGACTGCAATAAATATTTCTTTTCCTGTTATTTTTTTAAAGTTTACTCAAGCGACAATTAATTTTTACTACAAGGACTATTAATTTCAATTTGGCATTTTGCGTTGATTCACTATAAGCGTTGTTTCACTTTTCAAATTGTTGCCACCAAATATTATCGCCCTGTATTATATTTAAAGAAATTAAATAACGAAGCATCTGCATAAATGCATGTATGTAATAAAGCAACGGTATCTAGAGCCATTAAATTTTGAATAACGTAATCCTCCTGCGAATGTGGGCATCTGGAAGCCCATATTTGATACTTGGAATTTGTTGTATTAGCGATTTCATATTTTGTAAAACTTTAACGAATTGTTGATTAAGAAACTCAAGGATTTCAAAGCGAGCAATGGAAACGTTGTACAGAAAAAAAAAACATTTTTATCTCCAGCGCGTGAGACTATCTGTCGGAAATTCTAAAGATATGCTCATTTTAAAATTATTTCGCGATATTGCTCTTGAACTGAATTTTATGGTTTAAGTGCGAAGAACATGATATTTAATAAATAAAGGTAACAAGCAAAATGTTAAAAAAAACGCCCCTTTGGACGTAATTTAAAATCTGAAACCTTCTGTTAGATACTTTTTTTAAAATTTTATTTAATAGTATTTTCTTCTTTCCTCTTTGCATCATTTTGCAACCGAAAGAAAACGCAGAAATAAGAGCTTGAGCTTTTCAAAGTTTCGTATTGAGTTTAAATTAATTTAGCATTGAAGTTTTGTTGTTATTAAATCCCAACATTTAGTTATTATTTGCATTAAGTGGAACACAAATGTCTTAGTATGGTTTCTGCTAGTCTGCTAATTCAGTGAAGTTCCATCTGTAGATTCGGGATTTTGGTAATTTTCGTTTTATTTACATATTATAAGCATGCATGAGTAACTATTTAACTAAGTATTATTACTAAATAACATCCGATTTCAATTTTTCTGGGGGGGAAAGATTTTTTTTATACAGATAAGATATTAAATTCAAAGTATCAAATAACTAAACAGTAACCGCAAAAGAGTGACGAATGAAGTTTCTCCTCCTTTGACTTCTTAGGTTCTTAGGAGTATTTCAATCAAAGTAAAATCAAAATTAAATTATTAATTACCACATTGACTTGACAGTTACGCATGGTGAAATTAACCCAAAGTGAACTTTCGTTAACTCACCGGTAGCATAACAAGCTTCTCTATCAAATTTAAAGAAAATTGAGTGTATTCACAGTATAAACAATACTTGTTTTAAAGTTCGCTTCCTCCTTCGTTAATTATATATGCGGAGAATCAAAGCAAATAATCTTGCCTGGCAGACCAGTGCAAACAGCAGAATTACAAGGCAGAGTAAGCAATTAGTCTAAAAAAAATTGCTTTCCTCTAAATACTGAAACTTGACTTTCATTTATATTTTATATCAATTTGCATGCCACAAAAGTTGACAAAAAGTAGAACAGCAGAATAATAAAATAATTGGCTAATTAAAATAAAAACCTTATAATGCATTATTCACGTTACATTTTATTATTTTTCAATATTTATAATTATTTTAAGAGCACGAAAATTATAGTACTATGCCTTTATTGAGAACAAGGAGAATGCTAAGAGAGTACTAGGGTCAAATTGGATGTAGAAGTCATGGTGGAAAACAGATTCTTATGTGGGAACTTACAAACTGCTGATTCAGATACCTGTCAACATATTTATTGTCGTTAACCCAGAGCTAATCTACGTGAGAATCTAAGATAGAGTATAATTTTAGAATATAAATAAGATTTCGGAATAACCATTTATATGCCTCGCCCACAATAAACACTCAGACGTGTGATAGCTTAGAAAATAACCGTAAGCACATTTCAGCAGCTGTGTGTCGGCATGTTATTACCAGTTACCACTGCACTTTCATTTCAAAATTTCCATGGCGTTTTCTTACCCATCTTTTCTTTTTCTTCTCATACTCGTTTATATATATATATATATGAATTTACCGTTGCATATCAGAAGCTCCTTAACTCGAGGATATTAAATCAACAAGTAGGATTTACCCACAAAATAAAGTTATTGCAAAGAACATGTAAATAGTTTAACATCTTTGTTTGTTGCAACTTTTTGAGCATAAAATCTTTAATTTCTTGAAGTCTACGTAATGCAAAATTTACATATTATAAGCATGCATGGCAATTTAAGGAAAAAAAATCTGTCGTCTTAGTAATGTTGTGATGCAGTTCATCGGCAACTGTTTTACTTTTTGTTTAGTTTTTGACTTGAGAGCAACTCAATTTACTTTTTTTTGCAACATAACCAAACTACATTTTGTTTCACTTTGTTTCGTGCTGTGACAAACGACACGTTTACGAGGGTAATTATCAATGATTTATGAATAGCGTATTCAAATTTAATGTTTCTGTTAGATTGAAGGTACTTTAAGGTTGTTAAACTGAAATCGGAAGACCAAAACTGGATTACATTTTTTTAAACACCTCTAACGAATCCTCATCCGATATGTTTATTACTTTTAGTAAGTGGATTTGGCATCCAGGTAAAGTATTATCACATGCAAGAAGTATTTGTTACATGCCTGATGCAGAGAGATCCAATGAAATAAATGGGCAACTCCACCATGAAAAAAAATCTGTTCTTTTAAATAAGCACATAAGTCTCCCTGTTGCAATACTTCATGATGAAATTAACTAATACCAATTTTTTATATGTCGCTTTGTCATATTCAACTACTCTGTTGTATTTATAAGATTTCATGCTCTACGTTTTAAATTTCTGGGGGACAGTTTCTTAAACTAGTAGGCCTATCATAATTATTTAGCTTAAATTCACTTCGGATATTAAACTGAAATCTTCTTATAACATCAAATTTCAGTTTCTTTTTAAGGCTACAATTTTAATATTTTCTAATTTTGATTGTTGTTATCTTAACATTTTGGAACTTTAAATTCTTGCTGACAGATTGTAATCTAACGTTTTCAGATTGAAATTTTATTTATTTACTTATTTATTTTTTATTCTATAGTATCAATTACATTTAACAGTTGAAAGTGCTAAAATTTAATCTCTCAAAATGTATTGAAATAAATATGTAAGTGCTTATAACATAGAAGCCAGATATTTAAAAGATTTTACTACATGCTTTTAAACATAAATTTAATTTCGTTCATACTTTTCAAGCAAGAAATTTTTATATGTGAATCTCAGTCTTCTTGAATTTTATTCTAAATTATGACTTTTTTTATTTGAATTTGTATTAACATTTTTGAGATTACCAACAAATATCTTTGAGTACTTAACTATGTTTTTGAAGGGCGAATAAATAATATACTTACGTCGACTTAAGCGAGGTCGAAGATAAATCAAACTGTTGAACTATTAGATTATTCTTAATAATAAAGGGTGGAAGAAAAGAGGACATTGATAAACGTGTCAATTTATCGATCCGAGATCAGAATACATTTGCAAGTACTTGCTTCACGACCTTGGGTTTTGCATTTAAATTTTGCCCTGAAGCTATAAGTGAATGGAAGGTTTGGAATATCGAAGCAGGAAGAATAACATCCTATCTGATTTCGTAAAAATATTTATTGTCTTTGAAAGGCTGAGAAGCACGTAGACTATAATTGCTGATAAATCCAACTGTTCCGAGGCTAAAATGTTTCCACTCTAAGTATAATATTACCAAGTTATTATATCCCGTATTTTGCTTATCCGGTTTTTATTTTTGTAACCATTGATCACAAACATGTATGTCCAACTGCAACAATGTTTCAGATGACGCAAATATTCATGTTTCTGTATTTTTTTACTAAGAAAATTCAGTTTTGTAAAATAACAAAATCTACTATTTTATGCATTCACCTACCTGGTCCTTCTATTTACGTTTAGGAATATTTTATACTCATTGTAAAAAAATAAAGTACATAAAGTGTGCCTCTAGTGCAATGAAAACTGGCCGAGATCGTTTATTTTAAATTTTTGTTGTTGTTGTTCATAATGCTCACTCGTTTGACCTATAGTCAGCCCAATTCCTCTTGGCAAGGAGCGCACATTTACGCCTGCCGTTGGCAACAGCCTTGAGCACTGTACAGGTGACAGTGCGATTTAGCTCGACTCTGCCCCCAATTTTGGTGGAGAGCAACCCGGGGAGATGGGTCCGAGAGTCTTCCACTTCTCCTTCCCTACCACAACCTCTCGCGACAACTTTCGGCTTGCCGCATATTTAGATTGCTCCCATCCGCACGGACACTATACATTTAAAACATCCATACCTTTTCCAAGATTCGAACCCGGGCTTCGGCATGGCAGTCAAACAGGCTAACCACTATATCGTTTGGGCGGCATTTTTAAATTTGGATATCATATTAATGTACCGTACACACTACGTAACTAAAAAAAAAGTAATATCAGTTTGGAAAAAATATCAGCTTTAGAAAATCATACGCGTTTTTGCCACCAGGAATGAATTCATTGTGAATTGTCCCCTTGTGATTATAATGGTCATCAACATGGTCATTATTCTAGAGCTCTGAAATTGAAATCGCTTTAGCTGTGGTGAAATTTCTCTAACCCAAGTAAAAGATTTCTATTTTGTCACAGAATCATAATCAAAGTACCAAGTTTCACCTCTGGGCACAGTTGGTTTGAAAAAATTAGAATTTATATCTGCCGTTTGGATCAAATCATGTGATCAGTTTTCGAATGCATGACAACAGATAAGGGCAAGTTATTACCTACATTGAAAATATTTAGAAAAACTACATTGAAACGTAAAAGTAATAGATGATGTAAGTATTCATTTAGTTAGTTTGCTGAAATTTGCTAAAAAATTGGCCCCAGTGTTTTAGACGTAGTTTAAAAACTGCGTCCGTTGAAGCCCTTTCGAGCCTTCATTTGCGCAACCACTGGTCGCAGACATATACTTCCAATTGGAAAAAAAATGTTTTAAATGATGCAAATATTTAAGCTCTAGTACTTCTTAACAATAAAAATCAGTTTCATGAAAGTTACGAAATCTTATTTCTTACACATTGCTCCGGTCATGACTCAGGAAAATATTGAATTCGTTGTAAAAAATAAAACACAGATCATTTGATTTCTGTATGGAAAAAGTTGACCGAGGTATTTTATTTTAAAGTTGGACATCATATTCAGGGACCGCATGCAAATTGAAGAGGAAAGTGTTTACATCCATTTTTTAAAAAAATAAAATATAGTTTTAGAAAAATATTTTGATGTTAATATATTATGTGACAAGTATTTACATGAAGATAGTCAAGAAAAGTATTGATCAATATAAACTTTTCCAAAAAGGAGATCTTATTAAGTGAAGCTTGTAGTGTTAAAAACACTGCAGGTTTTAGTACTGGCACATAGCCAAACTCGTAACATTATTTCCATAAATCAGAAATTAAAAACTTAAAAACATTTCTAATTTAATGAATTTTTTTAATGATAATTAGATTATGATTCTAAAGAAGTATAACTACATGAGAATGTTAATAACGTTTATTAACGTTTGAAATTACTTATAGGAAAATACTTTAGGCATGCTAATTGTAATAAAATTATAAATTAAGGAATATTATACACTACCACATCGCAAATGAATATCATTGAATTGCATTTAAGGAGAAAAAATGAACCTTGAAATTTTCTAGTTTGTTTTGGTGCCTCTGAAAGCAAGTCGAAAATAGCATCAAATATCCAACAATTTTTTAAATTAAACATCTCGGCATAATATATTTTTTACAATGAGTATAAAATTTTCCTCAAGGTAAATATAGGAACCATAAGACCTTATCAAAAGCTAAATTTCGTAATTTTTATAAAATTGATTTTTTTAAATTAAACTATGCTAAATTGCGAACATAGGAATTATTTAAAATATTTTTGTGATTGGAAGTATATGTTTACTACCAACAGTTATGAAAATAAGTAATGGTTAAGGAATTTGTGAACATAGTGTGTAGATATTTTATATCATTTTCGCGAGGAAACCTTCTCAGGTGAAACGAATTCAAAACTTAATTAAAAATAAAAATTTTCCTTTCGGACATGCAACTGTCGAATTAAAAAAAATATTTATTTATCAATTTATTTTCTCAAATACCCAGCCTTCAATCACGCAAATAAATCTCTCAGAGGGATTTTTTTAGATATTTTAAATATCTTGCTTTGTATATTTAGTAGTCAGTCAAAGATATTTTCTGGATGTATTTTTACCTAATCAGACCTTAAGGAAATATCATAACGAAACAAAACTGTGGAAACAGTCAGCACGAAAGAGAGACGAATATCTGAAAAAATAATGTTTTCCTGATAAAGTATGGGAATTTGAGAAAACAGAATAAGATAAATCTTTTCCACTCATTTAAATTTCTAAAATTGAGAACGTTTATAGATTATTTTAAAAAGGAAAGAGGATTTTCTAAGTTTTTAATTTCCTACGTCCAACTTTGCTGAAATACTATTTAATTTTTTGAAAAGTAGTATCATAGTATTTAATTCAGATTCATCAAATTTTTATCTAGTTGTACATCACATTTGTAATTTTGACGTATTCATTATGTTTGTTCCATTGGAACGTCTATCAATAAATAAATAAATAAGATAAATAAAAGGATTTTTCACTTGATATGAAACAATTCCTCCTGAAAAGGGAAATTGTAAAGATTCTTAACATTAAATGGTTTTTCACGAATTACTATTAAACAAATACGACCACTTTACGAATTTACTAATTTCTTCCTCACATAATACTTTTCCACTAGCTACAAGAACACCTTGCACACACACACAAAGGGACAGTTCTGTATCTCTCGTCCTACTGAGCCGATGACTAAATTTAACTTGCGTTTTTCATGTCTCGAAAGCGCGACTTAGGACCTATATTAGATTTATATACAGCGATGGTCTAACGTAGGTATTCTTACACAAAATCGAACATTTTATGAAATAGCATGCTTCTTTTTTCACATTTCGATTCTAGCACTCAAATTATGCCAAAATGCCAAGTTCAGCAAAAATTGCAGATTAGTTTTTAAGGAATTAGCTCTCAAAATTTTAGCTCCTCCATATTAATTGGATTTGGTATAGGTTTATTAATAGCTCTTTTTTTAATAATCTTAGTTGATTCCTTCTTTTACGATTCGTAATTTAGTTTCAATCCAAATAAAATTTGCAGTTATTTTCTGATTTGTAGTAAAATTTGTGTTTTTTAGTAATTTTTATAAATTTTTCGAAAAAGACTTTGGATTGCAACCTATTAAATTTTTACCATAATTTTTTTAAAGTACATGTATTTTTAATTATACCTCCAAAAATTTAGAGATTTTTATTCAAAATTTCCTAAAATGTACTGCCAATGTAATTTACATATTGGCTGAGTTTTGAAATTTGGCAAATTTGTTATGAACCATAATAACACCAAGTGTGCTTTACGTACTTTGTTAAAATTATCTGCAAGAATAAACGTGCATTTTTTCTCCGCTCGTGCACAATGAAGAAAGGAAAAGGAAAGTATGTTGTTATAAAGTATACATTTCTCAAGAGAATTATTCTTGGTGTGAATTAAAAAAGTTCGCCAAGATAAATTTTTAAATACCTCTGTAAGTGGCATTCCATTTAAAAAAAGTCCAATTTTATGTCCAATGCTGTATATAAATCTAATACTTATCCTTAATCTCGCTTCTGAGACATGAAAAACACAAGCTAAATTTCGTCAATCAAGACCGGTAGAACCGAAGATATAGAACTGTCACCTTTTTTTTTATTTTTGTGGAAGGTATACATTAGGTATTTTAGTGCAAAAAAATATGAGAAAGCAGTTACGTCGCCGCCGGGATTTAAACTACGAACTACGGACTTCTAGTTAGATGTGCTACTTATTACACCAAGCGAGGTAATTTCTTATTTCCCTCCTAACGTAAAAGACATATGGGGAGACACATGATAACCAGTCAATCAAATTTAGATGATGACGACCTGTCGTCCGTCACACTTTAATTCTGGTACTGCTATAAGGAGCGTGAAAAGGCAACAAGGATACACTCGCTAGGATTAAAACCACGGATGTGTCAGTTGGAAGCGATACCACTTACACTTCGAGAGTACGTACTCGAAAGTGCGGTAATTAATTAAGACGTATAAAATATTTAAGCTTATAAAAAATAAAACAATGTAAATTAAATTCATAATTTTAAAATATAAATGCGTTGAATTAAAAACACATTTAAAACACATAAAATTAATAATCGAATCACATCCTAACACTTCTATAAAAAGTCTTTTACTAAACAGTTTGTGTAATTATGAAATCAAGGTGTAAGGAGGTGGTCTTAGCCGCTGCTAAAGCTCGAGTTTTCTCACACCGCTTATGAAAGTTGCTCTACAAGGAAGCTAATTTATGCAGATTTTAACGGTAGCAGAAAAAACAAACAGCATGTAATTTAAATACACAAATAAAGTGATTTATTTAAAAATCAGACAATAGAAGTTTATTTGTGCTTTTATAATTCCAAACACGTCGCAATTAACTATGTCTTAATGCTGCAGACGAATAATTTGAATAGATGAAGTTGATTAAAATCTCAGACGACTACTTTGCGAAACTTTGCTTTTTGAAAGAAAATGCAAACTCGAAAGTTGATGTCGAGATTAATTGTGTGGAAACAAAGAGACTTAGCTGCTGTCAAAGGCAAACTCTGGACATTTCAAATTATTTATTTATTAATTTAAATGTAAAGCAGTGACTACAGTAGCATTTTTGTGTAACAGCAATTAAGTTCTTTTCTTTCCCTTTACTTGGTCGTTTCTTGTCACGTATAAGTTATTTCAAAAGAATTCATGAATTCTAAAGCAGGTTTTCCAACAATTTATTAACGTTATTTTGGCATTTAGGGCTTGAAACGGGCGAAAGAGATTCTATGGAGGTGGATTTATATTATATGTATATATTTTA
Organism: Stegodyphus mimosarum; assembly: GCA_000611955.2. Lineage (NCBI taxonomy): Eukaryota > Metazoa > Arthropoda > Arachnida > Araneae > Eresidae > Stegodyphus > Stegodyphus mimosarum. The sequence continues at coordinate 782,191 of KK118103.1, read as the reverse complement.
AATTGTTGCGGAATAAAAAGATCTTAAAAACTCTAGTGAAATGAATACGCTTCTTTTTTTTTTAGCCAAAATAAAAGGGATTTCTTCTAGAAATAAAAATTTACCGAAAACGTAGAATGTATAAAATTCCTCTTTTGTCGGAAATTTTACTTCAGATAAATGAAAGTAGCTACACAGATTTTCACAGTATTGAAATATTATTTATTTAATTGCACTGTAGCAATTCAGCGAGACTCAGGCGCTGGGTACAGAGAACACTAAGAATTTCAAATTTACACGTGCTACGAAGGTAAAAAGATGATTATTAGAAAGAAGTTTTGCATCACTCAAGAGTCAAAAAAAGGAGCAGAAATGAGATATATTATATATATGTCAGTTTTGCTGTTTCTAAAATGAAATGTTCTATTGATAATAAAAATTTCTACTAATATTGCAATTCTATTATACACCAAAGTACCGCAGCTCCTCCAGCTACATTTATGATTTTACTCAAAAACTGAGAAGCATAGGGCTGGTATCGAAACTAAGCCCTTCCCATGGGTTTTCTACATTCATCGAAATTTTAAAAGTTCAATTAATGAGCTTTTAGTTCAGCATTGCTTGCACATTCGCCTTATAACCTTTTCTTACGCTTTTCTTATCAATAGAGGACGTCATATATCTATGTAATTTTGTACGTCTCTAATTGAAAAAAAAATACACAAGAAGGCTGCTTGTTTAAGAAGAGGAAAGCTCTCGTGGTTTACTCTGTAAGGAAAGGTGCCTCATCTTTACGTTACACATGGTGAAAAACGCGAAAACTGTCCAATGAACAGCTGTCCTATGAACCGAAATTTGAACTTAGATCAAACTGCTAGTATTCAGTAGCTTTATTCACTCAACAATTGATGGGAGCTTGTTTTTTTAAGGTAGTTTGAAGTCATAAACATATAACTGGAAAAACTCAATCTATTTCAATCATTTATGCAATTTTTCAGGATTAAACAAATAACCATTGTCAAAAGATAAAAATCTGTATATAAAATATTCTGCTATATTTTATTCACATTAATTTCGCAATAAGCTGCACGATTTAGTTTCAATTTTTAAAATTTTCCTTCTTTTGTTTTCTTTATATATATACACATTTCTTTATATATACATACATAAAGAAAGAAAGCAGAAGAAGGAATGTATACATATATATATATATATTATTGATTCCAGAAAATCGATTCCAGACTATTTGTGAAAAAACTATTACAATTTAATTAAAACAAAATATTTTTTACTAATTATATACAATTTTATTAATAAAATTATTCTAATATTAGCAGCGTTAGAGCTAGAATTTAAGTTTGATTATTTAAATAGCTCTTATGACTTGGAAAAAGCTGCAACGGAAAGCCGAGGGCTCTTTGCGTTGTAATGACTTGAAGAGGCTATACTGGGTAGTTAAAAAGATGACACACGAAGACAGCGGTAGTCGTAAATTCCACACATAATTTTATTCCTTGATAATTAATTCTTAGAACGCATACTTTTTCATTGTCTGTTGTGGGTGTGCTATGCACCCCACAATACAAATTACATTTTTAGCACAACTGACAACAGCTAGCAGCTAAGCAACAAGTCAGTAATGTCTTAACGGTAAGAGAGCTAGACATAAATACGCGCAGTTTTCTAATATAACAGCCTATTAAGAGAAAGGTTTCAAGTCCGAAACTTTTCAGTTGAAGTTCTGAATTAGTTACGTCAAAGTTTCAGTTTAGATTCTGAATTATTTATGTCATCAGCTTTATCAAGACATTGTATGGATTGATTTAGAAATGACGTAGTCGAGAAACATTTTCATGCACTGAAGATGTTAGGAAAGCGACATATAAAAATATAAAGAGGAAATTTAAAGAGCTATTGTTAATTGAGTAGTAATTTATTAGGGATTAATTTTCTTATTTTATAATTTCTACACACACACACACACACACACACACACATATATATATATATATATAGTAATTTATAACAGATTTAATTTTCTTACTTTATATTTTACACTCACATATACGTATACATTATATATACAGCCTGCGTGCGTGTGTGTATGTGTGTTTAAAATAAAATATATGCAAAGCAAACTTTTAATTCTTGTTGGTAATAGACCCTTACTCCTTTAACATTCAAATTTAATTTCGATATTTCCACTTTCTACCCTTTACTTATTGAGGCTACCGGCCAATATCGAAAATTTTAAAAGCCAATAAGAGGATAGCAGACAGAAGCCTCTCTCCTCTCGAACTAGGTCTCCATATCAGGTGACGCACTTGCCTTTCTGCTTCGCCTTTGCCAATTTTCATCTATCGCTGCTGTCTTCAAAATTATATCTTAGAACATAAAGATAATAATTTAATACTCCAAAAATTGGCGTTAGGACTCCCAATTTATTTACGATGTTTGGTCAACTGTAATGAAAAAAATGCTTAAATTTGACACGTCTGCGACTACATATTTATCTTTCAGCATATGCTTAAAGAATGCCATCAACAATCTAAATGATTATGTATATGCATTGACGAGCCAAAACGTTGTGACCATCCCCATACTTTTCAATGAACTCATATGGATGACTTGGAGAGCACGTAAATAAGTGGAAATGATATTTAAATGCTCTTGGAGAAGGTAATGAATCGTTCTTGCACTTACTTTTACTAGTAATGGGAATGGTTGATAATAATATAAGCGAATTTGATAGAGGACAGATTGTAATGGCCCAAACACTCGGAACGAGTCTCTGAAACTGGACGACTGGTAGGTTGTTCCTGATTTGATGCTGTTAGTATTTATGCAAAGTGGATAAATGGTGGTGAAACAAGCAGTAGACTCATGTGCCTCTGTTAACCAAACGTGATTTTCAACAACGCCTACAGTAGGCCGAGAATATCGAGATTTGATCCTGCATAAGTTGTTGCATAAGCCAGTTGCTTGAAGAATCACGATTTCTCATTCATCACATCGATGCCTCGTGTCAGGATACGCAGTCTTCCAGGTGAACACTTACTCTCCCTTGTACAGCAGGTCATACACAGGCTGGCGGTGGAAGTATTATGCTTTCGGGGATGTTCTCATGGGCGCTTCTGGTACTCTTAGTTGTGGTAGAACAGATCATGAAAGCTGCAAATTATCTGAACGCAACTGCGAATCAGCTACACCCTTACATTTCGTCTGTCTTCCCAACTTAAAATGGAATCTTCCAGCAGCACAACGATCCGTGTCACAAGGCTCGAAATGTGTTGGAATGGTTCGAGGAATGAATTCCAATTAATGTTCTGGCCACCTAACTCGTCGGATCTTAGCCCTATAGAGAACATTTCGGATGTCATGGAGTTGCAGCTCAGAGCTCAAACACCATCACGTCGGAACATCTCGACTTCGCTTGACCGCTGCTTAGACATTTGTTACAACCTGTCTCCAGTCATCTACCAAGAACTTGTGGCATTCTTGCCAAGGCAAGCTGCAGCTGTTTTACAGGCAAAAGTTCCCAGAATGCGTTATTGAGTAGATGGTTGTAATGTTTTGGCTCTTCAGTGTATATAAGGATTTAGGTAGGTGTAGATAACTTGATATTAGATGACAGCTTGTTTAAGGAAGGCACCAATTAATTTTTAATAACAGCCAGAGTGGAATAAAATTGGAAGCTAGGTGATATATCGATAGCATAATAGGTGACGGGAAGTGGCGGGCATACTGGTGGAGTCTTAATAGAAAATCATAAATACTTGGATAATCGCAAGAAAAATTTATTTCCATGAACATTCTTAAGGTCCATATCATTCTTGGATGCGTGAGTAACTAAATGAAGAGACGTGGGTTAATTAAGCATGAGCAAGCATCGAAAAAGGATGTGCCCAAAGCAGCTAGAGTATTTATACGTAGCTCAGAAATTTTTTGTCTGAGTTCTGGGCAAGAGATTTTGCAGAGCGGATGCCTGCAGATAAGTGACGTAGAATAATTGAGGAGGTATTTAAATTGAAATTAGGAATTTAAAGGGCTGTTGCAAATTAAGTTAGTAATTTTGTTTCAATTATGTTAAGTTGGTAATTTAAAAAAAATTTCCTTCGTATTTTTATATCTCATATATATATATATATATGTGTGTGTGTGTGTGTGTGTGTGGGTAAAGTGGATAACATTAATTAAGGAAAACACAGAAATTGACAATTACTCAAAAAGTTATGTGTAGAATTTATTGAAACTGACCCACACTATACAACACATGGTATGGTATAAAATAACTTGAAAAGAAATTACCAGACAATTACGATGTTATATAAATTAGCATATGTACAAAATGAAATTGGATGTGTCAGTTTGGTGTGGCAAAACTATCTTCAATATGGATATGATCTCTCCTAGAAGCAATGCAACACACACAGCGATATATGATGCTGTGAATTATGCGGTTTATCAGTTCAGTGGGAACTTGGAGCCATTCTTGCAAAGTTGCTGCAAGCGTGGCAGGGGTCTGAAGAGGAGAACTGAGAACAGCTACATGTCGTTCTTTAGGACGACGTATAGCTTCCTAAAGTCTCTCAAACATGCTCGACAGAATTCAAGTCCGGTGATCGAGATGCCCACTCCATGCGTTGAATTGTTTGCTGTTGAAGATAATCATCCAAAGGTGCGAGCCCTGTGCAGTCTGGTGCTGTCTTCCTACAGCAGGAAATCATCACTTATTGTCCCGGAGTAACGGCGCACAAAAGCATCAAGGATATGATCTCTGTATACCAGAGCATTCACGGTTCCACATGGAAAGACATGGAGGCCTGTACTTTCACACAAAGAGATACCACCCCAAACACAGACAGTGCCTCCTCGTAAGTATCTCTTTCACAGATGTTTGATGCATCATAAAGGGCTCCATGTTCTCTCCAAATCAAATACCGCTTACTCTCGCTGTGGAGGCTAATCCTGGACTCACCCATAAACAGATCTGCCCTCCATTGATAAGCAGTCCAGTGAACATGTTGACGTGCCCACCTGAAACGTTCCCTTCTATGAAGTGACGTGAGCGGCGAGCAAATGGCTGGTTGCTTGGCGAAAAGATCTTCTAGGCACAGTTGATGTTCATACCAACCTTCTGGTGGCTGCAGGAAGTGAGGATCTGAGTTGAGTCGGAGTTGCTGTTCTATTTTTTTCATGCGCATAATATCAAGTACTGGCTAGCAGCTTTCGTCGCAGCGGTTGACTGTCCTTTGCTGAAACTCTTAGACGCCGAATCTGTGGTTAGAAATTGTTGCCATAGTCTATGAAACAGAAGGACTCACATTTCGCCGTCTTACCTCTTCTGTCTGACTTTGTTCTGCCTCTAGTCTCCAAGCAGCTCTCCATCGAAGTTCGCATCCCTGCCTTTAGGCAGATAGCCCTCGTGCGCTTTGCCTTAATTGAATAACCTAACCTAACCTAACCATCGAAGTTCCTCGGGCAAATGATGCCTGGACTTCATTATTGCGAATTGGCTGTCCCAGATTTCTTACTTCAGTATCGCAGCGAAATTTGCAGCCTTGCTTTGGAACATGCAATTGTGTGCTTCAAACAAATGGCGTATTCCGATTGTAGCGCTACTAATTTGCATAATGCAATTTTTCTCATTAACTCTTATCTGGCAGCATATCAACCCGCCCGTTTATGGAAAAATCGTCGCTTATTGTAATCAAGAATTGGGTTAATGTGATTATAGAAAAAAAATTATATTAAAGTTATCAAAGAAAATTGGAATATATTACAAAAATTGGAAAGTAACAGAGAAATGTCAGTAATAGCATATTATGTAAAAAAATAGCTAGTTTAATCAACAGTTAAAAACTAAGTAAAAAGGAAAAAAGTATTCCTCCTTAGATTGACGTAGATTTTGAATAACTCTACAGATTTTGAACGCGGTCAGACACTGGTTCTTCTTCAGAAGCGAAAAAAAATGTGGAATTTTTTCCCTTTTCCTTCGTTCTAAAATATCTCTGAAACATCTACTAAGCTTACTTTTTTCCCTGATATTTAATTTTATATTAGTATGTCATTTTCAAGATGCATCCGCCAAATAATTTCCAGAAACGCCCTGAACAGTTCAGGGTCTATCAGCGGCCGAGAGGATAAAGACGTTGAACACTGATAGTTCGGTTCGAGGTTCGAATCTCTCAAACGGACTGGCTGTATTGGCCTTTTCGTAGTTTCCCCTATGTATAACGTGTATAGGAGTCAGTTTCGCTTAGGAAGTCCTTCATGAAGGCATCCCTTTCCTTAGACAGATAGCCCTCAAGGCTTTTCCGAAATCACGTAAACCAAAGCAAACCATGAACAGTTCATAACTTTTTTTCCCCTTTTGATAATTAAAATACTGTTAAATACATATTCATATACTTCTAGTAATATTTATATTAAATTAGTTGAATTCCATTCTGTTTTGAAGGACATTTCTTTCTCATCGTTTAATGTTATCAGAATAAAACATGAGCACACTAAAAACTCTCTCTCTCTCTATATATATATATATATATATACCAGGATGGTCTGGAAAGTTACCGACTTCAATATGTAAACGGCAATTCAAATCAACAGCAGTGGCGAGGACTTGTTTGGGCATCACTTCATAACTACCAATCAAAATTTTAGCTATTATGAAGGCGAAGTTTTTGTTTGACAATTACTTTTGTGAGTTGATGTGACCATATTTGGAAAAATTGAAAAATCTAGTATCATACTGCCATTAGATACCTGTTTTGGAAAGGTAATACGCCTACTCAGATTTAAGAGGAGTTGGATGCAGTGTTTTGGAACTCTGCATCATCATTTACTACTGTGAAAGATTGCGCAGATAAATTTAAACAACGTGGACGTACTAGCTTGAATGACGATGAACGTTCAGGACTGCCAAAAACTGCAATCACTGAAGAAAACATCTCTAAAATCCACTAAGTGGTGCTGACGACCACCTAATCAGGGTTAGGGAGATAGCAGAGGTTATTAGCGTGTCCAAAGAACGTGTTTGTCACATATTGTACCCAGATTTAGATATGCGCAAGCTGGCTGCACTTTGGGTGCTGCGTTTGTTTATTTGGACCGAAAACGTGTCCGAACGTAGGACTTTTTCGACTATTAATCACTATAGATTAAACCCGGATTCATCATTCTAGCCCCAAAACAAAAAAGCAGACAAAACAGTGGACTGCAAAGGGAGAATCGGCTCCAAAAATGGCAAAAACTGTTCCTTCTACTAGGAATGTGATGGACAGCCATGGGATTGTCTCAATAGATTATCTTAAAAGGGGAAAACCATTACCGGAGCATACTATGCAACGTTATTTGACAAGCTGAAGGCAGAAATTACGGAAAACGGCTGCGTTTGCTACAGAAAAAAATTAGTTTCACTAAGACAGTGCTCCATCTCACACCTCAGTGACAATAGTGAAAATCCATGACTTACGATTTGAACTACTTGACCACCTGCCCTATTCGCCACACCCGGAACCAAGTGACTTTTTTTTTGTTTCTTTAGCTAAAAGAAGCACTCGGAGAACAAAGATTTTTCTCAAATGAAGAGACAATACAGAGAACGATTCCGCATATTATTTGGGCAGGTTAAAAGGCTGGTAGCATTCCTGGAAGAAATGTATAGACTTACAAGGAGACTATATCGAAAAATAAAGGTAATTTTGGAGAAAAATATCTTTTTTCATTGTTAGCTCGGAAACTTTTCAAACAGCCTATGTATACATACACGGAAGAACCAAAACATTATGACCGCCTATTCAGTAAAGCATTGCGCGACCTTTAACCTGTAAAATAGCTGCAACTCGCCTTGCCATGAATGCTACATGGTAGATGACTTGAGACAGGTTGTACCGAATATCTAAGCAGCGGTCACATGAAGTCTAAGTATTCCGACATGATGGCGTTTGGGCTCTGAGCTGCCGCTCCATGAAATATGAAATGTTCTCTATCGGTCTAAGACCCGGGGAGTTAGGTGGCCAGGACATTAACTGAAATTCATCTTTATGTTCCCCGAACCACTTCAAGACATTTCGAGCCTTGTGACATGGGGCGTTGTCCGCCATGTAAAGGTGCAATTGATCTGCAATTATTCAGGTAGTCAACAACTTTCATGTCTGTTCTACCATAAGTAAAGGTCCCCGAAAGCATAATACCGCCACCGTCAGCCTGTGCATGACTTGCAGTACAAAGGCAAGCAACTGTTCAGCTGGACGACAGCGTATCCTAACACGACTATATACCTGATGAATGAGGAATTGTGATTCATCTGACCAATCAACTGTCTTCCTTTTATCCAGAGTGCTCTCTCGATATTCCTGGGTCTACTGCAGGCGTAATTGACAATAACACTTGGTCAACAGAGGCGCATAAGTGGAACGTCTGCTGCGTAGTCCCATAGCCAACAGTATCCGCTTAAGTGTTCGAAATACATGCACTTGGATCTTGTATTAGGCTGTCAGCTTTGCCACTGTGTAGCGCCGGTTTTGTTGTACCAAGCGGAGCTGTCTCCGACTTCCTTTTTCTTTGATGACGCGGGTCCTTCCAACACGTTGACGTCTACTGCTGCTTTGTACGTCATTTATCCACTTTGCATAAATACCTACAACGGCAGATCGTGAATAACCTACGAATCGTACAGTTTCGGAGTTACTCGTTCCGAGTATTTTGCCATTACAATCTACTGTCTAGTGAAATTCGCTTATATCAGCAGCCTTTTCCATCATTCGTGAAAGTGCAAGAATTATTCCTTTTCCAGCAACAATTAAATACCATTCTTATTTAATTAGGTGTCCTGCACATCATCCAAATGAGTTGCTTGAAAATGTTGGGACGTCATAATTTTATCACTCGCCAAGGTATATATATAATATAAATATTGATAGAAAGTAGTAGATGAAGAAGAGACCTTTTAGTCAAGAATCCTGCGCCTTGAGCTGCAAAATTGAGATTAAAGCCAAGTTAAGGGAGTAAAACTCAAAAATTAAGATTAAAGCCAAGTTAAGGGAGTTTTTTTACGTGTTACAATTTTTTAAATGTTGATTTTCTTAAATACCAGCATTTAGTTTTTAGTTTTTTTGCGTTCTTCTTTTGAGTAATTACTTTGTTTAAATTTTTATACCTTAGTAAGTGGGTATCAAATTTATTTTTAGGCGATTGCCTTTAGAATTTTTATCTTTTTCCTAGGTATATGTATTAAAAATTAAAAGTAAATTAAAAGTAAAGTAATTAAAAGTAAATTAAAAGGCCTATAACTTGCGCTAAAGTTGCAAAGTAATAAACCAATAATTCATAATAAGAAAACTTTCCATATACCATCTCCAAGAAACAGAAATTCAATTTAAAACCATTAATGAAAAAACATTTTAGTCAGAATTTTAATTAGTATTTTAATTTAGTATTTTCTGGACCTCCTTTGCTTTAAAAATACAAAAAAATCTGCTAAGAAAAGTCTTTAATCGCAAAATTAACAAAATCAAAAGTAAAAATTTTCTAAGTCTTGAAAAATAGTTATTGTCATTGATCGCAGATTAATCGACTTATCAAGGGGATAAACTAATCTATCATCAATTAACAACAAATAAATTAAGAGAGAGTGTTTTATCTTACTTCCAAGTAAACATCAAATTATTTGCTAGATCCAAATTATAAGTCACAATTAATACTCAATCAAAAAAATACATTAGTCCATTAAAGCCAAATGAATCCTGTTAAACAAAATAGCTAGCAAATAATCTTTAACATTAAAGGTTCTCACTAAGAATACAATTAAACTAAACGAGATGCTTACTTTAAAAGACATATCCCTTACATTCTCAATTTCAAACTCAAAAACAAAAGTATACATTTAAGAATATTAACAAGGAATTCAAAATCTTAAGGAAATCAAAAAATATATAATCTTTAAAATTAAACAACTAGTTAATTAGATTAAACTAGTAAGTTAAAATGAACTAACTTGCCTGCAAAATTTTAAAACCAATGGCTGAAAATGCACGTATTAAGTGGTGGAAGTAAAATGAATTATTATGAATTTTATATGTATATATATCCATAAATCACATACACTGAATCAGATCAGTAAATAATGTTAAAATATATCCAGCATCTCTAATTCTGTTCCTGTTTCACAGCAATCTAATAAGAACTTTTTTCTATTTTTGAGAAATAAGTAGTTATAACAGCAATGAAACTTATTCTATTAAGTTCTCTTCACTTATGACTAATGATACTTCGTTAAGATTGGAAGAGTTATAAAAAAAGAATTTTTTTTATGTTCCAAAGGGTAAGTAAAGAGTTTCCGAATGAGGAAAATATTCAAGTATTGGAAACGCCTAGTTTGTTTTCCTTAATTTGTAAATGACGATTATGAAGCATTCACTGCATAATAATTCAGGAAAAACGAAACTTAACTAATATTCATTTATATCACACCACAGAGTATTAACAATTTTCGTCTGGAAAATTTTATTTTGGAAAGCAGCAGCAATATCTCTTTGATAATTATAGCGGATTGACTCGGGATGGATTGTGTACTCTCTAAAACGCGTTTAATTTATTTATTTTGGAAAACTATAAAACTTATTTAAGAAAAAACCATCAGAATAAATCAAAAATTATCTACGGAAAATATAAAAAAGGGAAAAATGCAGGAATAAACAGCAATAATAGCGGATGATTTTCTGTCAGACAAATTCTGCCAAAATCAGTAAGTTTTAACAGACTATTTTACGCAAATTAGAAGACACGAGTTTTAGCTTTATAAATATTTTATTTTAACGTCCTTTATAATTTAGTTTTTATTATTTTTAATGTTGTTCATTTTCCCGTTGCTTATATTTTGTTTTTCTTGCTTCGAATACTGGTTTAATTTATCTAATCAAACGAAAGCATCTACATTAAACTACTTAAAAAGTTTCCCATTGTTACGGAAAATTTTCCGATAGACGCGAAGATGTTGATAATGAAATCAGAAGCTGTCTCTTTACTGTGGGATAATCAAATAAACAAAATAAATATAGAAAGAAACTCAATGTAGCTGGGAGTTCTTTTTCCGAGAATAAAATTCAAAATGCAACTTTTAGGTGCTACGTCGCATTAGAAACATGAGCAACGCGTTCGCCGAGACTCGAACCATCGACCTCTGCATACGCGCTTAGCGTGCTGACCATTACACTACGAAGGCATGCGAAGAAGAGGGAAGAAATACCTTATATACTTCCCCTTTTAAAGGGCGACTGGAGTTTGGGGACCAATCGCCAAATCCTGGTGGTGGAGAATCATCATCCACCACCTTTTTTAGTTCGGGCGCCACTTGTACAGGTATTTTTGAAACAGGAGTATTGAATAATAAGCAACGCCTTCGCCGGGACTCGAACCACGGACCTCTGGAATACGCGCCCAGTGTGTTGACCACTACATGACGAAGGCATGCGAAGAAGAGGTAAGAAATACCTTATGAAGTAACTTCCCAAATCTTTGGATGTCTGAATACAAAGAAAGAAGATTGGCTGAAGTCACGCAACTTCTGTAGCGTTATGAAAAGGATGAATGAAAGGTGAAAAATATTTTCACCTGGAAATTTATGACCATTTAATTTGGGGATTCAAAAGAGCATTTATTTTGATTTTCTCACAGAACAAAGAACTATCACTTCTGTCAGTACTAATCAATGATTTTAAAGAGGTTGTCAGGATGCAGTTTGTTTTCGTTAAGATACTGCTTCTCGCCCTCAGACTGCTGCAGGAACTTAAGAAGAATGTTGCGCCCTATACTCCATATAGTCCAGATTTAGCACGATAACTCTTTTATCTCTTCGGTACACTTAAAGACTGATATGAGTGAAGAAAATTAAATCTAATGAATATTGATTAACACTGGAAGAATAGTAACAAATTTCCTGGAAGCTGGAACAGATGACAGATGACTGCACAGGATACAGTCTATCATTGTATTTTATATATAAAGTTTTAACTGGTAAATTTCTTTTTATATATAATCGCCCCTCGTGAAAAAATAAATAAAATCAATAAAAAACTACTTTGGATTATGTCCCTTTTATTGAATTACAGATTTCGTTTTCCTGCATTGCATATTAGCTAATCCTGTAGTGTACTAGCCCTGAAACTGCGTAATCTTTCGACAAACTGCCGCTCCTTTCTTTTATTTCTTTTTTCTTCATTATTGCTTGTTTGAATTTTCTCAGAAATCAGTTCACTCTTCATGCTTGTCAAATTTGACAGTCCACGTAGACTTTCAGTTATTCAAAACTTCAGAGAGCGTTTCAAGAATCTATTTCACCATCATGCTGATTTATTCTAGGTTTTATTTTAGAAAATAATTTATCATTTTTTTAAATTGTGATACTTTTGCATATGGTTCTGCAACATTGTATGTACCAAATACTGTGTTCTGCAATGCTAGATTTTTATCTAAAATAAACCTACGGTGAGTTAATGTTAATAATTAGTTTGAAAACTTAGTTTTAAAAATTTCTGCTTGTCACAGTCAGGTAAAATATAACACTTTAAATTGTATATGAGCTCAAAATATTCAAAAGGTAGACTTTATTATCTTATCAGTATTCTGAGAGGTGATCAAAATAAACATACTCTATTATTCCCCCAAATTTCCTGAAACAAAATCTGCAGATTAAAGCGCTAAAACAGGAAGCTGGTTGGCCGATTAATTAATTTAAGGCAAAACACGTGACGATTATCTCCCTTACTGGAGGATGTCTTTATGAAAATTCCTTACGTTAAGCTCTTATTTACTTCACACATGAAACAAATTCAAGTAATAATTATAAAAAAAATCAAACAAATTTATTTGTTCATTATATAAATATTTATTTATTATTATAACATATTATCACAACACAATGTAATTCTGTTGCTAGAGTTCCCAAGCTATTGCCCATATAATAATATACTCAATTTTAATTTTATGGTAAAAATTTGAAAATTATCTTCTTCAACAACGATACAAAACAGAATATGCTGCTAATGCCGAAAACGTTTTCTTTGACATCCAAATAAACATAGATGCATTTATCAGGACTGAGTGTTCTGTGCATACTTTTGGCGAACATTGTCGTAAGAGTGTCAAAGTCCTGATCTCGAACAGGAAGCTGAATGCAGCTATGTTCTATGTCAGTGGTAGAATAACTGAAGGTACGAAGGGTTTAAAATTATTATTAAACCACTATTTACAGCCACTTCCCAACTCGGAAGGGATAACAGAAAATAATGATCGCACTTGCGTCTAAACTGAACAATCAAATAATTTAAAATAAAGTTGAGTAGAAATTTAAGTAGTCGTTGCTCTCAGAGCTTTAAACGCGAGGTTGGCCTCTATTCTAAACTATCAATGGTGCGTAGCAAGATTTGGCTAATACTAACGCACTTAGATTACTTCAATAAGTATTAGAGTAACAGCGCTAAGGCTTAGAACTTAAACATTAGCTGGTCAGGTGAACGTTGAACAGAGCCGAAGCGATCTGAGACTAAAAGCTGTCTCACCCTGAGAAGTTCCTTGCTAACCTTTAAATACAAAACTTGGCTCCACTTCAAATTAGCATAAAGCTGAATCGCGTGCTCATTCTAACAAGAAGCTGAAATAAGAGTTCACAGGAAAGAAAAATTGACATAAAACTTTGTTAGTTTAAACTAAAACCTTACACATTTTACAAAATCTTAAATAATTTTGTCAACGTTCTATCTTTAATCTTCTGATGATACTCTCTTGGCGTATAATGTTTTTAAGAAAATTCTTTCTCCAAAAATCTCTAGGTTTCTCACATATTGAAGGTTCAACTTGATACACTATTTTGTTAATGATGTCGGAAATCAATTAATGGATTATAAAATTTTAGCTTTTTGGTTCAATCTAAACCTTAATTAAACATTTGGCTGATTATCTCAGTATTCTCTCACATACTTAGTGATCTGCCAACAGCAGAACACTAAATAATTTCATTAATGCGAAAAAATTTAAAGATTTATCATTTAACTTCGGCTTCAAATAAGAAAAAATAAAACTATTAACAGTAATAACATCGCTACTTATCGGCCGGACCGATAACAATGACCCAAAATGCTTATAAATGTCGGAATTTAAAGCCTGAAAACATGGTTCTATTATTTCAAGACAATTAACTTAATCCACATATAGATAGTCGCCAGCTTGTAGCAAAAACACCAAAGGCAGACAGTAACAAAGGAATTTCATCACAGCACCCTGATGTTGCCATATATCTCTTTGCCTCAGATTATCGCTACTATTTAAAACTCATTTCATTTATACATTCTTTAGGAGTGGATGAATTATAGATGTACAGGGAAGTTTAATCACAGAAATAATGTACTGATTGAAATAAGCTTTAGCTACTATGGTTGTTATCAGTCAGACGGTGCAGCAAGTCGCCCAATATCAGCATGAGAAACTGTGCAATATCTTTTAGAAACAGAATTGTCCAAAACAAAGTGACTACCCAGATCTTTCAATCTGACTTCTGCTCTCTTTTTTCTTTGGAGGCACTATTAAGGACAAATAGTTTAAAAGTAAACTTTGTGAATTGCACAACTCAAAGATGCTATATGCCACGAGATTCAACACTTAAAGAAAAATGTTCCAGAGCCCAGAGAAATGCATTCAAATGTTATTGCATGTGAATGAAAATTATTTCGAACATCCACTATTAGCTCGAAGTAATTTTCGCTTATTTCCTGCCGTTGAATGTTTTACATGCATCAGAAATTCACCGTTGAAGAATACTTCAGAATTACATACACCGTTGAAACGTATGTAAATTCTGAAGACATTTTTTCAATCGTGTAACATTTTATAGCCAACAGTGTGCGGCGGACCAGACAGAGATGAGGAAATCGTGTGTGCAGTCCCCGCAAGTCGCTGCTTCCAAGTTTTACGATGTGTCACACGACATGTTTCTGACATCGCAGAAGCAATAATTCGTTCCAGTTGACAGTGCAAGAGACATAACTTCACGACTAGTGTCAAGAGATTTTAGCGTTCCGCATCGTGTCTGTCATCAAAGCCTCTTGATTTCAAGAGGGCTGACAGACCAATGATTTTGTTTTACCTCTAAAATCGTTCCAGATATAACGAATCAGAGGAAAAATACAACAAAAAAATTACGGAAGCGTGGCAAAATTAGTTTGAAGATTTTTTCCCTCGGGACAACACGTCAAACTGCTCCTGAACTCTAGACTAGATCTAGACTAGAGAGACCTAGAAGATTCCCGAACTCTGACTAGACAGACCTAGAATGCTCTTGAGCTCTCGACTAGAGAGACCCTCCTTAGCAGGCTCCTCCTCCTACTACTACTATAATTCACTTCAATAACTGTCTATGCTATCCAATATCTATACATATATTTGTAATATGTTTTGAGTTCAATAATGCGGTAAGTATCAGGCAAACTCACTAACGTACCAATCATTATAAGGAGTCGGATGCGTTATCTGAAGCCACTCAACAAAGTGGTAACCGCCAGTTATCCCACAAGTCTAAGGTCTCTAGAAAAAGAATCACTTTGTATTAAAATCTTGAGATCTGGGTAGTTACTCTGATGCCCACTCAAACACGAGAAACAGGTGGTATAAACCTTCACAGATATACGCTGTACTACAGAATTTTAGAACTAATAGTTTTTAAATAAATTTATACAAATTTATCAAAAGATTGTAGAGACATAAAGTTATTTCGAAGCAGGAGACTGGAGAAGAGAACAATGCCCTCGCCGCGACTCGAACCTCGGACCTCTCGAATACGCACCGAGTGTGCTGACCATTACACCACGAAAGCATTTTGAGACAGCGAGAGAAATATTTTATACATTCCTCTCTTTTAAAGGGCGACTGGGGATTAGTGGACACAATCGCCAAATCCTGGTTGATGAGAATCATCAGCCACCACCATTTTAGTTCGGGCACCATTGTAGAGTCATTAGGTTATTTTCGAAGCAGGGAACATGGAAAATGTACAATGCCCTCCCCCAGAGGCCTCTCTTCCGTCGAGTGTGCTGTCATTACATCACGAAGGCGAGAGATAATACCTTATAAGATAGTTGACATTTTTTACTATCTCAACTTGTTTCACTCAGAATATTGTTTATATATGGATATAATTTCAAATGTAGTCAACCGTGTACTTTGTACCATTCAATATCTGCTATTACGGATTCGAAAGTCGGCCAAAGAGTAGCATAGGCTTTGCAGCAAAGCGAGAAAAGACATCAAAGGAGACTTTTGAGGTATACGGGAATCAAGCGTTAACACAGTAATCGAATAATTTCGTGACGGGCTGATGATGTTAAGGCAAAATGACAATCCTCTGATGCTTAAGTTGGAGAAATCTCGCATACTCACATAAACTTCCGGAATCAGGAGCTAAAACAATGCTGGTTATCGATTATGGTAATAAAGGGATAATTCACAAGGAATATGTTTCCATGAGATGGACAGTGCACTCCATATTTTAAAAATGTGATGGAGAAACTTCGAAAGAGAATTCAGTGTGTTAAGACTGAGAAAGCTCAGTTTAACTGCTGATTTCTGTTACAAGAAATGTCACATAACGCAAGTATAGTTTTGTCAAACAGTTTCTAGAAAAGAAGAGGTCATAGTTCTCAGTCATCCCCTTATTTACAAGACTTTTCCTAAGCAGACTACTTTCTCTTGTCTATGAAGAATCACATCAAAGATCATTATCTGAAGAGATTCTGAAAACCATAACCAAAGATTTAAATAGCATTTCAAAAGATGAGTTGTAAGAACGAATCAAACAGCTGTAAGAAAGTGCTAATTGTTGTATTAACTTGAAATGATTATGCATTGAAGAATAAGAAGTAAAAATGCTGCTTTCTTCAAATTTCGATTTTGTAGGAACTTCGTTATAAAGTTTTTAGACATACTGTGCAATTTTATTTTTCTTTATTATTATTATTATTTGGAGATATAGTGAAGTCTTTACAGCATTTTTATGAAATAGATAGTTCCGTAAGAGTTTTTCATAAAGCATTTAAGAAGATTCAGAGAGATGTATTCGGTTTCTTGCTTTAATTGTAGAATTGGGATTAGGATTATTTAGTTTAATACATGCAATCGAGAGCTATCTGCCTAAGGGTAGAGAAGCCTTTGTGAAGAAACTTCTCGGGATTGATTGGCTTATATTTAGTTTGGACAGATTTACCTGTGATCTTTTCAGTAATATCTTTTCTGTATATTCTGAGAAAAGATCACAGATTATTCTGAATATAATTGTGATCTTTCTCTGTTTTGTTGAATTATATGCAATTAATGAGCATATTCATTAATTGCATATAATTCAACAAAACAGAGCAAAAAAAAAAAGACTGCATTCGTATTTTATAAGTAACATATTTTCTCTAAGTTAAAATTGTGTTTCCGAAGAGGAAACAAAAAGTATCACTTAAATGTTTTTCAGTAGAATTAAAACTTTTCCAGCTTTGCTTCTAAAAAACATTTTATTGGATGAAGAGTTAAAATATTGCAGATACCTCATTTTTAGCAGTAAAAGTATTTTGATATATAACTGACAAAACAATGTTTTACATTGAAGGAGTTAGCTCAAAATACACCAATCTAACAACCTCAAGGTTACACTGCATGCTTGCGAGTATTTAATGATAAATCCATTTGCATAGTTTCTTAGATTTATCATTTATCTATTAAAACCATCCTGTGGAATAAATGTAACAGTATAAAATACCAAAAGTAACAGTTGAAAGGTACAGTTCGTCTCAGTTATCGACCTAAAATGTATGCCATTCTCCCCTCCTCTTCAAACTCTTACCAATAAAAGCAAAACCAAAACTAAAATCCTCATTCATACATTGAAGTGGAACCCCAAACCACGCAACGGTGTAAAACAAAGCCGCAGATATGGGGGTGCCTTATGACCTAAGAAGGATCAAAGATCAGTGGGTTAAATGAGGGACTATGCCATGACAATAACGCCCCATTAGATCTCCAGCCCCCTCGGCCTATTTACCTTGGCTTCAGGGTTCAAGCGGCAGAAATTCTTTTGCCTAGAAGAACCGCAACTGTTACTGAGGTTCAAACATACTATTAAGGCTCTTTCTGAGATTTCTTCATCCATTCTTTTGCTGAAGTAGACGGGTCTATAGACCATATGTTTCGCAAACGTAGTAATAAGGCATTGCATCGTGAATTGAGTTCATAAAATTTCTAAAAGTAAAAGAATTGTAGCTGTATGCTTATACGCAGAGTTATAATTCAGTGACTTTGAATTTCACTGAGATCAATCGTTGAAAGCTTCTTGACTGAAAAATAAAAGAGCAAAAAATTACAATGATGTCAATTCATATGTATTCTCCAAAACCTGTTCACTTTTACAATCAGCGCATATTATTTGCACTTAATGCGAAAGATTAAGCAGCATTCTTAACTGTTTAAGATTATTCAACTCTTGAAAAAAAAAGAAAAATAGATTTATTACACTCTTTTCTCTTTTATATTTTTTAATCAGCTCAAGCAAATTGCTATACTTAACGTTTTGAGTGATTTCTACGAACGTTTTAGGAACTTAAACATTTTGAACTGCTTTTTTTAATTTACGACCCTATAGCTTTAAAACTTATGATAAAATATTCAGTGACACCATGTTATTTACTAATTTCTATTATGTTGACAGTTAAAAGAAATGAACTGGAACTAATATTTGATGCAGATTATATTTAATTTTGGTGTATATTATATTTCATTCGTAAATAAATTGAAAAAGCAAAAACCTATTTTCTCTAATACTTTTAAAATTTACATAAAACTTTACTATAACAAGCAAGAAAAAGTAACTCATGTTTGAAAAAATGTATTATAATTATGCGAAAAAATTTATTATAAGATCGCATTTTAAAGGTTTGGTTGTGATATTTCAAACTAAGCTTCATTATATCATTCAACTTCCACACTTCATCCAACAAAGAAAACTGCAATCATATTTTGTGAATAACATATTTTCACTATTTATTCTACTATTGTCTTTCCAAAACGGAAAACAAAATGTCAGATATTCCACTCAAATGTTTTTTAATAGAGAATAATTTTTTTAAATCTTTATTTTGATACATCTATGAGAAAAAAATTCTTTAAAAGAAGAAAAGAAAGAAAGAAAAAAAATCTGAAAAGATTTAGAATTTAACATCATACCAGAGATCTGTTAAGTTTTTATGCCCTCGCTGATCATCGCATGTTACTCATCTGCTATTGAAATCATTCTCCCCCCTTTTGTCTTTTCAGTTTTATTATTAAGCATCTATAATTCCACAGCAAAATCAGAAAATACTTAAAAGCAGCGTACCTTTAGAATTTTCGATAGAGCGTTTGGGGTCGCCATACATTTTCCTATATTCGTTACATTATTTCTTTAGAAAAACTACCCACTTCAGCGGTCAGCGTCCTAATAGAGTTATCATAAAACAAGTGTATAATGGCTTTAATGAGTGCAACTCATCAAAACCATTGTATACTTTTTTCAAGCATGCAGATATTATCATTTCACGTAATATTTCTAATTAGACATCTCATGATATAAATACATTTTTATTTAAATCAATCAGATTAAATGTTTTTCAGTAGAATAAAAACTTTTCCAGTTAAAAAGTAAAAAAAAGTATTTTTAAGAACTGCGTTTATTGCTTTTCGATCGTATGGTTTGCTACTCAGTAATAAACGATTAAATTTGAAATTTAAATATCATACACTTTACTACATGGAACACGCTGGTGCGTAGAGATAAGTATTCTATTTGAAGCAGGGGCAACAAATTGCTTTCAAATACCCAAAATTGTGAACTAAATTTGGAAGGTAAATATCTTACATTTTGCTGAGTGACAGCAATCTGGTGCACCGAAGATAAAAATGTTTTATTTCGAACAATATGCTATTTCTCTCTTTTAAATCATTGAGTTTGTTAAACAAAAATTCCAAAATAAATAAAAAATACTTAAAAAAAACTGAAAGGTTTCAGATTTTAAATTACGTCTTAAGGGGGGCGTGTTTTTTTAACATTTTGTGGGTTACAGTTATTTATTAAATATCATGTGCTTCGCACTTAAACCATCCGTTCAAGAGCAATGTCGCAAAATAATTTTAAAATTAGCATATCTTTAGAATTTCCGATACACAGTCTCGCATGCTGGTGACAAAAATGTTTTTTTTTCGTACAGTGTTGCCATTACTCGCTTTGAAATCGTTGAGTTTGTTAATCAACAATTCGTTGAAGTTTTACAAAATATGAAATCAATAGTAAAATAAATTCCAAATTTTAAATTTGGCCTTCCAGATTCCCATATTCGGGTGGAAACGTTCAATATTCAAAATTTTATGGCTCTAGGTACCGTTATTTTATCACAGTGCGAGAAACATACACACATTTATGCAGATTCTTCATTGTTTAATTTCTTTAAATATAATAGAGGGCGATAATATTTAGTGGGAACAGTTGGAAAAGTGAAACAACGCTTTTAGTGAATAAACGCAAAATGCCAAAAAGGATTTAATACTCCTTCTGGGCAAATTGCCCCTTTGGACTAAAAATACAAAATTCAAAATTCGGGCTTCAAGGTACTCATGTTCGGTTGGAGAATTGGGTGTGAAATTCTCGTATGAAGAATATGAAAAATTCACTGTCTGTAAGTGCCATCGTTTTTCGAGGAACGTACTTACATATATACAGATTCATCTTTACTTAATTGTTTTTAAATGGTACATGAGGATAACTTTTGGTGGGAACAATTTGAAAAGTGATTCAGACATTAAAGTGATAATGGACGAAAAGTAAGTTTCAAAACTAATAATTACTGTAATGCTTCTCTATCACAAACCTCATTATTTACTCAGCGATTGTAAACTCAATTGTCTTACCTAGAAGTAAAAATTTGCTGTGAAAACTGAACAAGTTCTCATTTCGAACTCACAAATGATTGCAGTAAATGATTGTCTCGTCAAAAAGCAAGAGAAATATGCTGAGAGAGACGCACTAAGAAGGAATTATCTAATTGCAACGAAGTTTGTTTTGGGGATACTTTTCGATCCAGCATGTGAATGATTTAACTTTCGAGACCAAAGAATGTATAGCAGGAACTACGAAGCATCTCAACTGAACATATGGCTGGTGCGGATAAGAGAAAAAAATCCATTTCTAAGCCATAACTTCCGTTCGAATTTGAATCCATCATTCACTTTGGCTTTATCAATATCATGTAAACGAGTATGCCCAAGTCACCATCTGCAGAGAGGACTCGTAATAAGTCTAAAAAAGGAAAGGTAGTTAAATCGAAGGATTGCTTGCCATTTGGATCCAACGTTCGATGATGTTGGCAGAAATAGAAACAGTGTCAGAGGGCAGCTTCAAGAAGGGCACAATAGAACTTAAGAGCTGATTGAATATTAGAATAGAATGATTATCAGAGGGTTTCTCACAGCCCCTGATTCCTCAATATTAGCAATTCGATGAGTAACCGCGGCACTATTAGCCGCATGGACCATTGATAGGTGACTCAAACGCTCAAGATGCCCATTACAATCCATAACATGTGAATCTAATACATTAATTCAAATGAATGAACCACAGAGAATAGTCTGCATTCAAAAAAAATAATATCAATAGTAATTAAATTAAGAAAATTTCAAGCAAGGGTCCAAACGAAAAGTTATTAGCTTTTCTTGAGTTTTATCTGAAGAGAAATCTTAAGAGGTTTTTTAGCTATTACACTCATGTAATAAAACGTTATGAAGAATATTGCAGATAAATTGGAACAATTTTAATATTGTCGCAAATTTATATTTCACTATCTAGTAAATAAAATTAATTAGACATATTTTATAAAGTATAATATTTTTAAGTACAAATGTGGATGTAAATAAATAATTATGCATATTAATTAAATTTATGATAGATATTTTCCCACTTTTTTATCTCGCCCGAAAATTTCTTTAAAAAGAAAGTCTGGTTACTTAAGTACAATTTCTTCACAGTTGCTGATCATTCTAGGTTTGGTGCTTTAATAAAAACATGCAAACAAAGAATCGAACTTTAAAGAGGAAAAAAAGGAAGAATAAGAATTATGAGAACCTTTGAATGCACTTCCGTTATTGCGAAATTGATTTATTATAATTTAACTATGTTTCGAACTTTTACTTTTGACAGAAAATCCTCAGGAAGAATAAAAGAAAAGAAACAAAAGAAATTCGATTTTCTTGAAATGAATAGCTCCCGACTTTTTACTTCACACACACATGCAATCATCGGAATGCGACCCAAATACCCCGCTGTTATTTAATAATCCAAGGCATTGTCCCATTTAGGCTGTAAAAACACTCTATTTTTTAGCCAGGGATTCAAATATTATTCCCGTAAAAGAAAGGAAGAACATTTGCGTTGTTTGTTCAACCATTGAGTAGTATTTACATACCAAGTGCAGAGATACCAACCCCGTAACGCTTTCACAGGTTGGGGGAGGAAGACGTTTATTAGAGCTGTTGAAGTTTCAAATTATGACAGATTGAGGTTTAGGGACGATATATACTACATCAAACTCCAGCATCTATCAACGTTTTCCGCTCTAGAATGCTCATACTCAAAACTAGAGCGACGTTTTCGCTCGCGTACAGAAAGGATCTCCCTCAAAAATGGGTGTCATCTTAACCACAGAAACAGGGTCATGTATGTCATAAATCGGATGTATTCAACTCAATTATGCGTACATCATTTCACTAATAATACTATGCCGGATGAAATGCATATAAAATTTCTATGAAATTTGGCATAAAACACGTTTGTGTCATTCATGAATATTTTAATACGACCCTAAATTTGTACTACGTAATGTAATTTTATACTTTTATTAAATGGGTCTGCTTGAAACGGATATGTTGTTGTTCCATATTGTGCTGATAAAAACTTCCTTTCATAACCCTAAAAAATAAAAATAGAGCAAAAATACATTTCACTGAAATTTTATGTTATTTTTATTGGTTTCTGCTATATATTGCTAATAAAAGAAGTTTCCACACTTTTTAGAAATCTTTAATTCTTTGAAATCAATATATCAAAAGATAGAGATTTCTTCGCTAGCTTTCGATAGCGAAGGTATTCTATAGGTATTCTAAAGCGTAGCGTTTTACGAATCCACATTACCCTAAATCGTAACTCCTAGAACCGTAAATACACAGATGACTCATCGTTCTGTCTTACTTCCAAGGTGTACTAAGTATAAACTTATATGAAAGCTTTTGTTTAATTATCAATTCATTAGCATGATAGTTACACAAGATATCCAGTAACACAAGTCGTTAAACAAAAGTGCCAATCAAATTAAAATACAGATTGCAAAGTTATATGGGCCTAAATAAGCTTTGGCTCAGGTCTCAGTACTTTCCCGAAGCAATTGCGCGGCTAGAGGAGCTGTAGAGATATTAGCTATTTTGAAGCAGGAGACAAGAAAAATGAGCAATGCCCTCGCCTGGACTCGAACCTCGGGCTTCTCGAATACGCGCCGAGTGTGCTGACCTTTACACCACGAAAGCATGCTAAGAAGGCGGGAGAAATACCTTATAAAGCTAAAGCCAAGAATTTCAGTAGTAGGAAGATCTAATACAGTAATCGGTCAATGATATCTGCCAAAAGCCAAATGTTCTGTCTCGAACTCAAGAGCACGGAAATGAAATTAGAAGTGAAATTAAAAGATTTGTTTCGAAACAATTATTACTGGCAAATGTGCTGGACTTATTCCCAAAGATGCTTGATAATATTCTTAATTTTTTGTCGAAATTTTGGTATAAAATATTTTTGATTTGAAATGAATTGATGATGAAACTATGTTTTCTGCCTTTTAGCATCTAGTTGGTGCATATATTTTTCCAAAGAAAATAGTTTAACCGTACTATACTACAAAGGAAAAGTTTCCAAGAAACTGTATATAGTTTCTTTTTCGTTTATTGTTTAAAACAATATAGAATTTTCCAGAAAAGTGTAGAAGTTTTAAAGCAGAATTTAAGCGCGCTCTCTATCAGTTTGGTGAATATTTCGAAAACGGTAAAGAAATCGGCGTACTTGATAGTTTTCCGAAAGCTCATTTCCGAGAAAATGCACATTAGATAACAAAGCAGAAGTCAGTTCTTAATATAACGTAACATGACACCGTTGTTAGTTACGTTATGTTACCTCTAGAGCTGTATTTGAGCTTGGTAAAATTTTGCAGAGTTCACCTTGAATCAAAGTAGGATAAAAATCACTCTCTACCTGAGATTTCGAAAAAACTACCTCTATTTCCCTAAATGAAGCCTCTTCAGTCTGCATAAAGCCTGGGCAATATCGAATAGTTAAGCTAGAAAATAAATAAATAAATATGTAACAAATGTATTATCAAGCGTAACGTAATTTTTTAAAGTGCAATGAGAGTACTTTAAACGCAGCCATCCACGGCTCTAACGAATTTTGGAACTCTATGAATGTGACGGTATTAAAGAAGTGATAAGCTATACCAAAATGTGTGTTCTAAAAAATATCGGTCTCTTTCAGAAGTACCGCCTTTGAATCGCCATTATAGATTTTGTATAAGACAATGCGTAATGCAATTAAATTAATATTAGTTTAAAAAAGTGGCTGTTTATTCTAATAAAATTCTACTGAAATTTTTCTTCTACTATCAGCTGCTATATAAATTTAGTTGTTTGCTTTGTAGAGACATTTGAAAAGACGTTTGAAACATTAGCATTTGAAAGCATATTTTTGAACCAGACATTTGAAAGCAATAGAGATGAAAAATGAGCAATGCCCTCGCCGGGAGTCGAACCACGGACCTCTCGAATATGCGCCGAGTGTGCTAATCACTGCACCACGAAGGCACGCTAAAAAGGCGGGAGAAATACCTTATATACTTCCCCTTTTAAAGGGCGACTGGGGATTAGGAACCCAACCGCCAAGTCCTGTGGTGGAGAATCATCATCCACCACCTTTTGTTTCAGTTCGAGCGCCACTGTAGAGACATTAGGTATTTTTCGAAAGCAGGAGAGATGAAAAATGTGCAATATCCTCACCGGGACTCGAACTACGGACCTTTCGAATACGCGCCGAGCCTGCTGACCACTACACCATGAAGGCATGCTAAGAAGACGGGAGAAATGTCGTATAACTTCATATTTTTCATTGTATATGACTGATTTACAACATGCGTTTAACGAATTATTATAATAATAAAATTTTAACATTAGTAATAATTTTTCTGTTATTATAAGTAATAATATTATTTCTGAATGATGAATTTAAGCGATATTAAATGCAATCTGAATATGAGCACGCTGAACTCTGAATTTTATGAGTTATGTAATTATAAATATTTATCCATATTATTATAAAATTTTACTACAAATTTATCACATGTGCAGCTATCATTTGCAGTCTTTGAAAAGAGTGATAATGTAATGCACATTTATCTCCATATCTGTCATGAACACATGATTAAAAATGCCTAAATTAGATTTCTAGTATTTTCGTATACTTAATTTTTTAGAAGACAAGAATGCAAATTAAAACGCTTAATTTATAATAAATAACAGATAAATTATTTCTGTGACGAAATTCAATCCCAAATCTCGCATCTATAAAAATTTTCTGAAATGGAGCAAGTTCATCAAGAAGTCTTCCTATTTTTGTACTTTAAAATGCATTTCTTTATCGCCATTTTATTTATCTCAAGAATTAAAGCACAGTTTTTTTTTCGTAAGACCATTTTCTAAATATGTCAATAAAATTCCATTGCAATAATCTTCCTGTTTACATTCAGCGTTTATATTGATTTTTTGAAATTTATTTTTAGTGTTTACGATCTCTCTCCAAACATATCGTTGAATGACCACTTTTGGTTTCAACAAATTTAGACCTTGCTAAACTCACGATCACTTTCCAGACATACATGAAAATAACAAAAGGTAAATTTAGAATAATTTCGAGGGATTGAAAATAGAATTACATTACGAGCCGGTGTATCATTCTAAAAATTACTTCACACGAATAGCATATTTACTGAGTTAGATCGTTAAGTTAGACAAGCCAATGGCATTTGTTGTGTTACCTGTCTTAAACTCATTAACATCGTTCTCAAATGACTTTACACAATACCATATTTACTAAGATTGTTAAGTTAAACAAGCCAATGGTATTTATTATGTTATCTGTCTTTAACAAATGGTCTTGTCAACATATTTTTGAAAAGGGGATGAATCGGGGAAAATTCAGCCTTCCTTTAGTAGGAGTTATTGATGGGGAGGATGCGGGCGGGCTAATAGCGGATGAATCGGGAAAGATTCCGTCAACATGGTTTCCTGATGAGGAGGATGAATAATAACAGCGGGATATGAGACATTTTCCCTTGAAATATCCTTCACAAAGGATTTCTTTCCGTTAAGCAGATAGTCCAGTGCATGCCTTGCCATAATGATATACCAATTGATAGTATCTAAATAATACAAACGAACTGTTTGAAATTCAGTCGAGATCATTTTTTAAAACATAAGAAATACAGCGTGTCCACAAAGTTACTGAAAATTTTAACAGCTTGTTGTTGGGATTGAATAAACTTCAATGTCTGGTACTAATCACATTTTCACAAGCCAGGTTCGAAGTGAAGGTGACACTTCTAGAAGAAAGTTGTTTTTGTGACAAGTTACACGCATCGACATGTGACAAAATGACTTCTGGTTGATGGTCTTTCAAATGTGAATAGATGTAATTAATCGATATAAACTCCGGGTGTTATTTTTTTTCATGTAAGGAAAATAGTTCTAAAATCTTGTCATGCAACATCTTACACCAAACATTTACTTTCCGATTGTTCCATTTCAGCTTCCCTGTGACGCGAGGATTTTTGGATCTTCAAATCCTCATATTATGTGCATATGTAATAACACCACAAAAATTGACCCCTGTACCTCTTACAGAGTGTCCATAATAATAGGATAAAGTTGTTCATGAACTTTACGGACACTCTATATAGGTTAGGTTACTTATTTTAATAAATAAAGAATGAATAATGATAGACGGAAGAATAAAAACCTTTTTGTTCACAATGTCATAAAAATCTAGGTTCACGAATTTAATTCATTCTTGAAGACCGTTCATCATCGAAAACGTTCGTAAACAGTAACTATTCTAACTAACTAAACAGTGTGCTGCGGTAACCATGAGGCCGATGTTTACCGGCCAGGAGGGTTGCAGCACATGCGTATATTACATTACATTACATTACATATTTCAAAACTACTAGTTGGTAACATAGTAGGAATAGATTCTAAGATTAATAACAAAATAATATTAAGATTACTCAATATTATTTTGTTAAATTATATCTCAAAAAGTATTTATAATAAAAATATAAAAATTCATATAGGTAATGTGACATTTCTATCTGAACTGTTATTTATATTTATTATTAACTGTATAATTTAAAGGTCTACTAAATCAAATATTAATAATTTATTTTTTTGTCTGCTGCCATTGGTACTTCAGAAAAAATTTTAATCTTATATATAATAGGTAATTAAATTTCTAAACCCGTAGTAGTAACAGAGTAATTAGCATAGGTGCTAGAATCTAAATTTGTGAAATTGTAAATAGTTTAACCACTCGTGTAACGTGATAATGCATCTGGCGGGCTAAAAGGTTAGACTAGTATTTAGAATTAAACCAAATTGTATTTTAATCTTATACAATGACCAAATGGATAAAACCGTTTAAAGATGGTGGTTGTACTTCTGCTCGAATCTAGGAAATGGGCTGGTTGCATGAACGATTTTCGACATCTGCAATTTGAATACCAGCCTGTTTCTCTGATAAAATTTTCATAAAAGCATATTTCGACTTAACCAATCAGTCACCGAATGCTTTGCTATGATTGTCTAAGCGAAAAATAACAATTTTGTCAATACTTAAATAATTTTGTCAAAAAATTGCCCTTCGGAGGCCTTTTGTAAGACCGATGAATACTGATAGTTCGTCTGGTGTTCAAATCTCGGCGAATGGACATACTTTGTGATTTATCTCACGTATAAAGTGACTACGAGTTAAATTTTCCTTAAAGAGAGTCATCCATGAAAGCATTCCTATTCTTAGGCAGAATTCCTCCTATCATCCATGAAAGCATTCCTGTGCTTAGGCAGAGTACCCCCCGTACTTTGTCAGCGAACACTCTGGCGAAATGCATTATGAACTCTTAAGAAATTCGCTAATTCTGACCTAGGAATTTTATTAATAGGAGAGAAATAAATTGTTTCTTAATTTTAAATCATTTTTTATTTTGTAAGTAAATGAAAGAAAGATGAGGAATGAGAGCTAAGTTATTACACGAACGCTTTAAAAAGAAAGTTTTAAAAGCTAAGGAAAAACTAGACTAAACTGATCAGTATTAAAAGGAGGAAAACATCTATTTATAATTTATTTATAATCTATTTATAATCTATTTATAAGTGAAATGTGAGGAACAAGTACTCAGTGCTTGAAAATTCGTACTGATACCATGGTGTCATTCTGCAGTGTGTGTGGGTTTAAGTAACAAAATGAGTATGACCAAATACATAGCCTTTTAAAACTCCCATTAAGCAATAGCTAAGCTTCCATTAAAAAACACGTCTTCCTTTGTTTCAAACATTTACCCTCTTTATTATTGGTGAAGGTCCTGCCATCCAAAGAACGGTCGTAGAGATTCAGCTAAAGCGTGCGGTTTCTCTAGCATCCGTATGCACGCGCAACGATCCGCGACGACATTCAGTCCGCATTCCCGGCTATTACAACAAAGATAAAGAGTGGAAAAGAAATACAAAAAAGGGGATCGGAAGTTGGGATCCGACAATGGTGGCTTTTAACCCGATGGCCCGGTGAAAGTGAACTGTTTTTTGTTTTCGACGGGCACGCGATGAACTCAATTTTCGGCCGTCATGACGTCATCGAGGACACATTTGTTAACAATTATCAATGCAGTCCGTTTAATAACATAGATAACTTTTCAAGTTACTTTCTCCATGCAGACGCCTACGTAGGAAACCTACGTTATGGACATGCAGAACTAAATGATGTTATGTAAGAAAGATGGCGTTGATATCATCAAAACAGCCACTTTCATCAAATTATGTCAATACTTTCTTCGTTCTTAATCTAACTCATCGCTGTCTTGCATGTTAAGTTATCGTCATGAATATCACAATTCTTCTTCAAGAGTTTGCGTTTTTAATATTTTGGGCCAGACTATCATTTAGATGGTATGCTAATATGCAGTATATTTTCTCTCATGTAAATTCAGAAGAATAATCACACAAATTATTTGAACAGTCCAAGCTACTTAAAGGATTAATATTTCAAAAGTATGATAATAATAACAATGAAGGAAGAAGGAAAGAAATTCAAAATAATTAAAATTTGAAAATGCAAACAAGCAAAAGAATTAAATGATGTACAAGGAATTCATTTTCCCAAGCGTGCTGTCATGATGAGCTTCTAATTGCTATCTGGTCGACCTCCCAGATAGCAATTAGAAGATCTGTTATTCGAATTCCTTGACGACATAATTGATTTCTCAAGTTTTTGGGCTTCGCAAAAAATCTAATATCTGTACAAATGTTGTAATGTTAACGTTATATTTAATTGCTTTTATTTTTATAATATAAAATAAACATTTTTCGAACTAAAATGCAATTAATTATATTACATTCACCAACGCTGGGAAAACAGGAATGAAAATATATTTATTCATCAGTTCCAGAGTATTTTTGAGTGCAAAAATGTAAGAATTGAATACTTTGTCACGTCTTCCGTGGAAAAAAAACGCTATTTCCTTTATTAAGAGTCTGCATTATCACTTAAACTATTCCTAATTATGCTAATATTTTAATTAGAGAATTTCAGAAATATTATGACTATAAACTATACGCTTGGTGTAGCCACAACATAAAATCAAAGCAGTACTTTCACTTTAAAAACATTATTGTCGTATAATGTTAAATATTATTAAAAAAATAAGTGTTCGCTGAAAGCAAAACGGAAAAAAAAACGGAGTAAACAAGCAAGTAACAAAAGAAGTAAAAAATAGAAAGCAAGAAGGAAACATTGCACTTCTAAGTAGTCATAGTTGCGTCACAGTAGAAAATAAAGCGAAAGTAAAAAGAAAAAAATCTTGGCAGTTTTAAGATATTGTCAAAATATCGCGATAAAAATAAAGCGCCTACAAATTATCGCATGATGATAACATCGCAGATATGCGCTTTCTGGCAATAAGAATGTTATGTGAATTTTGGAGTAATGATTTGCAGGCACGAAAAATTAAATAATATTTTTTATCTCCATATTTTACATTTTTATGTTAACTGCTGAATTTTTACTGAAAACGCAAGAAGGAACTTACATTCAAAATTTGGAAATTATTGAAGATTAATGCTATGCATAACAGTTAAAATAATTTTAAACTTAAGTTCTTATTTATTAAAAGCAATTATTTAATTAACATCTTTTTATAGAGACCTATTACTAGATTTCGTAAAAAAATACAGTTTAAAAAAGTAGAAAGAGAAAGACGCCCCATAAGTTTCTTCTTTTTCCATGCTATACTTCTGCATGAAAATCTACTAATTCATCTACGGTTTAAAGAGAGAAAATCTAAATAATAATAATAATAATAATAATAATAACAATAAATTCTTGGATGTGAAAACATTTTAATAACAATGAACTGAAACTAAATTTATTATTAGGCATTACTTAATTTCGAAATTGTGCTTACAAATATTAAACGGAAATTAATGTGTATTGTCCTCTAGAATTTAAGCATGGAACAGAATTTTAAATTAAACTCATTATGTTCTTCTTTTGATGTCAGATTACACAAAAAAAAACTTAAAACAGACCAAAAACAGATCAACTTCATTTCGGACGTCTCTGCGGAATGAAAGATAGCACCAGCAAGATGTGAAAAAAGGTAGATGTCTGAAATAACGATGTCGGAACTATATGGTGGGTGTGGCAAAAGATCCATTCGAGTCCGTACAGAGTCCAGCCGGTGAATGTAGACACATGTAGTCTTGCATTATCTTGATGCAACATTACCGTTTTGCGCCGGAACTCAGTTCGACGTTTTTCCTTGATAGCAGCGTCAACACGGAATAGCATCTCGCTGTAAACCTTACTGTCGAGGGTTTTACTTTTTTCCAGACACTCTTTGTGGATAATAACAATCTCAACAGATGTAAAGCATGATCTTTTTGTTAGTCAAATTGCGCTCTGTGACGCTACCGACTCACCTAGTCCCAGACCAATCGCCATTTTGGTCTGTGTTGTTGAAGTAAATCCACTTTTCATCATAAGTGACGATCCGGTTCAGAATTTTGTCCTTCTGTTGATGTTCGAGTACATTAGTGCAGGCTCGAACACGTCTGTCCTTATCTGCTTCAGTCAGCTCATGCGGCACCCACGATTGAACTTGTATGTCAAGTTTATACGATGCATAGCGCGACTAATGGACATGGGATTAACTTGTAATCCCCTCGAGTGCTTACCAAGCCCTCGAGTAGTTGTATACTGATCTTCTTCCACAAGTTCTCGCATGCGGCACTCATCAACGTCACTAGGCCGGCATGAGCATTCTGCTTCTTGAATATCATAGTCCTGGTTTTTGAACTTTCGGTACCAAACCTTCACAGTGTCATATAATACAACATTAGTACTTAAAGCTATACCCAGGATTTGGTAGCATTCTGTAACTGACGTTTTGCAACAGAACTGGCAGTAAATTATGGTTCTAATCTGGTACCTTGATAGTTCCATTTCAGACATCTTTTACTCAATGATAACGATATTGTTTTACAAATTTCACAACACAGTGTTCTAAATCAAGTCTCTTTCTTTCCAATGCCAAAAGTCGTTTGACAAATAATGATTAAGCATGCCATCGCGAACTGAATACATACAATATTTGCGGTGGCGGAAAACTTTCGCTAAAACCCGATGCTATGCGTTTTACGTTACAATAGATCTGAAGATGTGCTCAAGTAGCCAAACTGAAGATATAAGTAACAATGCAGAAATATTTGTGGCATTGAATATGAGTAGCAGCGCTGAACACAGAGAGCAAACTGGATAGCTTGAATTGTCTGAAAACGATCAATGTTCTTGCAAAACAAAAGGCCTTAAAAAATCAACTCCTTCAAGAATTTTTCAGAATTTTGATATTTACTATTATATACTATTTTATACTACTATTACTACATATACTATATATATTTTTGACTCTTTGAGAATGGAAATTAAAAAGTTTGTAAAAATATTTTTTTCTGTATATATAAATTTCAATTTAATTTTTAAGTTTTGTTAACTCAAATAATCAAGGAGGGCGAAATGTGTGTTCTGAACTCCTCAGTTGATCTTTTTTAATGTTTTAAATAATTAACCCCGATTAGTCGGTTTGAAGCATTAAAATATGAATAACTAATCTACAGAATGTTATTAGTATTTTAAATAAGTATTGCTTAATTTAAAGAAATATTTCACTAACACTTTGTTTTCATTGTTTAGTATTTTTGTTAATCTATTTCTTAACCATTATTTTCCGTTACAAGAAATTTTTTCCGCTTTCTAGAACAGTATAATCTTATAGTAATTTTTTTATTTTGTAAAATTACTATATTATGTAATTATGACGGGACTTAAAAGTGTGGTTTTTTAGATTATTTGCAATGTTTATTAATTTTAGATTACATTTCTCTAATACACTTACATCTGATAAAAACGTTCCGACTCCAGTAATAAATTTGACCATAATTTTATTACGTTGAAATAATGAATTAATGAATTATTTATCTCACAATTTATGGAGGAAGAAAATATAACTACACTATAAAGAAATCTCTTATTTCAATTCAAAAGTTTCATATCAGGAACATATATGAAAACGTTAAAAAATGGAAAAAAAATCAAATTATAATCTTGAATAAACAACTTCATTGTGAGAAGTTTAAATCTGATAACACCGCTGAGTAGGACAGCGGTGTTATCAGATAATAATCAAGCGATTTCGTCTTGATTATTCATATTTTTAGAATAAACATAAAATATAATTACTTTTTTATATGTAATATATTTTTTATATATAATACTCTTTTAAGTCTCAAATGGTTCAGAGGAACGAAACATGTATTCGGAACTCATTGATCAACTTGGCTTAAGTCTTCAAAACACTTTTCCCTAGACAAGTTCTGTTTGAAGCTTATTGCTTGATTAATAAAACATTTTATTCGAGCAAAATTATTTTGGAATTTGTTTTGTTGTGTTTCATTTTCTGTAATTTTGAAGTTTTTAATTTTTAATTTTCTTTTAACGATTCTGTTTTTGAATGTTTCCTTCATTAGAGGTAACTTTTTCCCGGAGTGGGAAATAGTCAGACCTTCATATTTTTGCAACAGAATTTTTATTTAATTTTCTTTCCGACTTTTACTTTTTGACTTAGTATCGTTTTAATACTCTTTTATATAAAATGTATTTAAATATATATAATAGCATCAAATTAATTTTAAAGATCTTACAATTTGATAACTGATTATATTACTTAATTTTTATTTACATACTGTATTAAAAATAAAACAAAAGTTTTGAGAAAATGGTTTATTAGATTTGTGTTTAAATCTATTTATTATTATTATTTTTCATTTTACAAATTAAACAAATTTTCAGAAACAAAATTGCAGATGCTAATTGTTTGTGTTTGATTAATATGATGGCTGTATTTGATGTATAAATGCAATTTTTAGTATTTTGCATAAAACTGCTGAAATTTTTTCCGAATAATATTTTTAGTTTCTAGTTTTGTGTTGTTCATATTTTCTTGATTGTGTTCTCTAGAGATCTTGAGTTTTACGTTTTGTATTACACTTATTAAATAAAAATTTTATATACTTAAAAAGAATTAATTTTTACAATATATTAAATAATTTTAGTGCATTATTTCTCTTACATCAATATTCGTCTCAGTTCCAAGATCAGATTCAGCAGCCATCCTTTCATTATCAATAATTACTTGAATCCTAATAAAATGCATTTATATCAATTTGTGAATCACTAAAGTCAACATCAAATTGTTCATTGCGTCTATCCAAGCTGAGTTCATAATGCTTAAAGATGTTTCCACTAGCATTGTTTTTCGCTCCATTATTCGCACCAATAATCTTAGAAAAATCCTTATTATTCTCTGTTCTAAGATCAGCACGAAAAACCTTACCTTCATTATCATTCTAATATAAATCAGTTGGACCATTATCAGACGTACTTATGTCAATTAATGAATCAATTTTAAGCAGCATCAAGTGATTTATTACAATTATGCAAACTAAGTTGATGCTGTTTAACTAATTTGTTCATCAATACTCTTTTCTGCTTGATTATTTGCGCTAACAGGATTAGAAAAATCCCCATCCATTTGTGTCCATAACTGAGGTTGTTAAATGTTCTTTATCAATGTAATGTAAGTTAATGAAATCGTTATCAAAAGTTTTGATTTCAGAATGCAAATCATTGATATCACTATCAGTATGAAAATCTACTGAGTTTAGTATCAAATATATTTCTATCAGTATGTGAATCAGTGAAATCAATGTTAAATGTTTTCTTACCAGAATCTACGTTCACTTCATCCTTATTAATGTCGTTTCCTCCGTCTCTCTTTTTAGTTTACCTTTATGTTGCATTTTATAAAAAGATTGTAATCATAACGCATATAAAGCCTTGCAATGAGCAGTTGGAAAGACAGAACGATAGAATTAGCGAGAAAAACTAAGAAAATTTCTATCAATTATCCGAACTCAAAATGTAAGCAAATATAGTTTCATAAATAATTTTTTTGCACCATTATATTCAAAGTCTCTAACGATTGTAGCTTAACATCATTGATAAAAGTGGATATACCGTTTTATTCGGATCGCAAAAGAAGTCTAAAAATATTATTGATCTTTAAATTTTTGTGATTATTGCTAAAGATGCGCCCAAGAAGTATGGAATTTTAAATACAGTATTTTAAAATTTCAGCGAGTTCTGATAATCTCATGTACTATCATTTAATATACTAAAATCAATTTTCTTTTATTATTGGCCAATAGCAATTTCTAAAATAATTTGTAAAAATCTGTGCAATAAATTTTTATGCTTTTGAATAACTAAAAAATATGTGGGGTTTTACTTATTTAATTCAATGTTCAATTCTTGAACCCCACAAATACTAACAAGCGAATAATCGCTTTAGTGTGTGAACAAAAACGTAAGACTTAAGAAGAGTTAATTACCCTTTATTTCTCAGAAATAAATACAATCAGCTCCAAACTCGGAGCGTACAGCAAAGCCTCCACTTGGGCTTGAACTTAAATAATTATGAAATTAAACTAAACTAAGCTTAAATAAAGCTGACTGAAGATATAGCCGAAGCTATCAAGATTCTAAGTAGTTGGCCCTTAATTAAATTGGCGAAGCCAAACAAGGGCCTAAGGTATGGCCGAGCGTAGCAAAGCTAAGAGAGGCGTAGCGAAAAGGCAAACACGCGCTAGTCAGAAACTCTCTCTAGAAGTCGGTGAAACATCGACTTAAATACTACTTTTTACTCAATTGCATTCACTGCGTTTCTGAAATTACATTCTAGTAGGAAATTGTATGATGAAATTAGAATTGATAGGACAGGTGCATAAACTTAAAATAACTGTTAATAAAATAAGGATAAACCTTACAAATAAAAGACAGTTTTTTCTAATTATTAAAAAATGTTACTTACATACATATGTGTTTATTGGATATCAACTAATTTATGTTATAGTTAGATCTTTATGGAACTTCTTTATCCTATAGCTCACTCAAACGTATATGAATAAATGAGTACATATGAAGAGAGCTTTCGATGTGAAACAATTCAAAATAACGCATGCACATTTGCTCACAGGTTTTAAAAAGCTGTCTTTTAAACTACGGCTTCTGTTTGGGGGAATTAGAAAAAGCAATAATTATAGAAATGTGTAATAAATGCATTAACTATTTGATACGTTAGAGAGATATTCATATCAAATATGTTTCTAAAGTCAGCTAATAGTAGTCATAGGTATAAATTGTATCATTTCTGTTTTGCTGGCTTTGTTTGTAGACAGTTTTTAGAAAGCCTTCTTATTTAGCATTATCTGAACTATTCCTACTCTACTGAGGTTTTTCTCGGATGTCTTTGTGTTTAAAATCTTAATTATACAAAACAATCTTTCTAAGAGTTAAGTATTACCGCAATCGTTGAAAACTTCTGACCACCTGGAATTTGTATCACTGGTTTTATAACAAAAGTGAAGATCATGTATCATTAACTTATTATTCCTAACGCAGATTCGAATGATCCGGTTCCTTGTAATTCTAATGCAAGGAGGATTCAGTTTAGAAGATAATGTCAAGCTAATGAGTCTATTAAAATTCTGATGCGTCAGAACTTTCATGCTCAGCAGTGATTTATTCATGACACAATCTTGAAGGCGAGATCAAGATAAAAATTTTAACTGTGAAAACTAGGGTTGATCCTCTTAATTCCTTAGCTGTTCTTAGATTGGAACTAAGTTCAGCTTAGTTACTGTCAAAGCTTATTAGTTCCATCCAGAATATTATGACATCTTTGTATGTATTGATTCTAAGGTTGTACTGTTGCAGGTTTCCGCACCTCCTTGTGGATGGAAAAACTTTATTGCTAACTGAATGTCGGAAATCTCAGAGTTTTCCTGAGATTCCATCGAAATTGTGTTCCATCTGAATTCAATGATGTAGACGTTTCTTTCAGAAATTTCATCAAATCGGGGGGGAAACATTATATCTAGTATTATATTAATTAAACAATTATTGTGATTTAAACATTTATTATAACTTCTCCTTTATCTTTATACCAGGATGACACTCAGTTGGTCGACAATTTTGTTGTCAATTTTGAATGTTTCAGATATTCAGCTTTTGTCAACTTCACCTGCAGTTTGCGTTATGTCACCCAGCTCTGGGAGTGAATATTCCAGCTTTAGCCATTTCAATGTTATTGTTGTCGAGTCCAAATTTCATGGAAAATTGATTGCCAGAGCCTCAAGGAGGTTGAGGCAACCAATTTTGAGGGAGAGCACACTGGGAGGTGGTCCAGGAATCTCCCAACCCCTCTTCCCTACCACGAAATCACACGAGAGGACTTTAGGTTCGAATTATATTTAGGGTGACCCCATGCCGCAAAGACAATATACATTTACGAACATACATGCCTTCTCTGGGATTCGCACGCAGTCCCTTCGGTACCACAGTAGGCTCCCGTAACCACTATACCGTCTGGGTCTTCGCCTTTTCTTTACTCGGCGTTAAAAGACGCCATTAAAATATTTAGCCAGCTTAAATAGACAAGTTGTGCTTTCTTCAGTTAAAGACTTAATAAAAAATTTATTTTAAACTTTGTGGAACTTTGTATTAATATTTCTCGATGAAACGATAACTCGCTTGTTTAATAATAGCAGAAAGACTTCGATTTGATTTCTACACAATTAGGACCCTATAAATAAAATAGGTGGGACATGGCAGGAATCTGTTTTTGATTTATAACGTCGAGCTTCATTCTTAAGACGTTTTTTGCTCAAAATCCTTTTGCATTAAAATATGAACTTCTCTTTCCTAAATTATGCCTTCAGGCTTAAGTTTATTGAATTATGGCAAAATGCACTACGGTTATCTGCCTGAAGAAAGGCGTAGATTTGTGAAGGATATATGGGGAAACTGGCTCGCACTCATGTTACACAGGGAAGAGAACACTAAATCTGCAATGCAGCCAACCCGTTCTCCAGAATTTGTAACCTAGTCTAACTACTAGTATTGATTTAAGCTTGGCAGATTTTAAATTAAACCTGGATGACGTTATTCTTTACGTTTCTTCTACAGAGTAGACTAATACCGTTTAACAACCAAATTCAACTATTGCCAGTCTCTCGCAAGTGATATGAATTTCATGAGAACTTTTTGAACGGCAAAATTATGAAGCTGAAACTAGCGCTCAGGAAATGACTTCCATTTAAAAAATTTTGAAAGCCCCTAAGATATATATTGAATTTCTGGTGAAATATGAAACATATAAGGATTTAACCTTTCCGCAGTCAGTCTTAACAAAATTATCTAGCTTTCCGGTAACTGTCTGTCACAAATTCCGGTTAAGATAATTTATTCTGGTTTATTACATCAAATTCATTAGATTTTTAATATAAATGGCATTTGACTGCGGTAAAATAGAAATTTATTTGAAATCTTTCTGAGCGTTTTCTTTTTCGAATTTCAAGTACATTCAGCCGTGCAAGGTTAATTGCTTAAATTTCTTCAATCATTTATATTAACCGCAAAAGAACCTGAAATGTAATGAGTCGCTCTAAATCTGTTATTAAAGTGGAAAAGGGCACTCTTTGACCTTTCATTTGCAAATTGCAAATAAAAACTATGCTTTATAGAAGAATAAGCAAATCAGATGAAAAACGCTAGGTATAAGCGTGGGAGGTTTAATTGTCCCAACAAGGTCCCCGAGAACGAGCTAGAAAGTACTTAATAATAAATAAATGTGTCAACCGAGACACGCAATCGGCCTACTTTGCTACGCTCGTTTTTGCGATTCTTTGATGCACAGTTGCGAAACGCGGAGAAAGACTGAATAGTGAAACAGATCTATCTACACACGCGATCGAAGTTTCATCGATGACCAAACGTATCTCAACTGGTGTCAGATTCTTCAAGTATTAAGAAACGCGGAAATGTTTGCAATTGTTTACGTTCATTAAAAAAGTACCGTAATAGAATATTAAAAATCTTGGGTGATCTCTTTTAAGTTCTAATTTCGGATGAAATTCGAATTTCGACATGTCCATGTACACATGATTACCTGTCTTCATTTCCTGTTAAGTTATAGCTCTCTAACTGCGATTTCCTCTCCAGAATATCCTCACAGATTTAAACAATAATTACGATAAGGGTTTTAATCGAAAAAATAAACTGTTTAAAATTTCACAACGTGAGTTATAAAGCTTATTTTTCACATGTTGTAATCGAGTGTACTAATTTGTGACAAGTATTCTTAACTTTTGACATCAGTCACATCGGAGTCAATCCCTCCTTGGCTCATGCCACAATATTATAATTATGTTAGATAAGAAGGTTTTACAAACTAAATGCATTCAGCACTGTTTAAAAGTAGAAGGTTAATCCTAAGCCCATTGGAACGTTTTATTAATCGCTGCTATATCAAGGAGAATGAATACTCTCTGATTACTTGAAAGGTAGTTGTTCTGTTGGTAAATGCTGTGCAAATTTAGAAAGCATGTAGACGACCAGGTGTTTAGTTTTGAAATTAAAATTTTGTTGAAAATTTGAATCTTAGCGCTCTGAGCATCCTATAGCATTTGTTTTAGTTTGTGTTAATAGTCATTTGTAACCTAGTCGTAGTAACTGAATAAATTTTATTTAGATTGAATTGTAATTCAATTATCTTGCATTCACAGTTAAATAGGTCTTAAGAGAGTAAAAGTTCTCCAACATGTTAAGATAACTCTGTTGGTTATGACTGACGGTTTTGTTTAATTTCTCACTGCAAAAATTATAAATTTAGTATGCCTTTTAATTTGTAAATTTGATTTAGATAAACAGAATAATGCTGAACTAGTAGATTTTTTTTAATACATAGGCTTAACTTTGACATCACTGTTCACATTTTATTAGTAGTCTATAATATTTTCTAAGACGGCAAATGATTTTTAGATTCATGGACTTTCTCTCTAGATCATGCAAAGATTGTAGCAACTGGATCCATACGTACTAAAAGTAAATGGATTAATGCGTGTAGATAAGGGACTGATATTAGAAAGAACTACTGCTATTCAGGAGCATCTTCTTATGGAACACGATGCATGCGATGCATGCTTATAAAATAGAAATTCTGAAAAGGGAATTTTTATTTTTTAACCCAATCTAATAGTAAAATTCTTATTAATTACTCTAAATACACAGCTTTGCATTGCATCTCCGATTTTACTTAGAATCATAAATTTAAAACGAAACAAATTGCACTATATCGTGTCAATTTTCTTCCTCTTGCATGCTATCAAATGTCAGCGTCAGCCCATATTTCCACCCATCTCCACGCAATGCTCTCATCGCATCAGCTAGAACTACTCGTTCTTTAGCATTGAATTTGGCTCAGGTTATTATTACGGCTTAGGCATTATTATTATGCATTTATTATTATATAAGGCGAATTTTCTGCTTAAAAGTTTAC
Organism: Stegodyphus mimosarum; assembly: GCA_000611955.2. Lineage (NCBI taxonomy): Eukaryota > Metazoa > Arthropoda > Arachnida > Araneae > Eresidae > Stegodyphus > Stegodyphus mimosarum. The sequence continues at coordinate 741,794 of KK118103.1, read as the reverse complement.
GTACCACTGTCCATTTAAGTTTAAAGTTATTTATTTGAAGCTGGCCTGTTTTAAAGATGTTTAGTCTTATTTTCAGGCTTCTTTCAAAGTTCCGTATAATAATGAAACTTCTTTTTTAATTTCAAGCATGACTGAAAATGAAACTGAGGGACTTTTAAGGAGCTTATTCGACCCTTAGATTTTGATCTTCCTCTGAAAAAAAATTATCTTAAAATGAAGAAACTACACGGGCATAAGCAGTAATACATAATGAAAATCTAGATATACACAAATTACATGGTGCAAGAAAACTAGCTAATTAATAGCTTATGATATTAAAGAAGAGTTTCTGGTGTTAGTTACGGATTTAACAATTTCATTGTGCTGTTAAGACATGAAACATTTCGCTCTGACAAGACCTCAATCTAGCCGATGCTCGGCTTTGGTACTTTGAGTGAAATCGTAATTCTGGCCATAGTGCACTGGAGCTTATTCCGCTATAAAAGTGAATTGTAATATTAACAGAAATTTTAATTTAACAGATTAATGCCACATTTTATTCAGCAATTTGTAAAACTCATATTGATACTAGACACAGAATGAAGACTCAGTTTCCTTGGGAACAGCAAAATGCGTAGGAAAACTTCAGCAACTGAAGAAGAAAATTCTCCATAGCAAAACCAGAAAAAGAAACCTTTGTGAGTTAAATTAAATTGGTCAAAATAGAATTAAGCAGATCGGAAGCAAAAGCAAAAGCGCAATTATGCCTCTGTGCTATGAATACTAATAAAAATATTTATTTTTGTTTAATATTACCTCCATAGTGATTAGTATAGGCTGTCTGTTAGTCTAAATCGCAAGGTGACGGTTTCAATCAATTACAAGGCTTGGTTATGTATGTGAGCTCACCAAGCGTAATATCAGACTACACCTAGTAGTATACTCTGTGCTACAATCTCGGTGGCGAGACGGCTAAATTACTGATTGCAACGGCTATTCAGGATTCCGGAGAGAGTAAGGAAACCTAGTTTTCATACTCTATGGCATGCCTTGCTATTAAAAACCGCTGAGCCGCCAGGATATCCATCCGGGGGGAAAACTTAGCAGCTAGGAAACCGCGGAGATACCTAATATGACCAAATGTATGTTCTTACGAATTTTATATCTAAGTAAATAATTTTAGTGAAATTATATGCAAAATTAAACTTTTTTTGTGTCTGTACTCGCGTAATTTAATATGAAAATCTAAAGAGACGATGCTTTCCCGGAAAAGTAAGAATAAAGGAGAAAATGTATTTAACATTGATTAAATGGTTTTTCTGGTTTAACTGGCGAGACATCGTCAAACGGGCGATGAATTTAACAATTAATTTTGTCGCCAAATTTGGGAAGAAATTACCAAAAGTTGCCAAACATGGCGACATTTGGGTTCGGTCCCTGTATAAGTGTAATAGGTATTGTATAGTTGTTAATTAAGCCTCTATGTAGCTGTATGTACATATCCAACACTCATATGCCTTCCAGTAATTTCGAGAAGTACTAGAGATTTCTCTGGGGGAATTGTGTAAGACCGGAGGGAGCTGCAGTTTTGCATTTGTGAGTTCGGAGTATTTGGATACCTGTCTTAGCTTCGCTGTCTAGATGCCCTTTGCATTGCGTTGTGTTTAATGTTCTTAGTAGTTTGAAGTGTAACTTCTGATTATACTCTGTGAGACTGTGAAGAGATGTACGAGTATTTTTGTTGAAAGTTCCAGAACTGCGAAGTGTTTCTTTTGGCAAAATAAATTTTGTCAAGCTATCATCGGTTCTGTATGCATTCAATCCATTACGAACGCGTACGCGCACAATAATTTTGGATGTCAGGCGTGGAACTGAATGGCGGTGAAGAGCTATGGAAGAGCAACTAAGACAGTTCGTGGTAGCCTTTGGTGTATTCAAAGAAGGCATGGAAGGGGGACAAGAATCCGTTAAAGGAGAGATGAAAGCGGGCCAAGAAAAGATAAAAAGAGCCGTCAACTCCGTTACAGAAGATATGAAAGCTTGGCAAGAATCCCTTAAAGAAAAGATGAAAGCAGGTCATGAGGAAATGGAAAGATAAATTATTGGCATAATAGAAAACAAATTTGAGGCTAAAAGCAGAATAGACACGGTTGAAGATAAAGTTGGAGAACTTCAAGAAAAATTTCTGCTGTTGAACAACAATCGAAGACAGAGTTCCTGCTGCTGTCGCCAAGGAAGTCGATAGTTTAAAGAAGTTCATATCAACAGCTGATCACAATTCTAACGGCTTTAAATTCGAACATATGCTGCTCTAAAGCTATCCAGATATGATGGAAAGACTTCGTGGCAGTTGTACAAGAAGGAGTTCATTGTAGTGGCAAACACCAATGCATGGGATTCCGAAGCAAGAACCTGACATTTTGCCGCTTCTCTGTACCCTGCATACCCTCCAAACTCTGCACAGAAAGCAGAGGCTAGACCTCGAAGCTCTATCCGGCGCATTGTAGGTGCACTTTGGGGAAAAGTATTTAGAAGACTATAGCAGGCTTCAGTTAAAATCTTGCTAAAAGAAGCCCTGTGAAACACTGCAGTAGCTCGCCACGGATGTTCAAAGACAGTCTGATCTCGCGTTTTCGGTTTGTTCAAGAAACAAGTGAAATACTGTCATGGCAATTCTTCATCGATGGCATCCCGGAACCTGAGATCAGAAAGCCCTAAGAATGGCGAATGTCAATTACTTAAATAGCTCTTTAGTGCATGCCATGAATTCGTAGCATCATGTAGAGGCTGACCAAGTAAAAAGCACCAAGTAGTGACCGGCACCGAAACAGAACATCTCAACTCCAGGAGCCAGAGGGTCAAGTGACTGTTCTTAGAGCAATTAAACAGACAAGTTAATTGAGACGGAATATCAGTGACAAGCAACCGACCCTAAAGTGCTGGAACTTCAGTAATAAAGGCCCCGTATGAAGAAATGTCAGAACATACCAAGACACGGAAGTTAACACAGCACCCAGCAAGTAGGAGGAAACTTATTAGTAGCCATCTCGGGAAGGGTGAGGTTGGCAGATTACCGGAAGCAACATTTTAAAGCGTGTCAAATTTCTGCAGTGAGCGGCGACAGTAAAGGATTCTTCATCATAGAACATATAATAAGAGTTCCTTGCAATATGATCAATGTTACTATCATCCGAAAAGATTTGCCTGAGCAACTGGAAGGTAAATTGATCTGAACGCCACACTGCATTACCCTCCAGACAGTGTTCGGGGATAAATCGGCATCGATGGAAATTTAAACTTTAACATCATGTTTGGGAATCCACTTACCAACACAAGGCATTCTGCCTCTGAAGACATAATCCTGTTTGGAATTAAAGATGAAAGAGTTAAATCAGTCCACCAAATCATAGCTTAAGACGATATTACAGTACCAGTAAGAATAGACTTTTTTCTTCCTGGATCCCAAGCTGAAAATATAAATTTTCGGTACGGCTTCATGGAATATCCCAAGAACAGTAACAGCCTGAAAGAAGTACTAGTAGCTTCGGCACTCGTTGGCCTAATCCAGGACCGTTATCCCGTTGGGAGTTGCTAATGTAACTGATAAGGTGAAAGTCATTAGGAAAGGTGAAGTGGTTGCATATGTACTCCAGTGACCAGCATTAAACGAAACAGTAACACCCCAGAATCCGTGTCTTCAGAAAGCAATACATCAGAGTTATTGCAGAATGCACATTAAAGGATGAAGAGAGGAATGCTCCGAAAGTGTCATTCAAGATCTTCAAGATGTTTTCTCCCGCTCATCTTCTGACGTGGTCGAACAAGTTTGGTATAACATAGAACTGATACCGGTGATCATTCACCAATCATCAATATCTAAGACGTCTACCGATTGCTAAACAGGAAGAGGTAAGAACACTTTTAAAGGACATGCAAGAAAGCCTTCAGCAAGTCCTTGGACATCTCCCATCATCCTGGTGAAAAATAAAACGGTTCAACTAGATTTTGCGTTGACTATTGCCGATTGAATGAGATTACGAAGAAAGACAGCTGTCCTCTTAATAGAACTGACGATATTTTTGACACTATTTCCGAAAGCAAGTGGTTTTCGACACTTGATCTAAGGAATGGATATTGGCAAGTAGAGACACATCCTGGTGACAGAGAAAAGACCGACACCAGACCCTGCGTGAAAATGCACCCCTGCTGCTATCGAATCTGGTATTCTGAACTAGCATTATAATCATTCCTTATTGTATTATTATCCCTTATTATACTAGGGCTCATAGGGATATTATCAATCATCCTTTATTATATTAGGTTACTTTTTTAGGTAAAACACGCTTCGCAATAAAAAAGAAACAAGTTAACAGTTTTTCAAAAAAATATTTACTTCATTAATTTAGGTACAATTCTCCTTTTTTGTTCATACTTTCCTTGCCAGTTAAACATTTATTGTAATGCACAACGAATTTGTGAATGTTCATCTCATAAAAATCTGCTGCATGTGATGATGGGCAATTAGTTTTCCATGGTCGTTTTCCCTTTTCCATCAGTGGCCTCACTTTCCTTGAAAAATCTCACTCATTTTTGCGTTTACGTGTGCTAAATGTAAGATGACAATGACGCTTATTGCATTGTCATCATACATTTAGCACACGTAGGGATGAATATCTGAAGATTTAGTGTTTATTGATGAACGTATTGCACAATTGGATTTCTTAAAGATTTAGTGTTTATTGCGAAGGGATACGTCCCAGTCTGTCTATCACGTGTGGGCAATATTGTATCTATAACTGTATTTGTAGATCATCTGGTAAGAGAAATCACTGTTTATTTCAATGTGAACGTACTTTGCCTTTCCACTTCACGAAACTTGCACACTTTCAGACTTGATTGTTAGAGATTTTAGAAGACAAAATGCTAACTTTCAAAGTTCTCGATCTTTTTCATTAAGTAAGAACTCACTGCAATAATTTAAAAAGTCCTCTTTAAATTTATTCCAAATGAGCAATTCTTCTTAATCTCAAGTTTCTAAGTGTCCCGCTTCTAGCCTTAATATAATAATTTATGCATACTTAGGAATATTTTTTAGATAAAAAATTTGTGAAGTTTTGCTTATATTAGGTAATACATAAAGAGCTAATTGCAAATTTCTTTCTCAACGGCATGTAACGAGAATCTTACAACATGCAGTATGCAAAACGATTCTTTCGTATCATTTACTTAATTATTTAAACTATTTTAGAGAATTTCGTATTTGTCATACCATTACATTTTAAACTTAGTTCCTTACTAAGATAAGTGCAAATATAATATAAGAAGTAACCTTTGTAATTTACAAAATATGCTTTTTAATATGAAATTTATTAGTAGCAAAAAATTCATAGTGCACAGGAAGGCGGAATGTCATTATATGTGTTTCTCTCTGCTCTATTCTTTCATTTTATTCATGAATGTTTAGAAATTGCATCATATAATATGTAAAATGTAATTTGAATAATATTAAGTAGGCTTTGAGATATATTTGATATATTTCTTTAAGATGAAATTAGTTAGAAGTAAGAATTTAATAGCGCAATGCAAGTGGAAATGTCTTATGTATCTTCTCGCTGCTCTGTTCTTTTACTTTGTTAAGTAATGTCTAGAAATTATACTATGCAATTTAGAAAATAAATTGTAAGTTATAAAAATGTATTTACCTTGTTGAAAATGTGACTTTTGCATGACATGCTCTGTGTATCTCTATTATATAATCCATTGTTCCATGGGATGGTAATAAAAGCTGCTAGCTCATAGCCGAGTACCTACCTATCCTCTGGTTTACTGTACTATTATTGTGAACTAATAAAGATGATGAAAATAGGCTTTTTCATTTCCAACATCTTTATTAATGTAGAAAAAAAATAAGAAGGAAAAAAACATCGCAATTCTAAATATCGGGGTACAGATAATAAAACAGAAAATAAAGAGATGACAAAATTTTGCAACTTGAAATCATGGCCGTGCAAAACATCATGGTAAAATATACAGAAGCTGCAATAAATCCAATGGCCAAAACATCACTTTTTATGCATTTAAGACAATGTAAGATAACGAACCTTCTCAAAGAAAATCACTCATAATTCTAAAGTATTTTATTCTTCTATGGAGGTAATCGTTTTAGACAGGAGAGGTTTAGTAAAGATGTGATGTTTAATAAAAATGTTAATTTACTTTCTCAGGCGTACTACTTGCTTTCAGGGGTGGTCATCTTCGGAACGATCTAACGTACTCCACCAATGGTGGGACTGTAATTCTTCTCATCCTATTAAAGTTGATATTAATTCACTAATTCCCTGTTTTGGCCATTTTTAAACAAATGCATGCATTTGATACAATAGGGATCAGCAGTAATTTTTATTCATTAAAAGTCTTCCATAATTGTTAATAAATTAAAGTTTTTTGGGATTTTTGGGAGGGGGAGTCCATGAACGTTAAAACAAAAAAAAGCATTTTTAGCGTCGAAAGAAGAGAGAAACAGCTGTTTAAATATTAATTACTTTTATTGCGAATAGATGGCGCTGATGTTGAAAATGATGCTGTTCACCGTCTCTAGTTTTATATGCTTATTATTTTAAATTTTCTTAGATAAAAACTTTAAATGGCAGTGGCAGCATAATTATTTTGCTTCAGAACATCATCAAACACTATTGCATTATAAGCCCGAGTATTATTAAACTTGCACGTTAAAAATCAACATCTTCTTTATTAGGTCTCTAATTTAGGATAAAATCGAACTCGTTTTAAAATGTTCTCTGATACTTACGTCTTACTTTCTGTAATTTTACTTAGGAATTTTATGGTGTAGATTTTCGAATGAAATGGAAAAATATGTCTAAATATTCAATTTTAGATTTTCATATGATTAAATATGGAGCTGAATAAAACTGTTAACCTGTATTTTTTTATAGTCCTCAAGTACTCCGGACTAGGAACTTACTGCTTTGTTCGAATTCTTTGCATACGTCACCTTTAAATTGACAGAAAAAAAGGTTGGATGAAATTTCACTGTTCTACGTATATCTATGCATCTGTACCTTGAAAAATGAATTTCAGGTCTGCAATTTACAAACTTTAAGTGTCTCGTAATTTACACTTCACGAGAAAGCATTACTGAAACATAACAATTTATAATTTAAAACAAAAAAGCTTAAAATTACGATTAGTGTAGTAATGAAATTGTAACATGTTTCCCTTTAAAATGGACATATTTACATTATACATCTGGGAAACCGCGAAAACTTTGAAACCGTTAAATATTTCTACTGAATTTTCGGGAAAAAGAAACGGAGAGAACTATTAGTCTTTCTAGACTTTAGAAATTCCGCTTCTGCTCTGCCTTTCCAATAACTAAATATTAATAGGAGACAGCAATTTTCTAATAACAATAATCATTTCTTCGTTAATTAATTTCACTATCATTCATTTTAAAAATGAAAATGATCGTCATGTTTTTACAGTAAAACTTGTTTAATAGAATTTGTTTTGTTCTGAGTGAATCGCTTGAATATCTCAGGAAATGTCTTCAGTACTGAGCATACCATAACTGGAAAAATGGAAAATATTAAGAATGGCAGTTTGGACTTAAGTCACTATTTCTTTCAAAATAATTTTTTTTAAGAATGAGCCGCGTCGATTCAAAAGCGAAATCCGTATGATAGGCATACTGCCAGCTCGCAACAGAACGTGACTGTCACAATCGGAAGAATGCATGCAAAGTACGCCCCCAATGTGTCCCGTTCGCTGCAAAGCCATCAGCATCGAAGCACACAATAATCATACCAGCACATGTATGCGCTCGAAATAAAAATCATTGGACATATGAAACAACGACCTTTGACACTCCAAAGATTAATCTCTCGATCCGCCGTTATGTGACACACAATCGGTCCACATCAGAAACAAATCTACGAAACCATTTTCTCTGCGCATCACGCGAATGCGCAATCGACAGTTTGGAAAGCGTTGGCATTCGGCGCAAAGGCATTTCGTGACGGTCACCGCGACGTTTTTCTTTTGCTAGTGCATAGACCGATTCTGGACAATATGCAAAGTAATCGTTCATGTTCACGTATGTGTCCGTGGTGGCTGAAAAAGAGAAAAACCGAAGAAATCGGGTAAGCACGCGAGGAATGGAAGAGGGGAACCACGGATTACCGAACAGCTCGTGCGCGGTGCACGCGATCTCTCGTGGGCTGGGAGAGGAGGGAGGAGGCAAACGGCGCGGGGTGTTTCTATTAATTTCGTGTCGCGTGCCGGCTGATTTATGGTAGGAAGAAAGCCTGTGTTAAGTTTTCGATCTAACTTCTCGACGAAGGATTTTCTACAGTACAGAACGAAAAGCCTGTGCTGATCCGATGGTTAGATGATGAAGGACACATCGCTTCCCGACATACGGTTGAATGGTGATCAATTGAAGCGTGTAGTGACCAGTTTGCAGCTAATAGGTAACAGCAACAATTTGCCAAGAAATTAACTTTGACATTAAGTACGTGATGACCTATGAATTCAGAATGAAAGGTCACAGATGTTACGATTTGCCTAAGTTTCTTAAATAATGTCAAAAAATGGCTTCTATCTATAGATCATTTAAATCCTTAAGTTCCTAAATGGTATAATTCTGTTTCTCGACAACTGGAGAAATTTAGACTTTTAAATAACGTCTGCAACCAGTTATCGTTAATATTATGTTGACGATTAGACTGCCCTTGCAAGGATTCGATAGAGATCTTAAACCTACTAGCGGCATGTACTATCATTTATAATACCAAGAGAATGCCCAAGGAGTAGTGCAATAATTCTTTAAATTCTCCTCAACTTTCTGCGGCTTTCTTCTGATTTATTTTTGAAGTTGCATTCACAACGTTTTTTTTCTGATTGCAGATAACTCGATCATTAGCCATTTTTAGTTTCAGTTAAAAGTAACACGAATAAGACTGCATTATTTGGGACTTGGGATCAAGTTTACTGTCGAAGAGGGAAATGAAAGGTGGCGTACTTGTAAAATAGGCATTTAAAGTTTTAGCATTTAAAAAAAATGAAAATCTTAGTTCGAAATTGAAAACAGAGCCTTTTTACAAGGCGTGATTTACATGACACCAAACGAGTCTCTACTTTGGAGGGGAGAAGGTCTCAGAATCTTTTTAAAAAAGAGGAATTTCGAATAACATTTTTCAGTTTAAGGTTTTAGAAATATAAAATTAAAAGAAGAAGCACTATTTTAAATTTCATATTTTATTATTTTATTATGTCTTTTTTCAAAAGTCAGACTGTGAATTGTTGTTTTGCAGCCTCATTGGGTAAATGATATCTTTTAACAGAGCCTTGATTTGAAAAATAACACTAACTTTCACAATAAATAGCACTATTATGTGGTTAACACAGTCCATAGTGTCCCGTGAATTTTTGGAGTATCGTTGACGCAGATTGTTACCAGATTGTTAAACTGCTAAGGAATTTAACTTCATTACTTTCGTCTTATATCTATGTTTTCATTAACTAAAGCCTGTATTATAATTATTAAAGTTATTCAAGCTCTTATCTTTTAACTTCCTTGTACGGGAAGTAAAGGAAGTGTAGCAATCGCAAAAAATTGCGGGTATTATGTTTTAACAAAAATATTCATTTTGGCAGCTGTCAATTCCATTTAAACGTTATTTTTGCATGACATCTATGCGTACGAACAGTATAAAGGACTCTTTTTTCCCAAAATGGATCGAAAAATGGATTTAAAATGGATTCAGAAGAGTGTTTTTCCGTAACATGTGTACGTATATATGTATCTCTCATAACTCAAAAACTAGTAGCCTCAGAACGTTGAAATTTTGCATATGAGGCTACTATAACATGCAGTTGTGCACCTCTCTTTTTGATTGCAATCGGCTGACCCAAAAGTATATATATATATCTATAAGTATATACATATATATATATATACTTTTGCGGTATAAAAGTTTAATTTGGGTATAAATGTAAATAGTAACTTTCTTGTTTCTTTTATTCTTTTCACACTGAGATGAAATTTCATCTTCCTTCACTTTATTTCAATGAAGTGAAAATTCGGTTCTTGTCAGAAAAAAGCCATCTTTGGTAATATTAATGAATTTTACTAGGACTTTTGAAATTCAAACATATAACTCCTCCACCATAGTAAAAACTACTAGTATAAATTTTATTTCAGATCTTTTGAACATCTTTTGATGTTGCGAATCCAGCAAAGCATACCTCTGTTTCCTTTATTTATAATTCACGATCTTTATATAACTTTTGTCAGGTCTTAACCCATTTTTATTATGATGTTGCCATTCTGGAAAAACATAACTCTGTTTCCTTTATTTATAATTCAGGATCTTTACACCCACTATGTTACCCACCTTGGTGAACTCAGTTTTTTTATTCTTATATGTTGGTAATTTCTACATTTTTTTGCTTTAAAAGGTGGCTGAATTATGCTGTTCTAATGTTTCAGTTAAGGGTTTTATGACTTTAGTTAATATGCATGAAATAGTTGTGGAATTATTAACAATTTAAAAGTTGTTTAAGTGCTACTAAGCCTAACGTAACCGTCATTTAATTACATTTCAAACTCTTAGGAGAAAAGTGAATTAAGTCAGTTTCTGCACCTTCAGTGGTTTTTTGCCCAGTGGGACCAAAAGTAAACTTTCTTTTCAGTTTTGTGCACCGAAAAATCTGCCTTCTTGTCTTCAGTCTGGCTTCTTTGGCAACTGATTCTCGTTCTTAGAAATTCACAAAGTTTAATAAGTAACATAAGCTTTCATTATCGAAGCTGCATAACAATGCATCAACGTTGCCGTAGTTAAATGTTAAAAAAATCACATGCACGCAATTTTGCAAAAAATTCTGATTCTTTTCAAATTAATACAATCTAATTTCTTTTTTAAAAGCATTTCCTGTTAAATTCATGAAGAAATACTATTGTTCTGAAATAAAAGAAATAAGGTGTAATAAAATTTAAAAACAAGAAATGGTGAGAAAATTTATTAATTGTATGGAAGTGAAGTAATATCCCTGTATGAGAAAGAAAGCAACGCAGACTAGAGAGTGGTTAGGGACACTTTACGGAGGACGGGGACGCCCGATGTACACCTTTGGTTGACAGGCATATGTCCACTATTGTCTGTTTTTATCAGGTCCACCCCAGCCGAGGGAGCGGACAAGACAGTACCAGTACGGTCCCTGCCGAGCCTGATCCCATCCTAGGTACAATACCCGGGTTCTAGTCCTGTGAAGATAAAGGTACAATAGTACCTGATATTTTGCCTCCGTGGTTGAGACTGCCTAAGTACAGATCCTAGCCAGTACTTCCCAGGAATTCTCCTGAGTCAACCCCCGGGGGGTAGTGGTTAGGGACACTACTGCTGTACTAATGGACTCTGATTCGTATTCCGGAGAAGGCATGGATGTAAACTGTCCATCATTTCACAGGAGATAACGCTGGCCGCCTGTTAGGTGTCTTCTTAATAAAATGGCTACTGCTTTCGGCCTTAGTAGTGGGCAAAGCGTAAAAAATGGCTAGTGACCGCCATAAAAAAGATATGAGTAACAATCAATAAATATAAATTAAAGACCTCTAATAGGGTATAGGGAAAAATGAGGAAGACCAGGTATTCGTAGACAAGCAGGTACAGTCCCATTCCGCTATCTAGATAACCCTATGCAGGATCGTGTGAGACGTGCCTAGGCGCATTTGCTGACTTAATTCACGCCACAGGTTCTGAGCCGCACGCGGCGCACCGTGCATTTCATCCAAAAGTACGAGTGCTTATTTAAAATTGAATAAGGAAAAATCATAAACCGTAAAACATAGACGGAGCATACATACAGTTACATCATGCATATAGTTATTACAGATATCAATTTGGTAAGGACTTCTCGTGACGGGATGTACAGGGTGTCCCAACGCGACCGCATAAACTCTGCACAGCTAGATTCCTCGTTGGGAGTACATAAAAACTGCCCAAAGAAGCGTTCCTGTACGATCCATAGTTTATGAGAAAAATACGAAAACCAAAGTATGGCGTCACTGCCGGTGCAAGAAAAAACCCTTTGTTGGACATATCAGCAAAAGTATTGGCATATCTTTCCAGACGATAATGTTTAACACGTTCTCCGCGCATATCGCGTCATGCATGCGCGAGAGCCGTGGAATGGCGTTAAGCCGCCTTTGGCGTTGAACTGGTATTTAAAAGGTTGCATCTTGCAGCTACCGGTAGTCTTCGTATTCCGTTTGTGACTACTGCGACATGTACTTGATGTACGGCCGATGTGATGGAAATGCCTTAAGAACTACTAGGGATTATGCCTGTCGATATCCGTCTCGCCGTCCTCCCGATGTCAACGTCATCCTTAGGCTGGTTGGCATATCTGTTGCCTGAAGGGCTCTCGGGACAGTCGTACTTGGTGTTTCTCAATGAGGTCTTAACCGAGTTCCTCGATGACATACCATTAGCGCCAATACAGGAACTTTGGTTCCAGCATGATGGAGCTCCGACGCATTTCTGTGCTCCTGTAGGTGGGTGGCTAGATATGGAATACCCCGGCCGCTGGATCGGACGTGGGGGGTCCGATTCTATGGCCGCCACGTTCGCCAGACCTTACACCGTTGGATATTTTCTTATGAAGCCATCTCAAGGAATTGCTGTATCGAAACGTAGTGACAAAACCAATGGACTTAGTTGCTCGTCTGCATGCTGCTTGTACTTCGGTGGACCCCGCGATGCTGCAACGTGTGATGACAGCCATTCCACGGCGTGCTCAAGCCTGCCTCGATATGAACGGCGGACACTTTGAACATCTGCTTTAAATTGTGCATATACTGCTGTTGATATGTTCAATAAAGTGTTTTTTCTGGCACCGGCAGTGACGTCATACTTTGTTTTTCGTATTTTTCTCGTAAACTATGGATCGTACAGGAACGCTTCTTTGGGCAGTTTTTATGTACTCCCAACGAGGAATCTAGCTGTGCAGAGTTTATGCGGTTGTTTTGGGATACCCAGTATAATTGTTATGCCTCTCCTTGCAAGAAATTCCATTATCTTGGGAAACTTGCTATGAACGCAGAGATCTCAGAACTGGGTCTTTTGAAGTGCCA
>KK118103.1:715858-728560 GCA_000611955.2 Stegodyphus mimosarum | reverse complement strand
GATAAACAGCTATCTGAGAGGCACATATTTCGTAGAAATATGTACGGAAAGGGGCGTGACTTGAAATTATCTAGTTAATAAATGCATTCGTATGAATTTTGTATAGGTGAACCTTGGAGATGAACTTGACAGCTCTTCTTCCCTGCTCCGCTTCTAGCCAGAAAGTTTGCCACTTACTTAGGAGATGGCATTCCAGTGTTGCTTTAAGGTTAAAGGATGGCCATGGTATTTCAACTTTGGTTGCGGTGAGGTCTTTTGCTGCTTCTTTGGCAAGCTGGTCGGCCCTCTCATTTCCTGAGTGGCCGACATGTGCCATTTATCCAAGCTATCTTGTTTCTTTTTGTTTCTGTTGGCTGAAGATTGGTTTTATATATCCCTTCTTATTCTGCTTTTGTGCTGAGGATTGGCTAGGGCTTGTATGGCAGATTGCGAGAATGTTAAAATATTTATTCCTTTAAAATTAAAGACTTCTAATAGAGGTCCAACATCTCAGTTAACATCTAGAAAATTAATCTTGTAGTTTTAGCGATGAAAAGCAATGGAAGAATGTCAGAAGGGCCGTCACAGTTTAGGTTTTCGAAGTACTATATTTTTAATAATATTTCTCTCTAACGTGGAAATAACTAAAAACAAAAATGCTTTCCGTAATCAATAAGGCTAATTCTTTCACAACAATATTTTTTACGAATAGTTATTGTTATACATATACGACCATAAAAGAGAAAAGTAATAGAGAATAATTAGTTCCCTCCCTAGAGCCCATAGTTACCATAGGGATAAGAATTTCTTTTTTCAAACACATCACTCACTGGCTTTATTAGAACAGACAAAGGATATTTTTCTTTGTTAAGTTTTAAAATTAAGTCTTTGCGTATTATTTTTATTGCTAACTTTCTTAATCTGATCCTAAGCAAAATCAAGTCCATGTATTGTGGTCAAAATAGAAAGCATCCCTTTGCTATTCAGCCACTGGAAGAACTTTCTAATTTCATCAAAAATGCTGCAATCTGAAGAAGAAAAAACAATGAAATTCCCTTGTTTTATTGATAGATTTTTAAGTCTTTATAACTGAGCCTAAGGAATATAAATGCTAGAAAGATAAACTCAGCATTAACCAGAAGTCTATAAATGGATTTGTATGAAGCCATGAGTATTATGTCGTGATATCAAGTCAAATTTAGGTATTTATTCTGAATATATATTGTTATCTGAAGAGAATTAGAGATCCAAAAAATTACCTGAAAAGTAATGAGTAATACAAAATTAAGTAACTACCAGGAAATTTATGATACGAAATTTTGACCTGTTCTTCCTAACTCTTTCAAAAGGATTATTGCTATTAGGTAGACCACATAAGGTGATGAAACATTTTCTGCAGATAAAAAATTTTCTACAGAAGGAAATGTTTTTTCTCACACCTTGCTAGAGAAAAGCGAATTTTTCCCACTCTACATGCGGTCGCAATGTTATTGCAGAAAATGAGTGAATGTGGTTTTTCCATTGGATTTAATGAAATTTATTACTTTGTATTTGATGAAATTATTATAACTACGCAGTTTTTTGCAACTATTACTTTATCTTTTATTTTATCTTATTGCTCCTGTTATTGGCAAAGGCCTTGTGTACGTTATAGGTGACAGCGAGAACCTACTCGGCTCCACTGCAGTTTTGAATGATAATGTTATGGAGGACGATCAAATTGCGTCCCATACCTCACCTTCTACCACGATCTCTTAAAACCACTTTCATCTCTTCACGTTTCCAGGTAGCGAAGGCACTGCATACTTATAAATACCTATATATAATATATATATAAACACCTTATATGAGCATGTGACCACAATTTTAAGTTTTTAATTCTGAATTAAAATTCGCTACTGAGTATCAGGAGCAGTTATAGAAGGGCAAATAATTAGATTTAAAGAAAAGTATTCACTCGTTAACTTCATTTATTTATAGAGCAGTCATACTTATTTGCATTTTTGTCATTAAAATTTTCAGGCTGTTTTCAATGCAACATTTCGGATACTATAGCTTCAATACCTTCAAAAGGAATTCACGTACTTAAACGAAGGGAAAAAAGTATTGAATTTATACATGAAAAAGTTTGTTCAAATTCATGTACTATAATATCATTAATATTCTGCGAATGGAGAGAAGATAGTTAGCTAAATTTTCTAAAAAACCAGAGAACTGTGATATCCGTGATCGTTAATGCGCATCCGGTGAGCTCTGTATCACAGGGTTCAATAAATTTTTATCTTAGCATAATCACTGTTTTGTTCTTGAAACATTTTATGCATAGATAAGGAATATTTGTGTCATTTATATGCGTTTTGATATGCTGCAAGAAAATTTTGATGTTGCTTCCTGCTTGCTACAGAGATTAAAGTATTTTGGTATTTGCTTATTAAAATATAGAGAATCCGCCATGTCAAAGGTCAGTTGAAAAATCACTAAATTAATCAGTGTCAACTGTAAAACAAAAGGATTCATGCTGATTTGAATCTTAGAAAGGCGAAAAAATATAAGGTGCATCGTCTTTCTCTACGACTTACCGCCGAAAGCAGAAAGCGCTGCAGAGTTATTTTTGAGAAACATTTATCCGAACATAAAGGGAAAAATGCGTCACTATAGATGGACTTTGGGTGTATCTAAATGATTTCAATAAAAATATATCTATTTGTTATCGTCAAAGAGGAGAAAAAAAATCTTAAAAAATGTTTCCGAAGTTGAAAGAAAGTTTTTCAAAGGGTTTATGATTGTTGCTCCTTTTCCATATAATGGCGAGTTAAAAATTAAAAGAGCGGAGAAAAATGTTAAGATCAACTCCATATACTATCAGGAACATATTTTATACTCAGTTTTCAAACATGAAGTACCTTCTCTTTAATCACAGTGTCATCAATCAGTAGGACAGCATCAAAACAAAGCATGCAGCCACACTGTAGAGACATTAGGTTATTTTGGAGCATCAGACATGAAAAATGAGCAACGCCTTCGCCGGGAATCGAACCACGGACCTCTCGGTTACGCGTCGAGCATGCAGACCACTACACCACGAAGGCATGCGAAGAAGGAGGGAGAAATACCTTATAACACAAAATCCACTATTAATGTCTTGAAAAACAAATGAAACAAGAAACGGAAATCAAGACCATACTCTTCACTCACATATCTACTAAATCTCCTTATGTATCACCCATGGTGTTTTGTGCTTTGGGATTCTTAAAAAGTGGATTGTCAAAACGTTGACCTACAACTCTCCTTGGACTTTGGAAAGGAGCTCAAGAGGAATGGGATAAAGTACCTCTTTCGACACCATAAAAAGGCTTTATTTTTCTTGGACATTACAACGTGAAAAGATAATGATTATCAACCATAACGTTTGAAACGCGAAAATGTTAGGTAAAATATTTCTGTAAATTTAAAGGAAATTGTCTAAAAAATGTGTTAACAATGCGTTTCTGTGCTGAAGAGAGCTGGGAAGTTAAAATGAACGGCAGAATCCTTTACAAGGATAACAGAAGGCTTGGCACTAAAAGCTGTGTCACCAATTCCCAAGAGTATGTAACGAATTCTGTTTCATGGGCAATAATTCAAAATGTTAAAAATCGGCTTAGAAGCTTTTTAATTCTATGAATACTACTTATATGAATATTGAGCAGTACGCAGTGTTTATCGGTAGGCATCCTTCGAAGTACCGACCGCGCCGAATGATGCTTGACTTAAAAGGTTAAAAAAAAAGAAAAACGAAAGAAAGAAAAAAAAACAGTAAGAGATGTTCGAGTTCGCAAACAAGAAAACAGTGGAAAGCGCTCTACTTGCACTTTTTGCTCTGAGATTGTGAATATATGGTGTCCTTGTAGTATGGAGCACTTGAAATATAGACTGAGCCGAAAGTCGGCTTGAGTAATTTAATGGTAGGTGTGGGAGACCATTGGAACCATCCCTAGGAGATTCTCCTTCAAAATTAGGACGAAACTGGATAAGGACTTATTGTCACCTAAAAGGTGCCCCCATATAATTTTGTAATCCAGCACTCCTCGCTACAGTAAAGTTTGTGGGCTTGTTCTAATAGTAGTGTCGAACAAGGGAGGTAAACCACAGCAATAGCTGCATATTATAAATGACACTGAAAAAATACCGAAGAAAGACCAATTTAGTATAGTAAAATACGCTTTCTGTGAAAGTAGTGTGTATTGTAAAATGTAAATTCAAACATTATTATTTTTAGTAAGTTATTTATCTAATTAAATATCCAAAAGATCTGTTTCCTAGAGCAGTTTAAATATATGAACCTTCTGATTAAAAAAGAATTCCTTCAGTTCTAGATCATTTTAGATAATAATAAATAAGAGATATTAACTGCATCTAAATAAAATAAAAATAATAAATTTAATGTTACCCCTTTGTAGAGTTCTACCGTCTATCTTTTGAGTGGAATCTGGAGAATAGTGACTGCACAGAAGAAGGGTTAAAACTACCCTTTATTACACGCTTTAAAATTATTTACAGTGAGTCAACTCGACGCTAACATACTACGCCTCTGCTTGGACGGTAAAGGAAACAGTTGAATCAAACTTAAAAATTGAAGATATTAACAGGTAGTAAGGTAGTAGAATTAAACTACAGGGCTCAGACAATCCTGTGTCCTACAGCGCGTAGATGAATTTAGTGGCAGCAAGATAATAGCTGTTAAGCCACGTCTAACCAGCAATAAATGCTAAGCCAAAGCTTGCGTTACAAATACGCACAGAGTTTTCCCAGACTTCCTAAATTTCCCTTCTAGAACTCGATATTTAAACATTTTCTCCAACAGGTAGAATTTGCTTTCCTTACGCGTGCTACCAAATTTAAATATTCTGGCACTGACAATTAGGGGAATGAAGGTTTATAGAAAAGAACTTCAAATTAAATTTAACTGGTTATTTAAAATAAATATAAATCTCTACATTTGCCCATGCCAGAATTTAACAGAATTGGATAAAGGTCCTTACAGACCTGTTACAAACTGATACATTCTACAATTAATCAGACCTGAGCCCCGTTTACATTCAAATAGTAAAATTTTAAATTATAACAGAAAAATAGCTTTTCATCATGTAGCTGCTGAACATCCTTCCTCATTCTTCAGGTGACCTTCAAACACCTCCTTTCAGTCATCTGGAAGGAATACTTATGAATACATGTTTCTAAATAACACTTTAAATTTACAATACAACCTTTTATTAACTTTCTAACCTTTTTGCATTTAGCGTAGCTTTCTCAGCTTTTCCGAACATTTCGGTGTTTCATGCCATAATTATTCAATTCACATTCATGCTTAAATTTTAAAATTTAATCCCATTTTGGCTCTACACAATGTGTGGTGAAAACACTGTAAGTGTACTGTGTTATAGTGAGCAAATATTCCACCTAAACGCACCTCGATTTGTTAGCACATAACAATCTTCTTAGACGCACCTTAAATTTATTTCTAGATTCTCCATGAGCTAATAAACATGAAAATTAATTAAAGTGTCGGTGGAGAGCCTCACGAAACACACGCATACCAAATATTTTCTACATTCAGCTTAAACACATGCAGGCTTTCGCTCAAAATCGCATGATTTGATTTAATCTTTAAATGCATCAACTTTACATTTTGAAGTTTTAGCACTAAATACTTATTATATATACTCTTTTGAGCTTTAAACTTTTATAAAATTATCATTTACTTTAACACAATAGATATTTCAACATTTTACAAACAAATACTTTTAAAACAATAAAGAATAAAATGAACATTTTACTCCAAATGAATCCTTTTCTCGCCAAAAGTGCGAACTTAAAAACAAATTTTCATTAACAAGTACTAATACGAAGCTAATTGTATCAAGCCAGATTTTTTTGCGCGTTACATGAAAAGTTTTTCGACAAACAAAACCGAACTAATAGTTCTTTACATTAACGTAACATTTCTATAATACACCATACTTTGTGCTTTCGCCAAATAAAGCTAAAATAACTTTAGTCCTCAATCGAGGCAATAGCTTTTATCATGTAATTTCGTATTGGAAACATTTTCATGTAACTTTATATAACAGAAGACATTCATAGAAAAATTCACTTATCTCTGTTTTTCGACTCTTGGTATTCAGCCATTCTTTTATTGCAGCACTGCATCCAAGTCAGTTGGTTCATATTTAAGATTCTCCATCTTTGCTTTCTATCCGCTGGTGGGAACTAGCTTTTTCTCTTTTCACCTCTGGTCAGCCGCCTTTTAGGATGTACTGGCGGAATGCTTTGTCTTTTCCTTTTACTGGCCTAAAAACTTGTTCTTTGCTCAACGGTCGTCGAGGACGCTTTCATGCAAACTCTAGGTTGTTTCGATCTTTGCTCTGTGCCTTCAACTTCGGCAGGTCTCTTTTCCATTTTACCGATTGGTGGTCTTGTTTGTACTATTTTTTCTGTACGCCGCCTCCTTGATGTAACTGGGGTTGTCTACTGCGAGACCTGGTCATAACACGACGATCCTTGTTTCTAGTCTGGACCTTTCTTTCGCAGGATCTTCCATATGTTGAGGGATTCTTTTCTCCGGAATTCTTCTGCTTATCTGAAACCTTGTAGTTTGGTTAGTTCTTTGTTTCTTCTCGGCTGGTGGAAGTTATGGCTGGGATCAAAGTTGCCCCTGGGAAAGCCGCTTTTTCTGATTCGGGAGCCTGCAAGAAACTATTTAACACTTCGAAGTCTTTACGTTCATAATATTTCTTTAATTGATCCGGACTAGCCTTTATTCTTTCTCCCGAATCTAATTTTAAGTAAATCACAGTCCAACGATCTGCTGCACTGTATAAGGCCGTCCAAATTTATGGGCGAATTTGGTACGACATTCTCTGGTGCACTGGACAAAATTAATTTTCTTTTCAACACCTTATCCCTCACTTAAAATCTGATTCACGGCGTTTTTTTGCCATAACAAGATTTCTGCTTTCTTGCTACATCTGAATTTTTCAAAGCTTCATCGATGAGCTTTTGAATATTTGCCTGTTTCCCCTAATTCTGATTATACCTTAACCTTAAAATCCGCTCTTGGACAAAAAATTTTTGTCTAAAGAAGTCAAAATCTTCCTACCCAGAAATAATTTAGCGGGCCTTTTACCATGCTTGGCAGCTCCTAAAGCATAGACTAGTTCATCAACGCAGCCATCCCAGCATTTATGATAATTTCTAAAGTTATTCAGCGGGCGTTTTACCCGTTGTATCATGCTTGGCAGTTCTTAAAGCATAGACTAGTTCATCAACGCAGCCATCCCAGCATTTATGATAATTTCTAACATAACTTCTAATTATTTTAACAATGTTTTTATTAACTCTCTCCGCGATGTTTGCTTGTGGTCTGTACGGGACCATTTTCACATGCCGTATGCCAAGCCACTGGTTTTTCAAAAATTTGACTAACGAATTGCCTACCGTTATCGCTTATTACTATTAACAGTGTACAGTATTTTAAAATATACTTATGTGAGAACGCATCTGCAACTATTTTAGCCGACGTTCGCTTTAGAGGAATTATTTGTACCCACTTAGAAAAATGGTCTGCAACCACCAAAAGATATCGGTTTTAAATTGACTCGCTTTGTGGAAAAGGGTCATACAGGTCTATTCCGAGGATCTCATTCCGAAAAGTCGCTCGAATACTAGAATACGAGATACCCGGTCGGGCTATAATTAATGTAGTTAATTAACTGACATAACTTACACGACCTGATATACCCTGTTACTATTTCTGTAGTTGCGGAAAATACACCGCCTCGCGTACTCTACGCACCGTTTCCCTCACCCCTAAGTGACCGGCTGTGGGGGCGTCATGAAGTTCCTGCAAAATACTTAACAGTAGTGGAGCGGGAATGACTGGTTTTAACTCATGGTTTTCATTTGTCGATTTAGTATAGAACAACAGAATATCTATGATCTCGTAATTTCGGGCCCTATTTCTAATTGCAGAAAGATCTGCATGTTCAAAATTATCTGGATCCTTTAAATAAGCATAGATATTACCGAATTCTGGATCCTTCAGCAATTCAGCTATAATTGCTTCCCGAAAATCTAAAACTTTAGAAATTCTCATAGCACATTTTATTTGATTACCATTTTCATCCAGTTTAATTCTTGACAAGGCGTCGGCCACTGTATTTTCCTTGCCGGGAGTATGCTTAATCATTAAGTTGTATTTTTGTAACTTTAAGGCCCATTTAATTAATATAGGAGTTAAATTCTTTCCAGAATATAATCTACCTACGGCCGCATGATCTGAGCAGATTGTAACTGGGGCTTTTCCAAAATAGTCCCTAAACTTCTTAACTGCCATTAACACGGCTAACTTTTCCGTTTCTGTCACTATGTAGTTCCTTTGTGTGACTTAAAGTTTTGCGGAAAAATGCCAAGGGTGCCCTTTTTGAGTTAAAACTGCACCCACGGGGTAATCTGAAACATCAGCCGCGATCTCCAAGTTCTCGTCCTCTTCCGGGATTTTTAACACTGGAGCATTAATTGGAGCTGTTTTCAATTGTTCAAAAGCGGTGTTTGCCTCCGCTGTCCATGCAAACTTAGATTTCTTTAGTTTTAAATCTAAAAGGGGTTCAAAAATATTGGCAAAATTTTGGATAAACGAACGATAATATGAGCACATGCCAATAAAGATGAAAGTTTCCTCGGCGTATTTGGCGGAAGATAATTTTTTATTGCTTTTATTTTAGAATCCTCAGTTCTCGATACCCTTAGCTGAGATTTTGTATCCTAAATATCGTAACTTTATAGTTGCGAATTTACATTTTGCGGCAATAATAAATAAACCTGCTTCTTTTAATAACGAAAAAACTTCGTGGAAATCTTTCACGTGTTGTTCAATAGGGTCACTAAGTTATGATGATGTCATGGAGATAAATCAAAGTGTATTTTCCTAGGACGGGACGTAACCATAACGAGGTGAAAAGTTGACGGGGCTTCGCAAAGCCCAAACGGCATGCGTAAAAATGCAGAAGCGCCCGATTTTATAATAAACGTCGTTTTATTCACGTCTTCTGGTTTCATGGCTATTTGAAAGTAGGCTGAAGTAAGATCAAAAGTAATCGTAAATTTTGTAGACCTAATTTTCCGTATTATTTCTTCTATTACTGGTAAAGGGTAAATAGGGAATTTAATCATGCTATTAAGTTTTTGGTAATCGATCGCAAAACGATAAGCTTTTGGATCCGAAAGGGGCAAGCTACTTCTCTTTCTGCATAGCACAACTGGGCTAGCATATTCACTATTGATGAGAATAATTATTTTATCTCCTAACATTTGTTTTATCTGGTGTTCTATTATTGCTTCTTTTTCCTTATCATAACGGTAAGCTTTTGCTTTACAAGGTTCGCTTGATTTTAGTTATATCGCATGGGTAAACAATTTGTGTATTCCCTGGTTTCTCGGAAAATAACCTATTAAATTTACTTACGAGTTTTTCCACTTACGAGTTTTTTCAGCTTGGCTCTTTCATCTTCCTTTAGATGCTGGAGCTTAATTTAAGGCAAATTTTCCCCTTCCATCACCTTTGGCACCAGATAATGGATGTTTCCGCAAAGTTTGTTGTGGAATTCGCAGCCCTAAGGAACTCTGTACCTAGAATTACATTATTTTGCAAATTTTTAACAACAAAACGTGGAACTTTCAAAATTTCGTCTTTTACCTGAACGTTAAAAAGCGATAGCTTCCCGATGCATTCACAAACTTTTCCTTGTGCGGCAACGATTCCTGTGCTACTATTTTTAAACAATCTTATTCTTCGAAAATTTCTATAGTAAAACTTATGGCTTAAAAAATTTCCTTCCGCGCTGGTGTCCACGAGTGCTCCTATGGGTACGTCGTTCAAACGGTAAACTGGATTACCGGTTGTTGGGAAATCTTGACTACCACGGTATTTACGTACAACTTAGAGTGTTTTGGACAACTCACAAGGGGTCTGAATCCTCAATTTCTCAAGCCCTCTATTCGTTTAAAGTCTTCTTTCCTCCTTATGTTTTCTGGGTGTGATGGCGGTCTTTAGCTTTACCGTTTTCATTCTTGCTCGTTGACGGCGTGGTTGGAAAACGTTTTCCTCCGTTGTATTTGTTTATTTCCGCGGCCGGCTGTGGGACAACTGCTGGTAATGTCCCTGGGTAGGAAACCTTGTATTTTCCGCTATCCGCCGATTCTGAAATTTAACGGCTAATTCGAATAGTTGTTGCAGCGTTCGTGGGTTTCTCAGCTCCACGAAATCTTGTACTGCGGGTAATAATCTTGGTAATATAATCTCAACAACTTCGCTATCGAACTTCCTTCCATATAACATATTCACTAGTTTGACTTTACGCAGGATAAACTCCGTAAGGTGCTCAACTTTCCGTTGGTAAACCTCTAGGGTTCGGCTTCAAGTTTGGCACGATCTTTCACAATCGGGAAGGCCTTTAGGAGTGCCGCTTTGAAATTTTCAAAATTGTACGTTAGGCTTCCGACTTCCCTCACTAAAAATTTTCTCGATTCCTTTAAAAAAAGACTCCGCCTGTCCTCGGAGAGTACTCGAGGCAATGCCTACTCTTTGTCTTTCGTATACCCGATACAACTGAAAGTGCGTCTCAGTGGATTTCAGGAAGGAAGTGACGGAGTTTTTACCGCCGAGTACCACTGCTGGTTTAATTGCTGCCCTCATCGCCTGCATTAAAAAGCCAAATCCATCCAATGGGCTTGTTACCATCGAGTCTACGACTTCTGCCTCTTGTAAGGATGATTGTCCGTCCTGATTATTTGCCATTGGATCCCAGTAGGATGTTCGGGCGTCAGATGTAGAGTTCTACTGTCTATCTGTCTGTTCTAATGTCATCTGGAATCTCGAGAATAGTGACTGCACAGAAGAAGGGAGTGGCAACAAGATAATAGCTGTTAAGCCCCGTCTAACCAGCAATAAATGCTAAGCCAAAGCTTGCGTTACAAATACGCACAGAGTTTTCCCAGACTTTCTAACTTTCCTTTCTAGAATTCGATATTTAAACTTTTTCTGCCACTGGTAGAATTTGCATTCCTTACGCGTGCTACCAAATTTTAATATTCTGGTACTGACAATTAGGGGAATGAAGCTTTATAGGAAAGAACTTCAAATTAAATTTAACGGGTTATTTAAAATAAATTCCCACACCTTAATCAAAATTATTTGAATTTGCAAAGAATGAGTTAATTTCTCTCCATTCTTCTGAGATTGAAAGCAAATTGATATTATACATAAATTGACTGATATCATATATAATTGATTTATTGATATCATATATAAATATAGGAATATTTGTAGTAATATGAGGAAACTTAACAAATTTGTTTCACTAATTCCATTCCATGACGAATTCCATCGTCACCTATTTCAGTGGAAAGACATTTTGCTACACTAAGGCAATGTATAATTGATGCGTGTAAGTGCTTGACTGATTATGCCTTAACCTTCAAATAATAATGACTCTATAAATCAAACGAATTTAAATTGTGTATTTCGGATGTAAATACAAAAATTTACGAAATCAGTTTATTTATTTTTGATTAATATATACTTCTACGTCAAAGTGATGAATTAAACTTTTTCTTGTATAATTCATTATTTTATATCATATTTTAATTTACTAAAACCTAAAATATAGCATTTAACAATATCTCTATGCAGATATAGCCAACTATTAAATTCGTCAAGTACCTACTTAATTTCATTAATATAGATTTTTAAAAATTTTACGCAAAAGCCCCGGTCTTTAGAAAACTCAGAAATATGTTGTGATGTAATACTTAGCACTTCGTTGAAAGCCTCTTAAAGGCTTCATACCATATTCCATGCAGAAATTGTCTCAAAGAAAATTTTGTTTACTTGAAAAATTTGGAAAGAAAAACTCGTTGGCAGCTGTGAAATTCGGATAAACTTCTAGGAATAAGTTGTTGACTACAGTGAGACTGATGGAAACGAAATGAATAAAAAATATAAAGCTTAAAAGTGATCAAAGGAAAAGATTGGAGGAAAAAAGATTGGAGGCACATACTCCATAAAATTTCTTAGTTTCCCAAGAGAACGTGCTGTTGCAGCTTTCCAATTAAAGACGGGGCATGACTTTTTAATAACTTATTCATACAGATTTGGATTCCTTTCCAGTCCTAATTGTCTGACGTATATTGTCTGGTGTATGGATGCAAAACACACTGAAAGCTGTTCATTTTTAGCAGTGAATATTTTTTATAGATAATGAGGTGCTACGGAAATCATTCAAACTGTAAAAGCTATTTGACTATTTTGAGCTGCTTTTGGTTTTAATTGAATGTTTTAGCGTGTTTAATCCTTGACGTTTCTATTAATGTATTTTAAGATTTTGATTATAAATTTTGCGCATTTCCAAATTCTATTTTGTATGTTTTTAATTCATCCACCGTTTGTACAATTCTCTATACATTTTGGAATAATGTTATACTAACAAATACTGAGAGAAATATACCGTTTTAAAAAAACTTAGAAATAGCATTCATGCTAGTAAAATCAACAGCAGCCTGTTGAGATATTTAGTCAGGCGGCTATTTTGTTGCTAGTTATCACGTAGAAGAGCATTCTATCTTGATAGCGAAACGAGACTAACGCCCAGTAGCTTTCATAGGAAAGGAAAAACAGTACTTGCTATT
>KK118103.1:623566-715841 GCA_000611955.2 Stegodyphus mimosarum | reverse complement strand
CTAGATCCGACTCGTACTTGGAGAGCTGATCCATCAACGAAGTAATTTGACTGTCATAAAAGTTGATCTACCCCAATTGAGATCTAACCGCTGCATCGACCTGGTGCCTTTCCCGATAGGGGAACGCAAGTCACGTGGATAATGCGATCGATATGAGGCCGAAAAGCAAGGTGCGCGTCAATCCATGCGCACGATGATAAAGAGGGCTTTAAATACGCATTTTTCTCAACATATTCAATTTAAGGATCGCTGTGTGGTACATTTAGGCTTTCCTCTACGTTAACACATTGCCTTCAGTAATTGTACAGCCAAGTATCTCAGAGGTAAAATAAATGCAAGTGGTTTTCTTTCACGCCATGCAAATTCGCATTTCAGTAGCAAATACCAGATACCATGATTTCGGTTTGATAGTGTTTTTATCGTAACTGAAGAAATGAACTTTATCTTTCCGAACTTTATCTTGTAAATGGTTCATATGAACTGGACAGAACTTTACACATTCTGTGAAAGAAAATACAGAATTGAAATAAATAAAGCAAGTGTAAAAAAACAAGAGTTATTTTTCCCTGTGCATTGGCTAAATTACCGCAACGACTAACCGTTTTGAGAAGAAATGCTCTATTTCGATAGTTTTTCAGTGCATCTAGTTTACGCGCATAATAAAAATAATAATAACAATAATAATAAAGGAGACTTCAAAATTTGCACTCAGTTTCATTTTCCCTACTTGATACATTATTAGTTCCAACTTGAAAGTATATGGACCAGTCATGGCCGGTTTAAGACTCTGAAAGGCCTTAAGCACCTGAAAGATTTTGGTGCTCCTGTTTACATTTACGTCTTCTTTTTTCTCATTCCTCCTATCCCGATCTTGGTTTGTCTGCACTATAAATTCCATAGTGAAACCGGCAATGACAAGTTTTAGTAGAGTCCTCTTTCCTTGAGACCTTAAGGATCTTTTTGCTCATTAAACCCTTTCTTTGGTGCCCTAAGCAGGTGCTTATTTTAGTTAATGATTAATCCAGCCCTAATTTCAGTTTTGTGGCAGTTTCATGGAACTTACCAACTGACTGGCTAAGAAACCTAAATTCCTTTCCATTTAATCTCGAAATTAGCTGAAGGATTTATAAATGATCGAAATGCTATGGCAGTCCTGTAACTTTTTTTAATAATTTTGAAGTAATTGAACTTATATTTGCTAATCCGTACTTCTTATCTTCCGTTGATTAAAATTATACCTGCAATCCTCACCATTATAATTATCATATTTAGTTTTAATTGCTTAAGCACGATAAATCTTTGTTATATTTGTAATCAGTATCGCATATAATATGTTACATATATCATTAATATGTATAGCTATTCGATGTAAAGTGTTAAAAGTGATTGGAAGTAGAAGACGTAATATTATTCAATGCCTGCAAATGCAAAGGTCATTGAACCTTGAATAAAAGGGAGCTCTTGCATATATATGGATTATTTCTCTCTTCTCAGGAATATGGGAAAATATTTCATACAGGAAAATTCTAAACAACGACCCCCATTGTCGTTACGCACATCTGCTTCAGTTCTGATTACAAATACTCCGAAAAAATATGTATTGGCATGGTTGCTCTCCAACAGCGTAATTTATTAACACCACATCGAATGGACTATTCAGGATGAAATGCATCCACCAATGGAATAGGCGTCTAGTCTAAAGTAAAAAACACGTAATGCTCGTCTTAAAATTTTGTATATTTGCGAAAATTATTTACTTCAGCAGGCGATTAATTCAACTATTGAGGATGACGTTACGGACATATTAAACTTTCGAAAGCTGATTGACGATTGTGGTAAAGTAAGCAAATACTGTCTTCCTTGGAAAGCATGCCTTCATGGAATACTTTCGGAAGGAAACTGGTTAGTATTACTATTACACAAGAAATATACTGTTCAAGACTCGTGTAACCAGCTCATTGTTAGAAAACTAAACTAGGGATGAACTTCTAGCGGTTAGAGTTTTATTCACTTGGCCGCCAATGAGTTGGATATACAATCAAGTCCCAGTAAACCAAGAATGGATTAACTAGGCTTTGCCTAAAAAAATATTAAGCTTGTTTATTGCAGGATGATGGAAAAATTGTGCCAAGAATATTAATTAAAGAATTATGCCAATAATTTTAATTAAATTATGCCAAGAATTTAAAAGTAATTATGCCAAGAATTTTTCATGTGCTCCAAATTCATCAGTAGCATGTCATATGACAAACTACGATATATCTGCCATGTATGTATTCTCATCAAATCTATTGAGAATACCGCAAAATCTGTAGCTTTTCTTCTTTCAATTTTTTTTTCTTTTAAATCACTAGCGATTTCATTAATCCATCTACAGCTTTGGCAGACAAACCAATATATTTGAATAACAGTTATTTTTCGGCACAAAGAATTTCAGTAGACTAATTAAACAATCTTCAACGAAATCTCAGTGAGTAAATGGTTTTGATCGTTTTGCAATATATGTGCGCGAAAGTAAAACTTGAATTACTGTTTCGGTGAATTTATTTTGTTCTGTGGAACGTTTTGTTGTCGGTGTAAGCCAGATTTTAGAAATAGAAAAACTATTTTTTTTTTTGCTTTGCTTCCAGCATTTTAAATTGTTGTTTTTGATTCGCTTCGTAACCACGACATAAATTGTACTTTGGAACTCATATTTCTTATTACAAATAAAACATAAAATTTTATTACGCACAATACTACAAAAGTACTTAATTTGTCATTTATCTTGAAACACTCGTTCTCTTTCGCCGGCTTTTCTTTTACTCTTTCTTAAAGACATCCCTCCAGTTTGATCTCTCAGTTGCAATCAGTAATACAATTTTATTTGCAACTTAATTCAACAAGATGAACTTTCGCAGGAAAGCAACATTCAAAAGTTATGCATAATTCGAATTGAAAGGTATTCAGGTAATCTCAATGCCTATCGCTTATGCAGATCGAACAAAAAGCGCAAATCAAGACTGGAAGCTCCTGTAAATTGAAGCACCATCAAATGTCGGCTGGAGAACTAAATTTACTGATCATACATATCGACATGGGAATTTTTTGCCATTTTACTCTAGTCACGGAGCCTAGCATATAAGTATCAAGTGCTCGTATAGTGTTTAGGGGCGATGATTGCATTACATATATCTCAGGTTCGAACCCCGGAGAAACCGTGGATATTGTAAGAGATAGTGTCTGTGTGGCAAAGGAGCATTCAAAATAAGTAGGAAACCGAAAATCGTCTTGAGTTTCATTATAGCATATCACAATAGTCAAACCACATACTAAGAAGTTATATCTCAATACCGTATTGTCTGGAAAATAAGACTTTTGCTATATTTTCATTAAAAATTTAGCATGGTCTTATTACTGAATAGTTTTATATGTGAAATTACCGAATAAGAAGAAGGAATGTTATTATCAAACTATGCATTTAAAAAAATAAATGAAAAGTTCCAAATTTTAACGGTTGCCTAAAAGGTTTGTTAAGATTTTTTATCCTTCCAGTCTGCTGCTAACTCATCCCTACTAACCCATTTTTTTTTCTTTTTAGCTTTATTATTAAGCATTATTTTCTTCGCACTTAAGCCGTATACAATTCAACATCAAAATTGAAAAAATCTGAAAAACATCATAGTAGTACACGTTTAGATTTCCCAATGCAGAGTTAAATGTTGGAATACATTTTCTATTTTTTTCAGTCTTTCGTCAGTTCATTATATCAATATTCAGTTTCTTTACTAAGATAACTTAACAAACTTTTTTTGTCTTTTTTTATTAAATTTATTAAATATTAATAAATATAATTTAATAAATATCTTGGCTCTTACGCCACATAAAATTCAATTCAACAGCAAAACCACAAACTATTTCAAAACAGTATATTTTTAGAATTTTCGGTAGAACACGCTTGCGTGTTGGAGATAATTCTTTTTTTTCGTACGGTATTGCCAATGCTCGCTTTCAAATCGATGATTTTGTTCATCAAACACTGGATGCAGTTTTACAAAATATGAAATAGATAAAAAAAATTAATTCGAAGTTCAAAATTCGGGCTTTCAAGTGTCCATGTTCGAATGGAAGATTACGTTATTCAAAATTTAATGCTTCTACTTACCGACGTTTTTCCACAGTGCGAGAAACTTGCATACATTCATGCAGATTCTTCATTATTCAATTTATAATACAGGTGATAATATTTAATGCCGTTTTATTGCGTGATACGCCATGAGGAAAAATAATGCGCTTTTATTGTATTTCAACGCAAAATGCCGCTTCGAGGCTGATATCCCGCTGGGGACTAACGACCCTACTGAGCTTATATATATATATATATATATATACATATATTTAAATGGAAAAAAAATGAAAGGCTTCACGTTTTAGCGGTAGCCCAAAAGGGTTTGTTAAGGTTTTTTACGCTCTCGCTGAGCTCGCAGTCTACCAGTCTGCTGTGACACTTGCTCCTACTAACCCGTTGTTTTGTCATTTTAGATTTATTATTAAGCATAGTTTTGTTCGTACTTACATCATATACAATTCAAAAACAAATTTACGCAAATTTTAAAATCAGCATAATAGTACATATTTATAATTCCCGATGCAGTGCTAATGTTCGCATACAATTTTCTGTTTTTTTTCAGCCTTTTCTCAGTTCATCATATAAAACTACTGTTGTCTTTTTATTGCGAACCTTTGTGTGTTGACTTTACTTATTAAATATCACGTTCTTGGCTCTTACGCCACTAAAATTTGATTCAATATCAGTATCACAAAATATTTAAAAACAGTATAACTTTAGAATTTCTGATAGACAGTCTCGTGCGCTGAGTTAAAAATGTTTTATTCCGTACAGAGTTGCCATTGCTCGCTTTGAAATCGTTCATCTTGTTAATGAAAAATCTGTTAAAGTTTTACAAAACAGAAAGTATAAAATAAAACAAATTCCGAATTCCAAATTCGGGCTTCCAGGTGCCCATATTCGGGTGGAGGACAGCATTATTCAAAATTTTGTAACTCTAGACACCGTTGTTTTTACACAATGCGAGAAACATACATACATTTATGCAAATTCTTCATTATTTAATTTCTTTAAACATAATACAGGGAGATAATAGCTGGCGGCAACGATTTGAAAAGTTTATAGTGAACCGACAAAATATGCCGTTTCAAGACTAGCGTTTCTGGGCTAACGCCCCTTCGGGCTAATAAAAAAAATAAAGAAAAGAAAAAAAACTTTAATGAGCATTTTAAGACAGTTATAGGATCACAAATAAATCCAACTACGTTTCAGATAAAACAGAAGTATCGTGAAAACCCATTCCGATTATTTGTAATTGACATTCTATAGAAATTGAAAAGCGAGAATTTCCAAAGATATGAAAAACTTCACACACTGTTGCGTTGCTTTTCATCCGCCTTCAGGATATTGTCGTGAAAACAGCATTCTTGGGTTGGAAGCAATCACTTTTGAAAGCAAAACAGCATTTTCTGCTGAAGCTTATGAAAACAAAACTTAATCTACTAAAAATCGAATAAAATTTGAATCACGATCTTATGCAGCCTTTTATTACCAAAGACTATTCAACATATCACATTAACGAAAATAAAAGCCATGAAAATTATCAAATGAGAATCTAGCATTTGGAACAAATAATCTGATCACGATGAACTCCTTAAAAGGGAAGAGTTTGATAAGATTAAAGGCTTGTGAATCTCTTTAAACACAACTGCAAAATAATTGCTTTCAGCAAAGGAAAATAACAGCGAAGTAAATAAAACAGCATTCATAAAAGAAAAATGCTTTTAAAGATTATTGGTGTAGAGCAGAAGATCAGTACTTTTTAACATATTTAAATTTCTTATGCATGAGATTTACATTTTAAAACAAATTTTCTAACAAATTTCTTTTTGTTATTGATTGTTCTCTTAAAAGTCTGCAGATTTTATCGCAGCTTCATGTCATAGGATGCAAGACGATTGCAAGGTTTTTTATATTATTAAACTTGTGGGGTTTTTCTATTTAAATCTAAAGTTCTAACTTAGAACCCCACGAACACTAATAAGCGAATAATCGCTTAAGTGTGTGAACAGAACACGAAAGACTTAAAGAGAATTTATAACCCTTTATTTTTCAGTGTATTTACAATCAGTTCCTACTTGGAACTTTACACAAAGCCTCCACTCGGGCTAGAACTTAAAATAATAATAATTTAACCTAAAACTAGCTTAACTAAGCTATTAAAAGGTGTAGTCGAAGCTATATCTTTTAATAGCTTAGTTAAATCTAACTAGTTGGCCTCTAAGTATTAATTAAATCGGCAAAGCCAAGCAAGGACCTAAGGTATGGCCGAGCGTAATAACAGCTAAGACAGACGTAGCCAGAAAGCAAACGCGCTCTAGTCAGGGAATCAGATTCTCTCTCTGAAGTCGATGAAGTCATGACTTAAATAGTACTCTTTCTCATTTGCATTAACTGCATTTCTGAATTTACATTCTGGCAGGAAATTGTAAGCTGAAATTAGAATAAGATAGGAAAGATACAAAACTTAAAATAACTGTTAATAAACTTAGGATAAACTTACAAACTCAAATGTAAACATTTGACAAATGTATTTACTAAAAAAAACATAAAAATTTAATAGTTTGAAATTTAGTGAGTTTTATGATTAGAAATGTCATAAAAATATTCCTTTCAAAATTACTTCAAAATCTTTCTGAAATCACCACGTAATGGCGTGTAAACTATTCTTGAGTTTTTGTAATAAATTTGCTGAAATTAGCCAGTATTTAGTGAAAATGTTGATTGAATTTTTGAAGGATTTTGCGTGCTCATTAAGCAAATTTTCAGAGTAGAAGTCTTCTTTAAACTCGATTAGTTCTTACTATAACCAAACATCGTGGATGTCTGCTAGGCATTCAAACTGACCCTATTTCCAACCAAACATCGTATTCGAAATTAGTTGACTGTATTTTTTTTACATTTCGCTTGTTTGGAATATAAATTCAACTCAGAGTTCCCTTTTCTAGGAACTGCGTTACAAAAGTAACTTCATTAATAAGATAAATAAAGGATGTTCTTGTAGCAAAGCAAAATATAACCGAATGCAATATTAAGACAATGGATATTAGTTCATAAACTAGAAGCGTTAATATATTTCAAAGCAAATGTTGAAGTTCTTTCTTTTAAAAAAATCAGCCATTATTTAATTTCAATAAGATTCGTAACCATACTTCATTCACTGTACAGTGTAATACTACAGGCAGTTATGCACAAATCGGAATAATGCTAGAGACAATGTCTACAACTACTAGAAAAATGCCAATTAATCCGATGGCACATAAAATAGTACAGAAACGAAGACTAATCTGCACTGTGATTAAGAGAGAGGCACGATTAAAAACTTACCTGCACTTTCAAATAACTTAAAATAAAGATTTGTTTGCTTAAATTAAATCAGTTTTCAACGTTTTCTCTCAACGTTTTCTCTCTCTCTCTCTTTCTTTCTCTTCTTGTTTTTTTCTGTCTCTGTAAGTATCTTTCTTTACTTTGTAGTGCACATATATTTTTTTTCCTTTTACATTATTCCTTTATTTCGATAGAAAACAATAAGAAATAGAAAATTAATTACTGTACACTTGATTTATTTTAAGAGTGAGCATTTTATTTCAAATGGAAGGTATAACAATGTTTACATATTCTGAGTTGTGCTGAAAACCCATTCCAATTATTTGTAATTGACATTCTATAGAAATTAAAATTCTATAGAAATTGTTAACTATATTATGTACTGTTCTAGATAAAAGCAACATACAAGTCTTACGACGTCATATACTGTTATATCTGTCAACAACCCATGTATTTTTCTCTTCCTTTCTTGTATGTTTCGTAGACAGTTTTGTTTTACGTTGATAGTCTGTACTGCCAAGTTTTGCATTGTGTCCGTAATTAACAAACTTAACTTTTTTTCAAACGTAACCGGATAGGCGGGTGTTTACATATTTTAACAGCATGTCTTTTATGCTATTCTCGCACAAAACAAAAATAAATAAATAAAGTCTGAATTAAATTATTACATTTTTTATAGTTCACTATGATGTTAGAAAATAAAAAATGGTGTGGCAAAGAAAAAATTTTATCCCTACATTTCTATTATTCTTAAAATAATGTTAAAAGTTTGTTTTAATACTGCATTCCCTTTAGTATGTCATTGTGCTTTTCACGTAGTTTTTTTGGCATGTTAAGATGATGGGAGGAATGCTTTGAACTCCATATAACTCTAGGTATTTATTTAAAACCTCAGATTTGCTCTTTATGAGACAGCTTCTACATTTCCTCTGTTAAAATGTTTCAGTACTCAACACAAGACAAAGAGAAGGGGCAAAAATTTCTTATATTTAAGAGGCGAGATAAGGGCATGACCTAACGGAATTAAATATATCAAATGCATAAAAAATGACAGACTGAAAAATGCATTTTAAAAGAATTCTTGAAAACTCTTCTGCAAAAAAAGATTTTCGGATGCATCATGAAAGGGAAAACTAAACTGCAAACTAGAATAAAGCAATAGACCTACGCCTGTTTAATATTAATGTTCATCGGGCGGACATTTGTATAAGCAGCTATTAATTCGCCTCGATGAGCGTGTAATGATGATAGGATTTGTGTTGAAAAACACCCATGCAACGTAACATTACGTGGCGCGGGGTCATTTCTTACCAATGATTATTCAGAAACCTGTTTCTGTATAATTTTCAAACTATATTGTTGTAGTCCGTTATTCGTAATTATAGAATGCAGACTGTTTTTCTCCTACTTTTTAAACAGCAAAAATTCAGCCGTGGTATTTAACCTCATGTATCTGTTTGAACCTTCACCTTCTTTTCACTCGATTTCACGCAATGCAGGAAGAAGAAAAAAACTCATGTCGTGCCTAAAACTCTCGTTAATGCTTTCTCTTTAATAATCTTCCTTGTTACTAGTGAATAATCTTACATGTCTCAACACGATAACATGAGCGAATAGTTATTAATAGAAACCATAAGCAAATTATAAGTAATGCGTAACTTACTGAGGAATATTAAGTATTCTCAGAGAGAGTGGATTCAGACTCTACACGTATTCTTTCAAGATTCTGATTCTGTAAAGAGTCCATCAAGTTTGTGATTCAAACAAAAAGTCCATTTTTGTCTAGTTTCTCTACTTAAAGTGCTACAGAAAATCTTTGAATTCATCAGTTTGGTGGTCAGTATTGCACAGGTATTTATGTAATTGCTGAAAAGAAACGGAGGGAAAGACGTGGTTAAACGAATTCTATAATTTTTTCCTTTTGTAATATGAATATGAGCCAAGTTCTCTTTGAATGTCTGAAGACCACTCACTGGTGGCTGAGCGGTAAGATCGCAGGACCCTGGGAATTACAACTTTTTATTTTTTACTGTAGGATTGCATACATTGGATTACGTGCACTTGAACTGCGTGTCATTCTAAAAAAAACAACTTCCAAATACTGCAACGTCATCTACTATCCATACGATTATTTCACATATTTTTCTTTCCTGTTTATATTTTGCATAGAGAATTTTACTTTAAACTGATGACAGTAATTTTTACACGGTTAGACGATAAATAAACTTAACTTTTATTAAAACAGAGACCAATTAATCCGCTGCCGGATAATAAGATCTGACTTCATATTTCAAATTCAAAGAGCTAGAGGTCTCGGCAGTATAAACAGGAAAACATAAAACTACATGTAAAAAGTTCCATGTTCTTTTTAAAAGGTTTGCTCTTTTGCTATAATTAAGTAATATTCAGCTACAATATGCACTCTGTTGTCGTTTATCTCACTTATTTGACCGAATTAGAACAAGTCCACGAATTTATCGTGACACTGATGAATGCCACACGGAAGTATGGTCCGAGAGTCAACCCACCCCTCTTCCCATACCATTAAACCATTCGAAAGGACTTTTGGCTCGCCATGTATTTTGAGTGTCACCCTGCAGCAACACCTTTGGTGTTTACCCTGCAGTAAACACCAAAATACTGCATACTTGCAAACACTCATGCCTTTCCAGAATTCGAGTCCGGACCCAACAAATGATACAGCAGCCAGGAACACTAATAACTATAACAATCAAGGTGGCGCGGTTATAATACGGAAGATAAAGTCATTGCATTGCAATACAGAATATGTACTGAAAGTTTCATCTGCTGTAGCAGCATTACCTTTTTACCTTGAATAGGATGTAATTTACTTCTCGAATGGAGACAGTAACGACTGAAAGAACTCACTCATACGTTGAAAAGAAAGTAAAACGAAAACGAATTATGCTTACTTTTAGAGTGAATGATGTAAGTAGCAAGTGATTTGGTGATGATTAATCGCCATTTGCTTTCATGGAATACTTTTTCTAATGTATCAAAACCATCATCTGAAATATTACTACAGTTCAAAATAATGTTAATTTCACCACAAATTCAATTTTTTAATGTTTTAGAGATTTATACATCTCGTCTACTAAGTGTTAAGGTTAATATTTTAACAAACTCTAGGGCACGACTCAAGCTATAATTAGCAGTATTTATTAGTATGGCATCTCAACTTGATTTTCCTGAAATATCGTCTGCCTTACGGCAAGTAAGGACGACTTACGGTAAGTTTTTCTAGGCAGTTGCTTTGAAACAGTAAACATCTGCAATCATGGATTTGCAACCTGTGGTAAATGACATGCTTCAAACGGCAGTCATTAATCTGGATGCTGTTATGGCTTCTGCAGGGCGGACATCATACAGTAGTCCTCCTTAGCAGTGTAAAAGTAAAAAAAGTAGATCAGTAGTCCTCCTTAGCAGTGTAAAAGTAAAAAAAAAGTCATTAATCTGGATTCTTTTTCAAACAAAGTGGGATAGCTGAGGAAAAACTTGGATCTCTTGCTTATGATCCTGATATGAAACGGCAGTAATAATTTGTTTGCATTGGAGAAGGTTCGCCTCTTCTGCAGAAATTTTGATTTTAGAAATAAGTAAGGACCATGTTGGCGATATTTTTATTAGACTGGAATAATATTTCATAAGCAGTTTGTTCATGAAGGATGATGAACCAAATGATTTACTGAGATGAAGTTGACGTACCTTTGAAGAAAATTCAGTGCGTTAAGCCTGAAAAAAGAACTTGATCGAATAATTTGGTTTTTGCTGTACGAGAATGCGCGGTAACAATGCGCCAGAGAGAAAGATAACCTTGTCACACACCATCGAGTAGTCCATACATGGTAGTACGTTCATCTCCCCAGTTTTTATCTTAAACGAAGATCTAGCGACTACACAGCTCAAAACAGACGTGACAGTTCCCTTACAGTCCCTGTCGATCCTGCACGGATCACCGTAGACGATGATTCTAGTCACGGTGAAGGCAGCTAATCTTCCCCATATTGTCTACTCCCAACATATGAGTGCGCAGTCACAGAAATCCATTCTCTTCATGAAATTTCCAGAAAAGAAAAGTATCATAATTCTCAATCATCCCCATATTCATCAAATTGCAGTACTTTAGGCATACTAATACATAAGACTTTAGGCATACTTTCTCATGCCTAAAGTCTCAACTCAAAAGTCATTATTTTAAGAGCATTCCATTCAGTTACAAAACCGTAACACAGAGACTTAAATAGCATTCCAAACAATGAGTTCTACCATGAAGGAATCAAGTTGAATGTATAAATGAACCAAGAGCTGTGCAAGGCTTATGAATTAAAGGATAAGAAGTATGAATGCTGCTTTTTTCAGCTTCCCGTTTTGTACGACATTAATGCTAAAATTTTGCAGACGCATTTCGTATGAGATTGGTATTAAAAGTCTGTCCAATGTTTAAATTTTCAACATACCAGTAAAGATGATTTTTCTTTACTAATTACTATTTTATTATATTTTGTAAATGTAAGTTAAATAATATTTTATAAAATCTTTTTCAGTGGCTCTTTTGAGTTTTAATCAGCATTTAGAGAAAGAAAATTCATTAATTGTGGATTCAATTTATAATTACATATAAGGCAAAAAATAACAACGAATAAGTGAGAAAAATATTAGGTTATCTGTATAAGGCAAAGCGTGCTAGAGCTATCTGCCTAAGGCGAAGGATGCTTCGTGGAGAACTTTTTAAAGCAAACTATATCATATACGCATTACTCATGATGAAAACTAACAATACAACCATCCCATTTGTTAATGATCAGATCTGGATCGAACAACCAGCATTCCGCGGTCTCAACCAATCAGCCTTTGGTGAGGTTAAGCGAAAATAGACTAGTATCAGTAAAAACTATCAGTATGAAATAAATTGCAATCTATTATATAATTAAAACTGTATACTATATGTAAAGAAATTCTATTCTATTTCTTTTTAGTTAATTTAGGAGAGTATTAACTAATGATTAAAGGCGAAAATTTTCATTCTTAAAGAAAAGAGGCAAAACTTAGCTTTTGAGCTTTTTTATTGGATGATTATGAAATTATTCTGTAAGATCGTAATATTCATTGCCAGAAAGAAACGAAAACAGTACTTGATGTGCTACGAGAGATGAAAGATGTCAATAATCAATTTTCTCAAATTATGTAATTAATTGCTTTATCATTTTATTATGGTAGAATCTGCATCTACGTGTTTGCGTTTGTATTTAAAAATATATTTAAAATTATGCAACAAATTTTCTAAAGCTTTCTATAATACATTTTAGATAATGGCACAGATCCTAAAATTTTCTCTGATACAAAAATTTATTTCAAGTGGAATTCTTGTATCATGATATGACGAAAATAATTATTAAACCTAAGATTTACTGAGCTTTAATTTGCATAATTTGCTATATCGTGTTCTTTGTCTAATTTAATAATAAATGAATAGCCAATTGTAGGTATGTGTATTTGAATGCAAGCATATATTTAAAGCTAAATATTCATCAAATGCTACATGTATTTTAAAAAGAAATGCACAAGCTTTTAATATATGCAGCGAGTAGGATAAAATTGAATGCTAAAATATTTCGCCAGTTAGCCGCCTAAGTTATACTAATAATGCAGTTTTGCTTCATCTCCTTTCTTTTAACAGCAAAGATGGAGTCAGGCTTTCCTGTTATAAAATACAGTGAACCTTCGGCCCGTGAAATAAATTCCACACTGAACATAGCTCATAATTCGAAACTGTTTCGAAACATAGGAACTATTCGAACGAACACAATTGCTAATTTAAACTTTTACAACAGTACTTTGGGCACAAGTTCTTAACGCGAAACCAATGGAAATCATTAAATCTAAGACAAAAATGGCAAACATAATATTAAGCAGATAAAATAAGAGGGAAATTTATTACAAAATTTAATTTTATACTGTGCGAAAGAAAATGGACAGCGGAAGTGGAATGTGATGAGGAAGAGAAAGTAGTGAGATTATTGTTTCGATAAATAGATTAAGTAACTACATTTCTAGGACATCTTCTTTCATCTTTTCATTGTCTCGTAATACCGTTGGACTATTCTTGACATTAACTTGGCCTCTCTTTCACTCAAAATTTGTCAAAAATGATTTGTCGTCCTACACATTTTAAATGTTTCTAAAGTGAGACATGACATTTTCACTGAAAATGTTTATGCTGTAGCTTGTAGCTCCTTCCCCATTCTACATATGTTATGCCCATCAATGTATTGCTATCATCTTACCTTCTTTCCTCTACTTCTGAAGACATTTCACAATAGTCTTTTGTTATTGTTTTCCGATGTTTTTCCTAATTGAACTCCTTTTCATTGTCCTCTAGTAACTTCTTCACTTCTTTATTGCTAACTTGTAACACATGACTTTGATTAGAGACGTAACATTATAGATTACCAAAAATTCCTCAAGGTAAAAACTGTTGATGTTTCTGTATGCAATACAATCTGGCCCAATTTCTGGCAGACTGGATTCATGGTTTTATAAGGTTGAAACCACATCGTGTCAAAAATATCGCGTACGAAAACGCTCGTAGAAAACAACGCAAGGAAAAAAACGTCTTCTTTCAAAATATTATGGAAGAAAAGAGAGCAACAAGGGAACATCGCAGTACTAAAACATTGCAGTGCAAAACATTGTAATGGAAAATAGAGAAATACAAATACTTCGCAGTTTTAAAACATCACGTACAAAATATCGTGGTAAAAATAAAGCATCTATAAATCATCGCATGATGATAACATCGCAGACATTCGTTTTCTGACAATGAAAAATTTAGCAGAATTTTCGCATGAAGATTTGTGAGCACAAGAAAAAATAAAGAATACTTTTGTCTCTATACTTCATACCTCTATATTAACCAAAACATTTTTACTGCAAGAGCAAGAGAGGAATATAAATATTTAAAATTTGGAACTTTTTATGCTATTTATGGCAGTTAAAAGAATTTTGAATTTACGTTGTTAATTATCAAGAACTGTTATTTAATTTGCCCTTGTAATGAAAACATATTAATAGTTTCTATGAAGAAATGTAGAATAAAAAAGATTAGAAAGAGACACAAATTAAAAATTTTATTAACCGACTATACACGACATTTATTTTTACTCATTTCCAGATTTCAATGACTATCTACCTTGCTTTTTCAGCAAAAGGTTATTAATTAGTACATAAACATGAAGCCCCATAAGCGTCATAAATATTCCTTACTTTTCTTGTAGTCAGAAATCATTGCACAAAAATTCATTTAAATTTCTTTATTTTAGAAATTGGATGTCCACAATATTGTCACCTTGAGATGATTTGTGGGTGCTTTGTTTTTTACAACGGTATTTTAAAACTGCGAAGATTTTGCACCGCTTCATTTTCTACTACGATGTTTCATAACACTATGATTTAGAACGGGGATGTTTTGCCTCACTTTCTAGTCTCCCACGATATTTTGTAAGATGACGTTGTCGCTTGCATCGTTTCTTTCGCGACGTTTACGTCCGCAATGTTTCCAGCGGATGCCGTGTTATAAAAATAATCATCGGCTGCCAGGCTTTGATATTTAATCAGCGTGTAGAGACGTTAGATAATTTTCTAAGCAGGAGACATGAAAAATGAGCAATGCCCTCCCCGGGAGTCGAACCACGGATATGCACCGAGTGTGTTGACCGTTACACCACGAAGGCATGCTAAGAATCAGGAGAAATACCTTATAAGCGGAAAATATCAAAATGATGTTTTACTGAGCGTTAGTTCAGTGTCAGAGGCTATCTGAAACACCTTTGAAAATCCGACTTGAGCCTTTCGTCATCCGTGAAGTTCTTTGTTTTAGATAAAATGAACTAGTTTTTTCGTGATCAGAAGTGTTCTTAATCAGAGGATCCACTGTATATGTTTAATCCCAAAGAAGGAAATTGGCGTAAGTTTCGTCAGAAATTAAAAATAAAATTTGCAGGAAAGTTCTCACAAAATGTAATCACTTCTAGAAAACAAAAATACGATTTTTTCCCCAGATTATTTTCGTATTATACGATAATCAGTATTCTATATTAGCCATGGAAACATACTAAAATCTTTTCAAAGTGATTCTCTCCCCATATGTGGGAAGAGTTATATTTGTTTTTCACAAGAATTACTCATGATAAATTAAGAATTTTTAGAGACAAATCTGTATAAAATTTGGAATACGTATATCGGTTCTTTAATGGCTTACCCAAGTCACGATTTTTAAAACTGGAGCCTTGAAAGCATATTCCTTTTTTGAATGTACTAAGTAGATGCTACTGATGCTAATTGTTGTTTCAGATAAAGTATTTCGTAAAGTAACATTTTAATTTAATACTTTTTATTCAAAGTCATTTAAATAAAAATGTACATTTACACTTTTGTTTTTATGCTTTAAATTTAGTATGCAATGCCTAAAATACAGACTTACACATTTTAAATTGAAATCTTATTTGTTATAATAGAAACTGAGAGGAAAAAAACCTAGAGATTTATTGTTTATTTTTGATTAACTATTCAATAAACAAGAACCCGCGAGGTCCACATAGCAAAAACAGTTTATATATGCTAATGAAGCAGATCCTTTTTGATTTGTGAGATTTTAGCATTCCAAAATTAGAAATTTTGACTATTAGTGATCCGCTTAGATGAAAGCTGGCTTTTTGGGAAAACAGAAGGCTTTGGCCTATTTCCCTTGCCCGAGAAAGATTGCTTAAAGTTTTTTCTTAATTGCGCAGGAAACTATCGCATCAGCCCGTATGTACTGTCGGGGTGTAAATGATTAGCAAGTTCAGCTATCAGTTGGAAGATTCATGCTTTGAATCTCGGCAAAGGCACAGCTAATTTTGTCAGTCCGAAGAACAGTGGTCCATTTACTGCCTGAACCACACGGATTTGATTGACCGGGATACCTGCTTGTTACCATTTGCCCTTTAAGTGTGTGCTGATATAATATAATGTCACATTACTCCACCCGTGTTTTCTGGAGTTGGTGGTAATATGGTTGTTTTGTTGGTTGGTTTGTATTCCGGGGAGTGCAATTTGATTTTATCACTTTTTTTCCTTCGAAAAACATAACTCTACTATATCGTTCTGTGGAATTTCACTTACCTATTTGTATTTTATTTTTTGTGACAGTAAAGTAAATTTCACAACATTCGATTTACGAGAAACGCTTTCTAACTAAACCAGTTTTTAAGTTGATTGATAGTTCCTTAGTTATGGCATCTCAAAAATGCTTTAATTATTATCACATATTGCGCTTAAGGCAGCCATCTACATATACCAGAATGAACATCGATTGTTTCCACCGTTCCAGACTTAGATTATGATATCGCAGAAGCTGCCCCCTAAGAGAGTTAATTTCAAAAAACTTTATTCATTAGTTTTAATCTCAATTTATACATTTTAACAAGAAATAATTTCAAAAGAAGGAAAATTACGCCTTTAGTTCCAATTTGTGAAGCAACACATTCTCATTTCAATAGTAATCAGTTGTAAAAGATCACGTCACAGAGCTTTA
Organism: Stegodyphus mimosarum; assembly: GCA_000611955.2. Classification (NCBI taxonomy): domain Eukaryota; kingdom Metazoa; phylum Arthropoda; class Arachnida; order Araneae; family Eresidae; genus Stegodyphus; species Stegodyphus mimosarum. The sequence goes on along the minus strand of KK118103.1, from coordinate 698,814 downwards.
AATAACTCTGCGCACTTTGGAACAATTACTTTTAAATTTTATTAATATTTAATATTTCAATAAACCCTATTTTTCTTGGGTCGTGCTACAATTACCTTACATAACACATAAATTTTACAGTTCGAAATATAAAACAGGCGTATTAATGCAACATCTGAAACTTTAAAATAAGATATTCAGAATACTTTAATATATTTTAAATGACTACGGGGTTTTCTAAAGTTATGCCGCTTCGGATTAAGCATTTTAAATGTGACAAAACATGCACGAGATATCTGCCTAAGCGAAAGCATACCTTCGCGGAGGGCTTTTTGAGGAAAACTGGCTCGTATTAACGTTATATATGGTAGGAAAACAGAAACCAACCATACAGCCAGGCAGTTCGCCTAGGTTCGAGCCCAGTTTTCTGCGATCTTAATCACTCGGCTACTGGTGGAGTTGTTACACCATTTCGGTTAGTTCAAATTTTGCTCTCATTAGAACGCTTGTTGAATGTTTGCTTTAGCTTTTAACTGTTCGAACTGTGATTAGTATAGTTTAAGATATTTCGGCTAAGAAGGTTGTAAGCAAAAACGCTATCTGCAATGCAGACGAAGCCAAGATACGCAATTGGAATATCGCACATACACTTTTTAAACTAAATATCTTAATCTGAACTAAATGGTAGCGTTGATACAGGTTCAAAACTCTGGAGGAGTCAACAGACGTCTTATTAGTACCAGAAGTGCCATTAGTCTCGATCCTCACCTTTTGTCCGCATCACTTTTGAATGAAAGGATGTTGCCACCAAATTTTATCGCTGTGTGTAATTTGTAAAGAATATAGAAACATAAAAAAGGTGTATGGTAACACAAATACAAGGTTATTATCACCAAATGTTACTGTGTTATTTTTAAAGAAATAATATAGAAAATATATATATTGCTACACTTAACACCCTATCGCGAATTCTAAACATACACTGATCTTAAAAAATTTTCTGATTTTTCTGTTGAGTTCCATATGACAAATGTGTGTAGAAGGGGACATTTAATAACTAAGTTAAAAAGACAAAAAAAAAGTGTGTAATTCATCTTGTTAAGAAACTGAGCCTTGACATGATAAATTGAGAAAAGACTGAAAAAATTAAAAAAAAAACATTGCGACATTTTATACAGAATGCTGCTTTAAAAAATGTGATTTTATAGTTGAATTTTATGTAGCGTATGCGCGAAGAAAGCTATGTTTAATAATAAAATAAAGAAGAGAAAAAATCTTCTGTTAACAGGGGAAAGTTCAATAGCAGGTTGGTAAACTGCTAGCTCTGCGAGAGCATGAAAAACCTTAACACCTCTTTAACCTCTGGTGCGAAATTAAAATCTGTATCCTCCCAGATTTTCTTTCCTTTTTCATTTTCTTTTCTAATCATTGTTATTCTTTGCTAATCATTTCGTGCTCCTTCCATTTCTTCTTACTTCAGATCTTGTTTTTGATAAACCTAGATTATGATAGAGTAAATAATAAATTAAAGTACACTCTTCTGTATTTTCAGACTTTAATTAACGTGTGTTTGAAACATTCGTAGATCTTAATCTAGGGGCTTCAGGATAAATAAATCATTGTGAACTTTAGAACTATGCAACATTAGGTTCTTTTGTCACTTACTTTAATTTATTCTCTTTTAAATGAAATATGAAACCATATAAACTATCCGAAAGAATTATCTGATATCGATAACATACGTTTTTTCGAATAAGAGTTTGTTAACTCCAGCTTCGTCATAAGCGTAAATTCAGTAAAACTATTTCTTGAGCTTTTGTAGCGCCATTTTAAGTAGCATGCCTTATTCAGTACATGTTTGACTTATTTTTCAAGTGCTGGCAGCTTAACACAGTTACAGCTGGGGACTCTGGACACCTGGTTTTATTTATTTGTCTGCATCCGTTCCATTCAAACTGATAGATATTTAAATAAGAATTTTCAATGCTAAGCTTCTTATCTACGTTTTTTGATGCCTGTATTGGAAAACAATAGGAAAGGCATCATGGCAAGCAAATTTTATCCCTCACTGCAACTAAATTAGTATGGGGACACTGAAACGCATTTGTAGCAGAAAAAGAGAACGGACGATTTTTCCCAAAACGAGAGTGGACACAACTGGTTGGTCTCTATACCTGCGACCGCCAGGTGGCGGCCTACTTTTGAACCATCCAGTTATGAAAGCAAGGTAGTCAGATGGACCCCATACACAAGTACAGGTGTGTCCGCCCAGACCGGTGTGGACTACGTGCGTGCGGGATCTCTCATTATTCTCCGCCATTATGTGTGAGTGTTTTCTCCGCAAAGCCAGCGATGATGGCACGTGAAACTCCCCGGCTTAACTAATTTGAACATTCATTTACTATTTGGGAAAGGATTATTTGCTTGCAAATGGAAGCGTTACCTCTCTCTGGATGATGGTACAGTGAGGTACCGTTGCGTACCGGTGTGCCGTCCTGTGTAGCTTTTGTAGGATGTCATCGGATTGCACAACTTTGACACCTCTGGTAATGAACAGTGGAGTTACATTGAAGCAGCTCATGATGACAACTGATATGGCAGAGTTTCAGGATGTAAGTACTATCCATTTTCTTGTATCACAAATTTTGAAAATTGTATGACCCCGTTCCTTTACGTCATGAAAAAAAAGGGGGAGGGCAGAGAGATACGGCTGTAAATAAGGATCGTCGTATATTCTCTATGGTAATTAAAGTCGAATAATAATGTTTTTACATAGCAAATTAAAAGGTTAGGTTTAACTGTATAACTTTAACTTTAGAGTTTAACTGTATAAACAGTTTTATCGAAAATTGGGAGTTTTCAAACATTACAATCTCGATGTTATTTATATAAAGGGACAAATATTTACGGCTAAAATTTATATAACAGATTACCATTAGTTAACATTTTACTACATACGATAAGTGGCTGGAAAAAAATACTTTATGTGTTAAATCCATTTATATGTCTAAGAAAACGAATAAAAAGGTACCTTACAACAAAATATATTTTCATACTTTTCTGTGGAAAATTTTAATAAAGATTTTTAAAGTAATTATTTAAGGTTTTTATAGAATATAGATATCTAAGCTATGCGTGTTAATAGATAAGAATTTCACTCTCCCCCTACCAAAGAATTGTAAACAGTTCTCTGCCTTCACAATCTCCTCCCCTTCGTCAAGGAAAGAAAAGGAAAGTACACACACACACACACCAAAAGAAAACACTTTCATTTCTTTACCCCCTTACTTCCAACCGATACGAACCACAAAAAAAGAAAAAAATAAGTAAAAAAAGAAAGTGAGTAAAAAACTTACTTTCATTTTACAGTTCTGTGTTTTGAAAGAAACTTTATTTATGAAAAGCTTAAAAATGGAAAAATAATTCTTATCCAATTATTAAAATGAGGCTGTGGCCTTTCAGAAGACCGTTAGGGAAACCAATGCATTTCCCTTTAACTTGAAATGAAAATTACAAATCCTTAAACCGCATAAGAATTACTTTATAATACTCAATTATGTAATAATGGTTCAACATTTGACCCATTTCCCAGCCCTCCCTGGTGTATGAACGGTTGAAGAATTAGCTAAACGAAGCACATTTGAATCAAATAATGAGAAGTAACTTAATGCGTTCAAGATAAATGAACTGTAATGTTAAACATGGGATACTAAATAGCTATGATATATATGAGCGAGCGAATGATTAAAACGGAAGCATCTAATTTTAAATAAATAATCTGTTTTAGATGTAAAGCATAAGTTATTTTAAATAGCATTTCTTAAATGCAAAGGTTTCCCATTCTTTACCTAAAGAAAACGTGCAATACTTGCTTTATTTAATTTATGTGCCTAAAAATTAATACATGCGAAATACCAAGACCTATATAGACATAAACTCCTGTTTAACAGTCCTTTGAGAATTTAATTTGTAAGAGCGAAACTATTTCCCACTTTCCTTTTAAAAGACTATATACTTGATTTTTCAAATTTTCTAATTAGATGGCGATTTCGTTCTCTAAACTTTTCTCTGCGTTTTATGTTATTTCCCATCTTATTTACCTAATTACCTATACTTCTAATATATACTTTTTAATTCAAATTTCAAGTACATAATGAAATTTTCTCTTATAATATCCAGTACTACTTGTCCGTCTATTTTTTAAACATCATACATGTCTCATTAATAAGAATAAATATTTCAGCTCTGTCCTGAAGCTTCCTATTATTAACGTTCTGGATGATTGCTCATACCTAAAGCACCGTGTCATTTAAGTTCTGGGCTCATATTGGCAACAATGAGTTTAATTGAAATATTTACTGCTACCAAATAAAGCTTTATTATAACATCAATAAAGAAACTTTTCAAGTCAGCGTTAACTTCCAATAAATTAGCAAACGAATTTTACGCTTTGAATAACTAATTAAAGAAAATAAACACAATAATAATTGTACAATACTGAAAATTTTTAGATTGTAAGTTTTTTTAAGATAATAATTTTGGAAGTAATTTCAAGATAACAATTACTTCTTTGTTGTATGATTCATTCAAATTCATAGAAATAGTTAACATCCTCTAAAAACATAATTATATGAAAAATGCATATGATGCTCAAGAAGAAAAATTAATTAATAAGTTTTTTTAAAGGTGTTTAAATTTAGAATTTTCGGAGAAATCAGGACCTTAAAAATTTATTTAAATTAAGTTTTCTTATGAAATTCCTGCAACCCTTTTTTCTTTATTTAATAATAAGTCTTTTAAAGAATTATTCATTGGAAGATGACAGAACCACTGCAACTTCAGAGATTTACGCTTTTAATCTTTTTCTTTCTCTTTAATTTAATAAAAGTAAAATTGCAATATTGACTTCATATTTATAGTGCATAGAGATTTTCGCCATATAGATTCGCCATTAATGTCTGACCTTTTCAAAGGAAGACTTTTGAAATTTTAGAATTCCTACACTGGTAGGGATATAGCATATACTAAAGTTTTCCAGAAATTAAGTCTTAGCTAAAAACTTCGATCTCTTAAAAAGTGAGATCTAAATTTAAATTAACGTTAGTACTTCATAAAAGCTAAAATGTTGAAAAGAAATAAATGACTATTTTGTACCTTTTCTGAAATTTTTAGTATGGAATTAAGCCTTTTTCTCTTAAATAAGAGTTACAACTTACTTCCGTGTCATGAAGTTAGATTTTCTTAAAAAATCACTGAATATGGCTATCATCGATTAACAGTGAATTCTTCTGCAGATGTTTGAATTTGAAATATACACATAAGGAAACAAATAATATTTAAAATATTGTAGCGTTTTCGCTTTACCGTTACTATGTAATAATGCTTTAGTATGAGGTATTTCGTAGCATCATAATTTAAGTTCTTGAAATCACAGTTATTACTTTTCTTTATATGAATCTTTAAAAATCCAAAGCTGAAATATCTTTTCAAGTCCTTACGAATCATTCCTACGAAGCAAAAGATTCCATTTCCATTATAAAAATGAAATACTTTATTAAATTCAAAATAATTAGTAAATTAACAATTAAAACATGTGTTACAGCTATTTTGCGTCTTAAAATAATTCTCCCCAAAAATACAAATTCCCAAATAAGTTCTTTAACAAAAATATTGGTATGCAAAGAAATAAATCGTAAAAAGAAAATCATTATTTGTGACATAAAGTCTAAATACACTTTAATATCCTATTGTTTGTACTCAGTCTACTCCGTGCGAATAAAGCCATATATCAGCAACGATAGATCATATTATCTCTCAATTAATCTATATTCTAATTACATGTTATTTAAGTAAAAACAAATTCTATATCACCAGGAGAAATGCAGAAAATAACGTTATGCTATGTTTGCAGCGCTTTATTTTACAAATGCAATTAAAAAACAAAATATAATCATCTTTAATAACTCCAGATCAGAAACTGTGAACATCTGTGTCAACATTTACAGTAATATATAAATGAATTATGTAAAACTTAATGCGATGTATTATTACGTGAAAGTAAACACAAATTCAGCACTAAAATATACTTCAACATAAATAAATTATAATTAATTTAATAACATATTTTTAGTAATACATCTGTAATTGTAAAATTTATACGGAGAATATTTAAATACTTTGCTTTTAATACAACAGAAATTACGACAAAATTTCTTTGTTATATTAAAATCTTATTTGTAAAAATGATCATAAAATGCAAGTTACATTTAAATATTTCGTGATGTAAAAATGTTTGAGAAGCTCATTAAAAAACATAAGCATTAAAGGATTTAAATGTACGATATTAAAAAACTTAGATAAAAAGTATTCTTTTTGCATAATTTGATTCATTTTAATGCACATTTATTTAATCAAAATCATTTTAAGAATAATTAATTTAAAAACATGAATTTAAAAAGCAAAATATTCATGAGATATATAAATGATTTTAGATTAAAATAGGGTCAATTAAGTATAAATAAACTGCTCAGTCTTTTAAACAACTGTGTTATTAATTTAAACAAAACATTAATTAAGCTAAAGGTTGATTTGGATATTGAAACAGCTAGCGAATATTTTCCCCCTTCTCTTTTAGTGTACGAAAATGAATAATCGAATGAATATTGCAATCATTATTAAACACCTCACCTTCATCTGATCAAATGTTTCTGGAATGATGACAAAATAATTTATATTAAAAAGGAAGGCAGAAAAAGGGAAGATAGAATAAGTTAGATGGAAATAAAAATATACACCTGACAGGCTATATTTTCCATACATTTTAAAGAATTCTGTCTCGTATTTCTGCTCGTGAAATGTAGGCATATTCCCACATCTATTTCAAAGATTTCGGTAATTTATCTGAAAGTTCAAATGAATAAAAGGGAGAAAATTATTATACATTATTAAAACAGCATAATAGGGCTGAGGATTGCATTTCTTTTTGATGCCATACAAAACTTACGTAGTAAACATTATCAAAATGTATGCTAAAGCATATGTGCAAATGTATTAACAGAAATCTAACAAAGCTTTAGTATTTGTAATAAATTTAATAACAAATAACTAAGTAAGAAACTTATTATATAAGAGTAGTATTTAGAAAATTAAATTTTGGTGCAATATCTGTCTACAGCTAAGGTACACTACAACGAAGGGAGTATTTTAAACATGTGAAACTTTTTATTTCAGTATTTCTAAATATTTTTCCCATTTACTTGCCACTAAAATTTACTGTTCTATATTTTTTAATATTACGCTTAATGTAGCTTTATTACATAAATGGTTATATTTTAATGAAGATATTATGGTATTACTATCTATTAATAAATATACAAAAAGTAAATTCTATAAATTAATCTTATTCTTAAATGCTGTCTTAGTTACCTAAATAGTGTAACATCTGAAGGAATTACTTTTATTAACGTTGTACTATAAAATATAAAATTGATAATGAAGAATATTAACTACTGTGTATACACCAATTGGTTTTTCTAACACGCACTTTACACACTAATTGCATTTGCAAATACTTATTAATATTTTATGCTTAATTCGTAGACACTTTTCAAATTGTTTTGTTTTCATGTGAAAAAAAAATTAAACTTGAAAATAGATATGGAATTTAAGTCTCACCATAATTAGTGCTCAATAGTTATGGAGTTATTGGCTATGCCGTTTTAACCTTCCTTAAGAAAGTATTATTTTAATTGTACTCTCAAGTTAGAAAATTTGCAGTTTAAAGTTTCATGCCTTGTTAAAAAAACGTGAATCACATTTCAAAGTAATGAAATTTACATGTTACAAATTACAATGAGTGGAAGTATTACCTTTAATGTAATACGCTACATTTACATAATATGTACTATATTTCTTGAATGGATATGTTAGCACCTTTTCATAATTTTAAATAAAGCCATTTGCAAGACATACGAGTTTTGAAAACTCAAAAGAATATAAATATTGTGCCCAGCTTATACAGACGATAGTGGGTAGAATATTGTCGGCTCTAAGATAAATATTTTTTGATGAAAATTTACATAGTCTGAATAAAAATGTTTCCTTACAAATGTAATTAAGAAAAATTTGTATGCCTTACTTAACAACAGTATAAAATATTTTCTTTTAATAGTCACAAATAAAACATATAGGTATGAAATACAAAATTAGGCAAAAATCAACCTCCAATTATTGCTGGCTTTATAGAAAAACTACATTGATTTTATGGGAGAATGCATTATGAAGAAAGAAACACAAAATTAGAATCAACCTCAGATTATTGTTGGCTTTATAGAAAAACTACATTGATTTTATGGAACACTGCATTAGGAAGAAGGAGCGCCCAGACCTGGTATTGCTTGAGACAGCCTTACGCGGTTAATTGGCCCAACTCCTAGAGGTCTTCACGTACAATAGCTTGAAAAATGCTATTCTAAAAAATAAAATCTAATGCTATTCTATGCTAAAAAAATTCTTTCAGAACAAGTTGAATTTGGTATCTGTTTCCTTCCACAGCTATAAATTAATTATAACTAATTTTACACGTTTAGTTTTGACTAATAATGACAATGAAAAATTCCTCATTTTCTAAATAAACTTTCATTTAATGTAATTTTTTCCCTTCCTCACATTCTTAAAGAAAAAAAAAAGAAACTTTATTGCAATCCTAAATAAGAATAATGTATAAAAAATATATCGTAAGCATGCGCTATTAATTAACATCATGTTTAATAAGGAAGTAACTAAATAGGTAGTTATATTTAAAGAAAAAAACTTAAATGTTATGTGGGCATAATTGCGTAGGTGATAAAAACCTGCATTTGGTTTTTGATTAACAGTTCTACATCTGTTTTGAATTTTATATCAATGTATTATTATTTCTTTAAATGGTCAGAAGCAGACTGAAGTAAAACATATGCAACAGGTCCAGTTTTTTTTCTTCCCCCCCTGTTTCTTTGCAGAAAATGATGATTATAATTGATTTCGAAGGGAAATAGAGAAATGTTTTTCCGAATCGCTTTTGCATTACAGGTGTCAAAGAGATAAAGATAACATAGATGACAGAGTGAGGATGAGGATTATATGTACAATTATTTCAAAGTATATACTGTTATATTTTATTATGTAAAACATCAATAAATGACCTGAAGAATTAAAGAAGTTTAACACTTCGAAAACAATAATACACAGTCTAAATTAGATGGACTGGATTATTGCGGAGCACTCGAGAGCTCCTTGCGTTAGGTATGAGATGCCTTTGCGGAGGACTCTTTTAAAATTTAGTTCATTTGAATATACTAGCAAAGCACATAGGAATACCTATAGATCGTATTCACATTATGCATTAGGGAAATCTCCTAAACCAACCACGCAGCCAGCCGTTCGCGTGGGATCGACTACGGGTCAAACTCCCATAATTCAGCGGTCTAAGGCACTCGGCCACTCAGTGGGGCAGTCTTTTTTAAAGGAAACTTGTTTTTATTCACGTTGTAAGATGTAAAAACCAAGACTACTTCTGGTGAACAGAATTCCGGTCAGTTCATTTGGTCTAGAATCCGAATCGAACTACCAGCGTTCAGCGTCAACGTTCTGATTAAGAAGAGTAAGTGTCATTGATGTTGTTTATTATAATAAAAATTTCGTACCTCCAGTTTTAATCTTTAGATTCACAAACAATATTTTGTTCAGGCTTTCTTTTGTGTTCTTATGAATGGGGTAGATTATTTTGTTTTTGAAAATATTGTTTCCTCTCTTACCTGCTAGTATTTTATAGGCTATCATACCTGTTCATTTTTATTTTTCCTGCGGTTAGTATATGTTTATCGCCTCCGCGTACTTGATATTAAATAAGGCTAAAAGAAATTTAGTCTACTAGAGAGATTTAAAATTTGCTTTTTAATGTGGAGTAAGCAATGACTGACCCTGTCGATTTGTTTTTCTGTCCTTTATTAGCTAAAAAGCTGACTAAATTATTACAGTACATAAAAAATGAGTCTTCACGTGAAGGGTTAACTACCAATCTTTTCGCAATAAAATCAAAAAAAAAATATTTTTAACATTAATGCAATGAAGCGCAACATGTAAACTGTAAATTTATCTCAATGTATTCTCATCTTTCATCATAAATTTCAAAACTTCAAAAATGATGAAATCTTGCAACTCATCTTTCCCGAAATTCCTCACAACTTGAAACTTTAGTACTTTTTCCGAAGTATAAAGTAAAAATAATAAAAAATTTCACAGTATGATCAATCCTTCACTCCTGATCCATATATTTGATAAGGAGTTGTTTTATTTTTATTACGTTTAGAAAATAATGGGTTAAAAGGGCAACCTATATTGTTAGGTAGAGTAAAGCAGTCTGTGCTAGTTATTTGGAACTGTCATTAATTACTTCATGACTTGTTTAGAACATATCATAGAATGCTGTTTACTCTGGTCTTGATCAGGCTATTATTAAAGCAAATTTATTCTAGTTAAAAATAAAATTTTGAAAGGGAAGAAGCGAAATTATTTTACATAAACTTGTCATCATTTATGCGGTTAAAAAAAGGAATTCGTCTAAAGAATTTTTTTCTGGTGTTCAAATCACAATGGAATAGTTCGATTTTTAAATATAGTTATGGCTGCAAATATTTGGAGTTCATTATACGCTTATCATTGACAAATAAATTCAATAAGAGCTTATCATTTTATTATTCATTTCTAAATTAAAGCAAAGTATACGAGAGTTAATCCAAAAAATGATTTCGTGAAGTGACTTTTTAAGGGAAATTGATTCGTATTTATTCTGCACTTGGGGAAACCACTGAAATGTGCACACCATACCTGTTCGCCGGGTTTCGAACTGACGGCGAATTACCAGCATTCAGCGATCGCCTCCATTCAAGCCCAAAAAAATTTTACAGGATGATTAAAAACTCCTTGAAGCGCTTAAAAATAATTACGAGAAAAATATGAACAATTAAAACGTAAAACTGTTACATAAATTTCTACAATAATTTAAAAAGTGATTTTGATGATCATTTGGCTCGCCAGAAATCACGGCTGCCATTTCTTTCTCTAAGAAGTATACGCAAATTTCTCCTACTGGAGACGTGTCCAAAATATATAAGTTCCCCAAATGAAAAACTTGATGGGACACTTAAAAGATGAATAAATCTGGAAGATAAAACGGTTTAAAATCTATTTTTAGTTCATACTTCAAAATAAATATTAGTTCGATATGATTTAGCAATAAAAGGTTCATGTATCGTTGCTTGGTAACTATACGAGTAAAACATATTTTTTAAATAATTATAGCAATATGCGCGAACTTCATGCGTATAAAGTTAGTTTTTAAATGTTTCATGGATTTCTGTGCTACGTAGTAGTATATTCAAAAACCCTTGAGATAAACAATACCCATTTTTAAAATTACTAATGAATATCAACTTCGTAATAGTATATTATGGAGCATTTGAAAATTATGGATTTAGAAAAAGTTTTTTCATAATAAGGGGTAATAATCATTACAATAAATTTCTTTACACAATTGATTTTGAAATATACATGTTTTTCATGGATTATTGAGGAAAATAAATAAATTTAAAATTTTATGAAAGCGAAAGATTTTTTTTTCTTTTGGTCAGTATTAAATATATAGCATTAAAGTTATAAAAATATAGTAATAACGTGATAATTTATGCTACCGCATAGCTTCATTTTATGAAACAAGATAAATAATGACTTTTTGAATTTATATAGTTGCATGTTAATAAAAGTACTGTAAAAGTACTGAATAAAAAAATTATATATTCGTTTTATTTACTAGCTTCTAGTATATTGCATCGTGTAAAATGCTGTTACAAAAAAGTATGGTTTGTTTCCTGAGATTTCTATAAACGATTTTAGACAAAATTATTTTCCTGTTCTAAATTTAGGGTTAGCATACAAATGCTTATAAAACAGATTTCGATTTTAACGCTTATGCTTTACATTAATACATTTTACTAATTGTTATCTAAATGTTAAAATCTGAAATCTAAGACTTCGATTATCGATTGTTATCGAAGTGAGGTTCTTCATGATAAAGCAGTTCTTAATTGGTAAGTGTAAATAGAACAATTGGAAAATTTCTAATAAGTACGGTTTGAGTTTGGTTTATGTGATTACGGCAAAGCCTCAAAGGCTATGAGCCTAGAGAGAGGAATGCCTTCGTGTAAGGCCTTCTAAAGGAATTTGGCTCGTATACACATGGGAAAAGTCAAGAAAGATCTCACGCAGCCTGCCCGCGCAGAATTCTAAACACGGACCGAACTACCAGTATTCAGGAATTATTAAAGGGGTGCATCGCTCTTGGATTTATTAGAGGGCCCACAGCTCGTCCGCTGGTGGGCCTTCTGATAAGTGCGAGTTTATTTCAATCATTGTAACAATTTCAGTGTTCAGAAAACAAATCTGATTTTACTTATAATTATTCTAGCAAGCGATCTTTTAAATTTATTATTGATTTGTAATTTGATGTTTTCTGAAGCTTTATTATACGTTACTTTTATATGTTTCGAGCATTTTGTTGTTTGAAACTATCATGATCACTAAGAGGGTTCACTTTGCCTCGGCAATTTAAATTTGAAGTTCTTTACTGGTTAATTGTATCCCCATAATGGCCTTCTAAAAATACATATCTCATACACACAACCCAGTATTTAAATTCATATTTAGGTAATTCATCTCATATTTAATTTTAGTGATAAAAAGAAATATCATTACATAGTTCACTTGGTACTCGTATTATGTTAATTATACTTTCTTGAAAAATACCTTCAACTAACTGAATACGTATGGTAAGTAAAAATTTAATGTTGATTTAAATTTGCTGTAAATCTGATCTGTGCAATTTCGGATTCATATTTACCACACGATTTTAATACATTGAGTTTCAATATTCTCTTACTAACACACCGAATTTTCAAACAGATATTTCTGCTCAATTTACGCAAACTCTTAATTCTGAAAAAAAAATTAAATTAAAATAAAAAAAATCATTTATACTGTACTTAGATAAATCTTGTTTACGAGTATTTTAGTTCCATGAATAAATTCTAACACTATATGCCTAGATTTTATACTTTTGCAATCATAAAAATTCCATTTAATTTATTATTTATTTATTTACAAATGTCTAGCATTTGACACTAAAGCCATTAGCACGAGGAGAACCTCGAATATTATATTCCTTGCCCACGAGCACATTGCCAAGCCTTTGTCCTAACATTTACGCGCACTGTTGCACTAAAGATTCTTGAAAAAAAAATAAATGAGGATTGCTTTTCAGTTTTACTCATGTTTCTTTCACTTTTACTTTGAAGATATTTACAACTTGGACAAATCATTATTTAGAAACTGGCATTTGTGTTTTCTCCTTTCACGAAAAATGCGGTCCATGTCTACCTCAATTTCATCCTTCAAAAAATATGTTGGTCTTCTTCCAGTGGACGAAGGAGATCACCACGACCCAGATGTTCACATTTGTACAGTAATTTAGGATATCTTAATTCTACAATCATGAACAATTTTCTCTGTGATTGATTAATATCTGCAAGGGCTGAATTGCAAAGGTTTTTCATTTTTGTTTCTTCCGTACTGCTGACGTTTGAGCCTATCTTCGACTTAGAAAAAAAAAATATTTCATCTTACAAAGATAATTATTTTTGTCTTGCCGTAACAGATTAAACTACCATTTGTACTATTTACAAAGAAGATTACAATTTATATTGCTAACAACTATTAAATTTAATAAAGTTTCCTTTTACCTTTTCTTTGAGAAGGACATTGTGCGAGATACGGCTTACTGTTTTTTCGTGCATGACTAAAATTACAAGAGCACGCAGTGTGGTTAATCCTTTAAACTGCATAAAATCAACTATGAACAGAACTAAGGATGCAGCTGAGGATTTTGTTACGTTTACCATTCAAAACTTCAGTGTCAAGCAATTATACAATGACGCTGTTCAAAGTGTACGGAATGAAACCAGCATGTCCACTCTAGAAGCTGTTTTTAGTCGGGGCTTGCTTAAAATTGGAATCTATAATAGTTATAAAAAGTTAAATTCTAATCATATAGGAGGAGGATGTAATACAATGTTTGAGATATAGGAGAAGATTTATATGAATGACGATACTAATAATTGTTTAAGCGAAAATTGATGCAAATGACACTGTTAGTACTTTAGGAAAATGGGAAACTGTTGCTGGAATAATGCCAATATTTAATGCCGAAACAGCCGCACCTTCTGGAAAGTAATGAAAAACTAAACATCATCACAAAAAATGATGCTGTTGTGACGAAACACTTTTATGGCCTCATCCTTGACAGCGAAAAAAACGTTTTGGTCCTGTTCAATTTCCTATACACTCAATGTTATTTTGTACTTATGTAGCGAACCTTTAAATGTCTGAAAGTTGGATATAACGAACTCAATCAAAATCTTCGCATAAAACTTTTTTTAGGGTAGGGGAGGAGGAGATTTTTCATAATTCACTTGCAGAATTTCTTGAAGTTTTCACTGAAAAAATACTAAACCTTAAAATCGGAAATGATTATTTTATTTATGGTAGCAAAAATAACTTTACATTCTTTGATTTTCCTCACAACCTTTCAACAAGTGTAAAAGCCAACTCCTAGAAAAACTGTAATACAGTAATTGTTACGATATTTAAAAAATATACAGTAATACAATAATAATTACGAGCTTCAAGAGAATATCATAATACAATAATTGCAGTACAAGATTATTTTGAATTGTGAAAACGATTATTCATCGTTATAAATGTGTGCTGTAGAGAGAGATAGCCATTTCGGAGAAAGTTTCTTACCATGACTTTCATATTAACATATCATGTAAAGTAATTAACGTATGACAAAACTGAAACACAATGAAAAAGGGATTAATAATGGCACTACTAATAATTGCGATTAATGTTTAATATAATCTCTTTTTTAAGAAATTAGAATTATTATTCTCTTCTTTTGGTAGATGCAGAACTGTTAATCACTATTTTTTTTAATTTTATTACTGTTATTATTATTTCAACTCATCAGTCAACTTTTATATTTTTTGTAAGTTAATTCATATTCTAATCAGATCAGACACAGAAAAGCACCAAGAATAGAAAAACAAACTTTTGCTCTCTGGAATTTCGCTATAGCGCAATTTGACAGTTTTTGAATTTGGAAAACGTAAGGTAACCCTAAATCAAAGTATTCCTTCCCATCCTTTTAGAAAACTCCTTAGCTTATATTTTAGACTAACACCCTATCACAAGACACCTGCTTAAAATTGGTGGCGGGGGGGATTTTTACAAAATTATAATTGATGACTGCGAAAAAATCACGATCCCCACCCGAAAAGTACTGACGGTTCAAAATTCGTGAACCGTAATCACTTTCTTTGATACAAACTTTTCAGCAAATATGCCCGCAAATCCAAAATGAGTTTCCAAAAATAGGTCCTTTAATCCCTGATTGAGTCTGATTACCATAATAAACGGAAAAAAAAGCTTCGATTTCCTGCACCTCAAACAAAGGGACAAATGTGGTCGTGTGCTGACCGTCGCTTAGGCGGCGCAGTGTCGACGCGATTACCGGCTAGTCGTAAAAATAGCTCGCGCTCGAACACGATCGTTAAAAAGACCATTGTTATCTGTTTCCAATCTGCAACTCTTGGACCTACATTTTCGTTTCTTCTCTCGAATCGAGCTCGAGTTTTTAACTTCCGCTGGCCGGAATTTTTTTTCCCCGATACAATTTTGAGTATTCTTTGAATTTAGGACGAAAGTTTCCTTTAAGATGAATTCTTTGAATTGGTTAATAGAATGGTGGATTCTCTAGATATGGAATCGAATAGAAGATTCTCTCTTTTTTTATTTTATTATTTTTAGCTTTTAAACATTTACACTTTTAGTGCTATTGATTATCATTCCATTTTTTGCTACTGTCCGTGATTAATCTGATATATTATATAATTAAGTTCATATACTATAGAACCTGAAACTGTTGTTCCCGCAACGAGCGTTTTCTCGCATTCGTTACTCACCATATTTGGTTTTGAATGTAGCTATGTATAAATAACATTATTTATTCCCGCATACATGTTTTGCCTGAGGAATCGTTTTTCGGCATTATTTGTTGTACAAATCACATTGCCAAGGCAGAAACCCTACATGGCTTTTTGAAGGAAGAATTTGAAGCGAAGTGTCTATTAATTACAGCCCAACGAAACCGTTACCTTTTCTTTAGGCTGTAAATCTGGTTATACAATAATGCAGTAATTTTTCTCACACGCTCCGTAGTCTTTAGTGTCAGTTTCAACATCATTTACGAACGTTATTTCGTTGAAAGCAATTAAGTTTACTTTTGTTAGTTCACATTAGTTTACTCCTGTTAACTTTCAATGGTTTCAGGCAGGGCTTGAATTCAGTCAGAGCCTACTGAACCCAGCTGAGGTACTTCTAAGCGCTTAACGAAATCGCAATTCATGCTGTAGCTCCAAACATATTGAGTAATGTTATTTTAATTAATAAGTTAATTAATTGATTATCATAAAATTAATCAATTATTTTTATTTCAACTTCACTGAAGTTTACAAAGCCTTATGAAAATTTTACAGCGTTTTTCTATGCACAAAGTGGTAGTGAGGCGTTTTGTGAGAACCGTTTTAATACTTTTTTTTAAAAAAAACCAAATGGTTTAAAAAGCTGTAATTTAAAAATTTTAAATTAATTATTTCAAATACTTAAGCCGTAATTTTGAAGGAAAAATTACGCTGAGAATAAGAAGACAATCTAAGATCTCGTTTGCTAAAGGGTAGTTTTAAGTATATATATATATAATATGTTGCTTATTTACAATGTATATTTCCGATTTCATCGTTTTCCTGCATTTATCTTTTTTTCCTTCCGCTCGATTTAAAAACGATACATCTAAGTTCCACTGTATTACAGACATAAAAAATTCTACATGGTGTCCTAATCGGAAAGCATTGAATTTTTGATTAACTTATAATTATATATGTTAAAGGAAGAGTTTGGAACCCCTTCTGAGAACTTCAACGCTGTAAATATTAAAACAGAAAAAAAAATTTTGAACAAAATAGGGATTTAGTACAGATCGTCGTCTAAGAAATCTAGACAATTCAAACATGGCTTCGCTAAAGTTTCTTGTATTAAATTTAATAAGGAAAACTTAATAATATGCGAATATAAAACTGTAACATTAAGAAAAATGTATTTAATCATGTAAAGTTATAACGCAATTATGCCCAAACGTTTTGTATTATGATTACATTCATGATTACATTTTCAAGGAAAATTTATAATGCAATGTAATTAATAATATGTAACATACGTAAGAAAGAATCATATAAAATTTATAGTTGGTTAAATCAACTGAAAGATATTAGAAATTGATTTTACTCGCAGAGAAATATTTTCTCTCGATGTGACTTTTCGTGCTTTGTATTATCAACCAGGATATCATAATTTGGGGATGTAGATGTGGAATAATGTGGCTTTTTCTAAATAATCATTGAAGTGTTCTTCGGTGATTCGAGATCTACATTTAAATTTTAAAACATTTATCAATGAAAATAATGATTCACATAAATGAATGTAACCAGAAAACCACTTCATTTTTTGCATGGGACACTTTTAAATTTACTTTGGCTACCAAGTTTAAAAAATTATTGCATATTACAGATGAATTCAAAAACACCTGCCGTTTCAGAAATCCAAAATCCATAGTTTCAGTTCTTTGGTACTGATTTTAAAAGCTTTGCGATGGATCCACTTGTATATAAATTATTTTTAAATGTATTAAAAGGAAATGGTATTAAATTCGTTTGCAGGATTCAGCACCCACGTAAACACATGTAAAATTTTGGTAAGCACTACTCCATTCATGAATTCTGTATAACGTAATACGTTTCATAAATAATAGGAAAGAAGGGAAAACAAAAGTAAATTAGAAATATTTTTAATTTCTATTTTTATGTAGGTTCTATCATAGATAATACTTGCAGATAATACACTTCGACATTAAGAATGTTGTACTAAAATGGACTTTTCCTCCAAGAATGTAGTAACCAGAAGCTGATTTTCGATATGTAATATTTTTATTACTAAGTAATGTTAGGTCATGATCCGTAAAATGAATTTTTTACAAGGGTCATTTTTGCTAACTAAGTTTGATTATTCACAAATGAGTAGACTCTGATAAGAAAAATGATTATTTATTTGACATATCTTTGTATATGTTAATGCCGAGGAAGTTTACACAGCTCGTGATTGAAACAATTATTTATTTAAGATAGGCTGTAAGATATAGAATTTGGCTTCTCAAGACTGAGGCACATGAAAATTAGCGATTTTATTTGCAGTATTCCATCTCACATGTAATCAGATAATGTGGGTAAATTTATCTTGAGACAAAAAATTATTTTTTTTCTTTGGCTATTCATAAATAATGATTAAAGAAAAATTAAATTCATTATTTAGTTGAATGAAAAATAGCACGTCTTGGAGAAAAATAAAGAAATAACAAACTTTACTATGAGCTATGAAGAACTTAGAAAATGAATCTCAAGCTAGCGAAATATTTAACCAATTTTAAAACATAATTATTAAGAAGATTATTAAAATTTTATTCACAAAATTTCCTGCTTCCTCAGCTTGTTCACAGTAACTGTCATTTGAATAATTTTCGAGCAATCATGATGCTTGCAAATACAAGTAAAGTATCACGCCCTTTTCTTAGAGTTCTGTAATTCAAATATTAACTCCCGTTGTAAATACCATTACGTCTTGCATGAAGCTATGACAAGAATAATTTAATTCACTTAAGATTTTTCTAAATTTTGACCAGTTCAAAAGAGTTTAGACAAAAGTTGTCATAATTCAGAGATTTCTGCTTAAAACATTGTGACATAAAACCATGCCGTACGTTGTTTAATATTAAGTTATTTTTTATTAAGGGCAATCTTAAAAGTTAGTTTTTTTTTCAATGTAACCTTACGTCTTTTTTAAAGTTATGTAAGAACCAAGGCCCTACAGTGGTCAGGTGGTTTGAACTAATGAGTACTGTAAGTTCAAACTGAGCTCAATACCAGGCGAAAACCCTAGCTGCACGGTCGGCTTTCCTAATTATCCCCATGTCTAAGGTGAATACGAGCCAGTTTCCTTCAAACAATTTTCCACCAAGGCATTCCCTATTCTCAGGCCAATATTTTTCTATGCTTTCTCATATTCAAATAATCTATATAAAAAGTGGAGTTTTATAAAAACCCCTTTACCAATTTTATTTATACTTTAGGTATCTCAGTAATAAACACATTGTTGTATAATATCGAATACTCTATGATGGGCATCATATTAGTGAATTTCAGCTATTGATAGTTATCACATGCTTCTATGAGGTTTAATCGGTCAAATGCCATTTCGGAGAGTGATCTATTACAAATCTTTTGAACCTCTTAATGTATCAGTACTGAAAAATAAATGTTTTAATTAAGTTTATGGACAGCCAGAAATTTTATCAGATTTCTTATTTTATTTATTATTATTATTATTTTGAAATTTTTAAAAAGAATAGTCTTTGAATCTCGCAGGCAATGGTAAAAGTTACAAACATAATTTTAAGAGTTACCAGTCAACAATGAGATTAAGATTTTAATTATTGCATACTGCAAATTTGCATTTGGAAACTTAATTTGCTTCTGTTATTATGCTAACACAAGGTCAAAAGCACGGATGCGCAAAATTGTTGTTTTAAGAAAAAAGAGGTAAATATTTGGGGAGTGGAGATCTAAGGTAAAAATTGATAATGGTATAATTATTCATTTATTTGAAACTCATAGAATATGTATCTATCTCTTTCGGTATACTATAAAACCTCGAGAAACAGCTTAAAGAATGTATTTTGGTGAAAAAGACAATAAACTCCATATGACGCATTCGAAAGCGAAATGTCATTTGTGCTGCAGTTCAATGATGGTAACTAGATCAGGGCTTTAGTATTTTGTGAATACTTAATAATTTTTGAAGTTAGAAATTTCTTTAACGAAATCAATTAGTTTTTGCTATAAGACGACTTCATCATATGAATGGTTCCATCTTTGATGCCATTAGCTATAAAATATAGCATTCATGATAAATAACTAAATTAAAATAAATAAACTCAGTTTAGGACCAGAGAATCTTACAAGAAATTTTTTTGTGAAGATTGTACGTTTTATAAGCATTTTGTTATTAATTTATTAAAAGATTATTGTTTAGAAGTGCGTTTCTAAATTTAATCTTGAACTATTAACAGTTAGTATGCGGAATGGGAAACTTTAAGCATTTGCGTCATTAATGATGATATGCCAGTTAAATATTATGTAATTAAAATGTAATGTCGTATATCATATTATGAAGAAACGACTACTCGATCGATTAATTATCTACATTCGCTTACATTCATATGAATGCAAGTTGAGTGCAAAGTATATTAAAAAAAAGCAAAAAAAAAAAAAAGAATGAAAATGTGCTTATCATTAAATTATTTTCATTGTTTTAAAACAAGCACTGCTTAATACAATTATAAGTTTAAAATTTTTAATAAATGCATATCTATGATACAATTTGCATGAAAGCGATATTTTGATAAATTAAAATCCTCACTAAAATGTCTTTATTTTATAGAACTTTTCAATCTTTTATGAAAAAAACAAACATAATAGGTCGACGAATTTCTGGAAAGAAAGAAAACCTTTTTTGAAACATTCGATGCAGTGTATGGCATATTCATTAAATATGGAAATGATCTTTTATTCAGATATGTTATGTCAACGATAAACTCTGTATGGCATAACCTATTTTCTGACCTTTTATTAAAAGAAAATCTTGACAGGTGATTTTCGTTTCTTTGCTTTGCTTCTTCGAGCTATCGAATGAAAATAAATTTTATACTTTTCAAATTAATCTGCATGCTGGTCGAATTTCCAGGAAGTTCGGAAGGGACCAGAAAGACAGGTTATTTACTTTCAATGATTGTTTGGAAACCAAAAATAAAATACAAAAAAGTCTTTCTTTATTTTCTGTTATATACATTTTATTCTTTTCTCGGCAAAAATAAAATAAGGAATCTTATCACATTATTTCCGAGTTCTGATCGTTTGTTACTTTCCACTTTTCTCATACCGAAAGATGACGCTGAGTTTGGAAATAATAAAGCTCATCGACGATTCCATAATGATGATAACTATGTAGGTGATAGGTTAAATGGTAGGCAAAAATATGATGAACGATATTTATATAATATTTAAAAGAATGAGAGAAAATATGATATTATTGGAACAACAAAATGAATGCAGACTTTTCAACATATATCCTCAGAGATTTATACAATAAGAATAAGTCTGGATGCTGAAAATTGAGTATACTTTCCATTAACCTGGGTAATACAGAGGAAGACTCAAGCGGTTTACTCAAAATCACAGTTAATCTGAAGACAGTTTAAAATATAAACATAAGAAAGAGGAATAACCCATATTAAGAGAAAAATATAATTAAAATCTGCCTTTATTTTTAAGCAGATTAATGTAAATGAAATTATTCAAAAAAAAAAAAAGAAATTCTGAAAGGATTCGGATTTTAAAGTCACACCAAGGGATTTATTACTCTGAGAATCGCAGGTTATCAGTCTGCTTTTGGACTCAATCCTGCTAACATTTTCTTTATTTTTTATGGTCGTTTTAGCTTTATTATTAAGCACAGCTTTCTTTGCACAGACGCCACATAAAATTCAAGAGCAAATTCATAAAATATTTAAAAACAGCATAACTTTAGAATTCTCGACAGAATGTAAGAGTTCCCTTACTTTTTTATATTTGCTACAATATTTCTTTGAAACTAGCCGCTCGAGCGGTCAGCCAACTAAAAGAGTTACCATAAAAAAGAAAAAAGTATGTATGATTTTAACGAGTCCAGCTAGTGTCGTTTTATAAAAGTATTTAATATTTCTCATTAGACATCTTTTGATTTAAATGCATTTTTATTGAAATCAATCAGATTAAAAAGTAGAAAAAATGTTTTTAAGAACTGAGTTTATTGATTTTCAATCACATGGTTTGCTACTGAGCAACAGAAAGATTAAATTTGAAAGTTAAATATCTTATGCTTTACTGAATAGTAGCACACTGATGTTTGGAGATAATAAGTATTCTATTTGAGGTAATGGCAACACATTGCTCTCAAATAGCTGAATTTATGGATCAAAACTGAAATACAAATATCTTACATTTTACCGAATGGCAAATGTCTGATGCGCTGGAGAAAAAATGTTTTATTTCGAACAATGTGCCATTTCTCGCTTTCGAATCGCTGAGTTTGTTAAACAAAAATTCGTTAAATTTTTACAAAATATGAAATAAATTATAAACAAATTTGAGCTTCGAGGTGCCATGTTCGGGTGGAGGCCTACGTGTAATAAAAATTCGGTGGGTCTAGATGCCATCTTTTTTCCACATACATACCTACATACACATTCTTCATTGTTGTTTCTAGTACTTCGAGGGCTGAGTTCTTTGCTGTGCCCCATATACATATTGTCTGATATTACAAATAATATTCTGTGTCAAATGCTTACAAAAATGATTTTAATGACAATTCCTTTTGATATTTATCCTAGATAGTTTAGACCTATCTCTCCAATAGATTTTTTTCATAAGAAACAATAGCATAACAAAATAAATTAACTTTCCTTTTGCATATCAGAAAAAACTTTTGCATTTGAGCGCTTCGTTAGAAATTCTTCTTTCTTTTCCAGAGGAGTGCCAATGATTTCTATTTCAGATAACCTTTTCTAACAATCCCAAATCTGCATACAGAAAAGATGGTCTGTCCTTGCATTTACAGCATAACAACTGTTGAGCATAAAGGCGATTTTCTGGCGATACAACTATTGTTGAAGAGCGATAATGGTGATGAGAAGCAGAGAAATTGACGAACACGCGCTTTATCAACGGGATAATGTTTCGATGCATAATTTAATCGGAATATTTTCAAAATGAGTGAGACTAGTTACCGAAATGTGACACACCTTTCGTCTCCTATTTTATCGCAAAAATTACCATGAATGTATGCTTCATGAAAAGCAAAACCCTCATATTACCGTGATGTTTATCAATTGAACTTTTGTTTATAGAAAAACGTTCCATTTACTTGATGTCATCAGTTATTTCCTGTTAATAATATTAAATTTCTAAATTTGCATATCTAAGATAAATAAAAAAAGACATCATTGCATTTAAAGGAGAAGAAACATTTCCTATGGTAATGGTGTTTCTTATTGAAAGAAAGAAACGCAATTGCAATACAGAGAGCTCCGTGAACGAAGTACTTAAGAAGACCAAATAGGATATTTGGCAAGTAAACAACCATTATAAACTAAGGCGAATCGTACTGATGTTTGCATTAATCTAGAATAAAATATTAGTTTATAATGAATTTTTACTTACTTCCTCTTATGGGTTACGTTTCTTTACCTCAGAATTCAGCTAATAATTTTTTCTGGTTGAAACTGAAAAGTGCCCTAGAAATCATTTAAATTTCAGCGGAACTTAGCGTTTTCATCTATGGCATTATTAAGTGTGCAAGACTCTTTACCGCTAATTTCTAGAAAGTGGAGTTCATGATACGGCAGAAAAAACTATCGTTCACATCAGTTCTTTTGTGGTAAATTGTTTTGCACAAAGAATGAAAAATACGCTACTTTTCACAAAAATATTTTTTTTTTTACTATATTGTAGTATTTCAGCGGTACTTTGGTATCAGTCCAACAAATATTGACAGCATCAAGTTCACATGTATCGCAAAGAAAAGCATTAAAATATACATATTTTTGCAAGAAAATTTGAAATATTCAAACTCATAATCGTCTGCAACTGCAGACAGCTGACGCGAAGGCGATTTATAGAATTTGCGCTAGGCGTTCTGACATGTTCTTAAAACTGTCATACAACATCGTTTTATCAGTAACATATATTAAGCGAAATTGTTATATTTTCACTCGATTGATTGTCTTTGTATAAACATTACAGCCTCATATTCGGAAGAAATTTGCTTCAAGATTTTCGGATTTTACATGAAATTTCGGATAATATCAAACACTCCTTATAATTCAATACTCAAGTACTGCAAATAAATATCATAAAATTTAATTCAAGAAGTTTCATATAATAAGTCATAAAAGTATTAATAAAAGTGTGAATTTTATTAGTAATTAAGCTAATTCGTATAAATGAAGTAAGTCATTTACACGTATAGGGCATTGCTAGCCGTTAAGTAAAGGAAAAATAAATTATTGCCGTATACAAAAAAAGATGCATGTAAAATCCCATCTAACATATGTAAGTATCCGATTTTGAGCTTTAAGCCGCTTTGAGCTCATTTTTTCAATAGGATATAACAATGAAAAGATACTGTGTCTATACTACATATGTAACAGAAACATGCTAATGTGAAATGTAATTTTTTTCTAAAATAAATAAATAATAAATAAAATAAAACCTTATTTTTAGGTAGAATTTATATAAAATTCCACAGATTCGGAAAGGAACTGATGCAAGTCTTATTCTCTGAAGAATAAAAAGATTTCGCCCAATACTTAATTGATTTCGTCTAATTTTACAATAAAAACCATGAGGTATCATGTGCAATTAAAGTTCTGTATGAATCATGAGACTTTGTTCCTTATTACTACTTAACTCATTTTAGTCGAATTTCCCGTAAGAAAACATTATTTGTCGAGTGTGCTCTTTTCTATTTCATCATGCTACGGCCCATTCTTGCATAGTGAATATTTTGTAGATTAGAAACCTTTAATTACTTAATTTTTAAAAAGATATTTTTGGGTTGTGACAAACTATTTGCAACTGCTGAAAATGAATCAGCGGGTAAAAAGCACAATTCTTCTACTTTTTTTACAACTAACTGTCTTCGGTGTGACGTGTAATAATATTTTACTTGTACATTATCGTTTTATTAAGTTCAAAAGATCTAGCAATATATGTTCTTTTATTTTATGGTATATTCCTATTAGTTTTATTAACCGTCGACTGATTTGCTGTTATAAATAAGGTCTCAAATATATCTTAACATTAACCTTAAATATATATAAATGCAATAATGTTCTAATAAAGCCTTAGAATTTTTTTCTGTAAGGTCTTATAGATTCACCTTGCAAAGATTTATCCTTCTTTGATTATAATATGTTAAAATCATACCACGATCAGATATTAGAATACGTTTATTGCTTAAGAAAATCTATTTAAAATTTTAAAAGCAATTAAACTAATCCATCTATATTTATGTATATCTGATCTTTATGTTTCCGCTTTTGACTGCTTCACTTCTCCCTAAATGACCTGGTGGATTCGTGCTTTCCTAGGTCATACATATTAACATCGTGCTAGTTCAGGCGCCTGATTTATATAGATAAACGGAGCAGAGACCTCCTAACTTCACACCTTGCAGCATCTCAGATCTTCAAAGCAGCTGGAATACAAGACCACGTTAACAGTACCTGACCTGCCCTTTGCATTTATATATTTATAATATTTTGCTTCTGTTATCTAAAACCGATTCTGATGTAAAGAAAACTTAATAATGCTGTCCTGATGGGTACGGAGCCTAACGGTGCTAGTTGTTATAAACGTTGGGCCCGAGATAGAATCTCGAATGGATGTTTGTTGATGCATTATTCTATCTATCTTCTTTCATGCATCTGAGAGATGGCGTGAAAGCATATGAAATATTGTTGAGTCGAAAGTTCACTCGAGATGCTGGCGGTAGGGGAAGAACCTTGAATTCAAGGAAATTCTATGAACTGTCCCTTTAAATACCCTTTACTCAGCAGAGACTACTTCCCAGTCTTGTATCATGAAGTTTGCCTGAAAGAATGGGGAAGTGCTTTTAATTGTCAGTAGTCAAAAACGAATTGGTATACTTTTCCTTTTATAAACTTATTACCTGTGGAACCGATTGTTACTTACATAATTATTTTTCACTGCAAAGTAGGAATTAAATCCAACTTTTACAGATAAAATTTTGTCAGTCAGACCAGTCTTTGCTAACTATCAACGCATTTTTTATCAGATAAATAATGCAGAAAAACTTTTAAAAAAGAATCTTTCACTTTTCTCGTGGCATAAGAAAGTTCTCTAAATGAAGTTCTCATTAGGGTATTTCATCAATTGTCCGCATACTGGAATGTAGTTCTCTTAATGTAAAGGAGTAGCATTTCTTTGCTGCCGGAAATATCTTCAACCGAAGTTTAAGAGCAAATACCTAGCTGTATAAGGTAGCTTTTTTCTATAGAGCTTTCTATTTTATTGATACAAGAGCTAGAGGACAAAATATATGTTATGTTTCCAAACATTTTTTACATTAAATCTTTAAGTGGTCAGTGAGCTGAGATGCGAACGCAAACATCAATAATTCATATTTTGAACCAAACTACTGGATTTATTAAGCCTAATTTCCATGGTTACTGTTCCCTCTTAATTCCTCCTGTATTTTGATGAATGATGATGATGAAGAGAAATAAGCAACTACTGACAGGAAAGACGAAACTAAACGTACTTTTATTCGAATTTGTTCAGTAACCCTTCTTTCGATAAAGAAGTAAATGTCATCAATTTGATACCAACAAATGGAAGAGAAAATATCTTTGAAAATACTGTAAGTTTTTCCAACTCTGTCGCAGCAATTCAGGCTATTGCAGACCACCATTATTTAAAGAAGTTATATAGTATCTTGGAATACTTAAAACTAGATACAGGATCATTATTCTTCAATAGATGCCTATCACAATAAGGCCTCTTTGGTAATAAGACAGCTCACTTTTTTGCAAAGAGAGTAACAGAAATTGTGTAATTATCTTCAAATGCATTATCATTTTTAACTATAACGATACTTGTAAAAAACAAATAAAAGTTACAAAACTGGACAAATCAATGAAAGGTACTGGCTAAAGTTCTCCAATCCCATCACTGGATAAAGTTCCTGGTTTCCCAAGAGGCTAAGTTGATGCAGCTTTTCCTTGAAAACGGGATATGATTATTTAACAAGTTATTTATGCAAATTTTAATTTCTTTCTAGTTCTGAATGTGTGGTGTGTGATGTGTGTGTAATGACGCAGTTATGGAGGCAAAATGTATTGAAAAATATCCATTTAACGGGAAGTACTTTTTAAAGATTCGAGGAAATTATTCAGACCTTACTGGCTGGTTGACCACTCTAAACTATTTCTGATTTTAAATGAATGTTTTTCTGATTTTATATGAATGTTCTGATTTTAAATGAATGCTCTTTTCTACTTTTTCTCGTTGTATGTTTTAAATTTTTATTTTAAATTTTATGTTCTTTTAAATTTCCGTTTGAATATTAATGAATTTTGTATATTAAAAACGAATGGAAAAATTCAACAAAGAGAGTTTCTTTTATTAGAATATCAAACTAATTTTGATAGCCCACACTGATGCAGTAAGCAATAAAGCTTAACGTCACACCAGCTTATTGACATATCATGTTATTAAATTAATACATCCTTTAGTATGTAAGAGAAGCTTAATGTTAAACGTATACTTTATTATTATTTTATGTTTTTATTTACTGGGCAATTATTAATAAACCAACAGAAAAATATTCATATTTTAAGAAATGCGTTCTTTGAATCCTTGTTAATGTTTTTTGCCTTGTTGGAAATACATTTGCAACAAAAAATTAAATTTAATTGTCAGAATCACGGTTAGTTTTTTAATTTCTAAATTCACTGTCTGCAAAGTTCTAATTTTCTAGAATATTTGCAGGTATTTGTCGGCTGATTTCTCCAAACATGTTGATGTATTAATTTCTGACAAGACAAGATTTCCATTTTACTAGATCTATATTTACTGAATTCAGCTGCATGTTTTATTTTTTTTATACTGGTATAAATTATGTTTTGTTATTTAATGGTATACTTGCGGGTCATTTCGCTATATATGTACGGAAAATTTAAAAGCACATACCAGGAGTTTAAAGAAAAGCTCTTTTAAGTGAAACTTAACTTTAATTACTTAAATTTCTTTACTTTGTCAGGACTGAGTGTTCGTGTATATTCTTGGAAAACATCTTCGTGAACTCCTTAAGTCCTGATCTGGAACAGGGAGCTGAATGCAGCTATGTTCTGGTGGTAGATACTGTGATTAAGTGGTAGAAGAACTGCACTTGAAAGGGATTTAAAATCCTCTTTTATTAGATCACAATTATTTACAACCACTTCCCAACTCGGGAGGGATACAGAAAGTAAAAGACCACACTTGGGCCTAAATTAACAATCAGATAAATTTAAACTAAAGCTAAATAGAAATTAAATTAATCGTTGCTCACAGAGCTATACGCGAGGTTGGCCTCTAACTAAATGGTGCGTAGCAAGATTTACTAATACTGACGCACTTGAATTTATTTCAATAAGCAATCACGTAAAAGCACTATGGCTTAGAATTTAAATGCTAGCTGGTCAGGCGAACGTCGAATAGAGTGACCGTGATCTGAGACTAAAAGCTCTCTCACTCTACCTCTTGCGGTTAGGTTTCTACCTCTTGCTTAAATAGTCGTTGGCTCCACTTCAAATTAGCATAAAGCTAAAAACGCGCGCTTTTTCTAACGGGAAGTTGAAAATGAGAAGAGATAGAAAGATTTAAATTAAAATAAAACTTTGTTAGTTTAACTAAAATCTTACAACTTAATACTTTAATTACTTACTTTAATTAATTGTATGATCTCTAACTTAGACATTCACCAATTAGAAGAAAATAAAGTAAATTGATTTAAGTATACAGTTATTTTAGTAATTGTATTTGTAGTTTTCAGAAAAAGAGTGAAAGAAGTAAATATACATTCCAAAATAACATTTAGGTATTTATATGTGCAAATAATAATTTTCAGATTTTTATTTAAAAACAATTGTTAGAATTGTTAGAAAGTGTTAGAATTTACCTTGTATGTTATGTCGTTACTATTCTGATTAAATTTACTAAATACGCTTCTCCAGAGAAGGTTTTGAAAACACTATCAATCGGTTTTCGAAGCAATTTCAAAAGGATTCCATGTTGTTTTAAATGCTTTGATTTTGAAAATAGCTTTTGATAAATTTTCTTTTTGAAACTCTACTTGTTTCCCCACTTGATTCCACTTCCCGACATTCTACTTGAGTCTGTTTGTTCTTTACTTTCATATCGCATTAATTTTTTTATTCTTTTTGTTTTTAAATAAACATTTTGAAAATGTTGATTATATATTATTGAATATAATAATTCATTATTTGATTGATTGATATTATTGAATATAAGATATTATTGATTATAAAAATTCACTATTTGATTGACTGATATTATTGAATATAAGAATTCAAATATCTGAAAGTGAGTCAATATATTTTATAATTTCATTAGCTGTGGTATTTTCACATGTTACAGTTCCTTGTTCAATATTAGGAAAATGACTTTCAATTTTAATGCGCCTATTCCCAAACATCCAATTTTTCTATTCTATTTTGTGTAATATTTTCACCATAATTGGTCATGAGACGTTTCCATTAACTGATTTACACTGCTCCGACAAGAGTGTGTTATTTACGATTAGCGAACGTAACGGTCATGACACACAATCTGTGTAACAAACGAGCCGCTCTATCCTAATCCTCCTAACGACTCATTTACAACATTAATGATTTAGGGTTTGCAAGCATCACCACAATATACACGCATTACTTGTTACGCATTTGGCCCACTTATGGAACAGAGAAAGAAAGAAGAAATTAAAAAAAGGAGCTGTTTGATTTCCCTGTGCTCCACATCAAGAAAGATGGCTGGGGTGGCCCGAGGGGACGGCCAGCTCAATTTCGAGTGGTTCAGTTTCCAACCAACTTTCGAGACACTCACTGCCACGGGCGATGCTAATTAGACATTCTTCGGAAAGAGGCTTTTTTATGCAATTTTGTTGCTCTTTGAATAATTTTATCGCGCGATATTAAATATGTATTCTCGCAAAACTTCGCCTTGGGCGTTTGATCTGGTTAACGGAAGGGGGATATAAGTTACATTTCGGGAGGGGAAGGAAGGACAGTTGCGAAACGCGAACTCTACAAGGTGTGGGATTAAAGCAAAGACGTGCACGCATTTAATAACTGAGATGATTTGCAAACAGTCGCGACCCTTCAGACTGGTGCAAATAGAATGTTGTTTTGTGCGCATAATTTATTTGGGTTAATAATGTTATTTCAAAAGACAAAACAGAAAAATTTTTCTTCTAAAATTATACTCCAGTCATTATATTTTCTTATATAGATCACAAGACCCAATTAAGTACTTGTAGATAATTTAAAATTTAAATTCGTATTTAACTACTTGTTTTTATAAAATATTTTGATCGTTTAGCGATATGAAGTTCCTATTTGTCTAAAGTGACTACGAAACCTAAACAAAAAATAGTTGAAGATGTAAGTAAAGTTCATCCTTGCTGTATGGCTGTTAAAAGGGAAAATTATATGAATTATTAGTTTGAAGAAATTAAGACCTCAAAATAAGAATAATTGTTCAGGTATAATGAAGCTCACTTGGAGGTAAATATGGGTCAGATCTCTGAGCTCTGCTTAGTATAATACGTGGAGATTTAAAAAGTAATTTGTACTAGACTATTAAGTCAAAAAATCAAGTACTGAGGGGAGTACTACAATGCAATATAGCACAGATACATCGCACTGCGTGTATATAACCTGCCACTCATTGTAAACACTTGTCTGAACGTACAACAAATCTTTGAGTGTAAAAGTCTGTCCTTGATTTGAAACAAAACATAACTGCTATTTGCACCCTGCTTATCAAATAGAATTTGCCGAAAGGCAAAGCTTGCATTGCGTATGTCTTTTTTGTCGTTAGTGCCAACAGTGCCTTTGTTCAACGTTCCATGACTCTTGTTTCTCATGCCTTTTTAAAAGAAATCGTCAGTGTTTAGCAGAAAGAATGAACGTTAATTGTTTGCGCCTTTTTAATTCCGTGCAAACAATTCCCTATCTATCGCAAATACTTGTTTGAACATTCAGCTAGATGTTCTGTTCCTCGACTACAGAAATCTGCTACGGGTCATAAAATTATCATATCACTACTGGTTGTTCCTGTTCTTTGATAAAAATTGTTTTCCATCCCGTCACCAACTTTTATGCAGTTTACGAGTGTGTCCCTCTGGGATTGCAGTGAGTCATTCATCAACCTACAGCACAATTTCTTTTGTGATCTATGTTGATGGCTTTATGTTCCTAATAGTCTTCACGGCCTTGTTCATATAGCTGGCACAATTTGACTACGGCTGGATGTGTTTTTCCACATACGTTTCCGTAATTTCTCAAGGAATTTATTTTAAGTTAATACGTTTTACCTACAAAATTCGTCACCTTACTCTTAGCAATTTAGCTTTGAGTAAGTTTCCAGTTAATGAATCATTTTTGCCTTCCTATGGTGCACTTCATAATTTCATTACAGTGATATTGCTTTTGTAAGAAAATAAAAACATAATTTATGTATATTATGTTACGCAATTTATCAAATAACTTTATTGAATAAATACCAAATAAATCTTTGAATTATATCTCCTGAAAAGTATATTTAAGATTTGGTACTTCATTTTAGAAAAAAAATGCAACATTGTTGGAAGTTGATCTGGTAGAAAATGCACCAAAAAGTTTTAGATTTATGACATAAGCTTAGAATAAATCGAAAGTCCTCAGTGAAGATTAAATTTATTTATTTATAAAGCTGCAGGAGAAAAGAAGTATTTTTTTCGTTGCGAAAATGTCATTACTCTGTTATTATTAAATGATAATCGTACGGTGATGATTTTCAAAAGATTAAATTTTAAACATTCTTATATGCCAATAAATAAGAAGAGAAACGATTCCTCCAATGAAGAAAAACCTTTTCCTGCAATATCCAAAGTCTTGAATAGAATTCGGTTGGTAGTTTTTATTATTTAGTTTATCAAAATGTTAATTTCTCTCTTCATAAGAGAGGCTTTGCTGTCAATTCGTCTAAATCATTTTTCGCCCGATTTTCCTACACCTATTAAGGGCAGACTTTTTCCCCAGTTTCTGTCATTGTCCTTACACTTCGGCTCTATATACAAAATAGAGGAAGAAGACTAGTGCATTATATTTCTCTTTCTCCCTTTTAGTCCACATTTCATAAGTTTCTAACTCTACCATTCCCCTGATCTGTTAGTATTTTAGTTACGCTTGCTCAGCCTTTGCTGTATTTTCTTTTGGAAGCCTTAGAATTAACTCAGTATATAATTTTCTTAATAGAAATTGGAATAATCGTGCATTAATATTTACAGTAAATCTTTTGCAAGTAATATTATATACAGTAACGATTCACACTATTTCAGATGATTACGGTCTTCTGTGGAGATGGTTGTATTAGATAGGAACTTATTTTGGGAAGCAAATATTGCCATGATAAGAGGATGACTTATTTTTTATAGTAAAAAAAACTAAATATTTTCAAATTGATTTTGAAATTTAACAAACCCGAGCTTGTAAATCATACAATCATGAAATACATAGAACTATAATAAATTGTGTTCCGCATACGTATGTAAAACTTTTCTCGACGACATTTGTCATATGGGACGGTGTTTATTACATATTATTGCAGAAATGACTACTGTTTCTTAGCCGTCATAAATCGTGAAATATCGTAAAAAATCTTCAAAGAATATTAAAAGCTGTTATTGGGCTTTATCTCACTTGTCTGATAGTAACATCAGATCAGGTTTATTAATTGCATCATGACAAAGGGGGCTGTCGTCGACTAAGCCTCGGGTGTCTTTTAAGTGACAGTAAAAATTTGCACAGCTCAGATCCAATTTTGATTGACGGATCGGAGAGTTTCCTTCTCCTCTCCTGCTTTCACCAGCTTCTCAAGAGGATTTTTTTGCTTTACAATATTTTAACTGTTCCCATATCTTAAAGACACCATACATTGACAAATCCAGGCTCGAAGCTATGGGAACCGGTTCCTCAAACACCGCACAAACAAGGCGATAGTCTCATATATATAGACAATCTCCTGTTTCATTAATTTAATCTTTCTGCTGCAAGACACAGGTGCGATTTACGGTCCTGTACATCTCACTTTGGTTTTAGGAGAGATCCAGATTTTAAGAAGCTGTATAAAAGGCTTTAGATCTTGTCTAAGGTGATCGCCTTCTTCTTCAAAATAAACCTGAAGTAGTAGGAAGTGACTAGAGGTTTGGTTGCGTTACTTCTAGACTACAGGTTTGGTTGCGTTACTTCTAGTTCTTTGGTTGCGATCTAGAACACGGAAATATTCATTTCCGTGTTCTAGATCATGAACCATTGGAACACTGAACATTAAAATATTTATTAACAATCAACAAAAATCTTTATAATCATTAACAGTATTACTAATAACAACAACAGCAAATTAACAATCGATTATTATTTACCTTGAGTTAGTCATTGGGTTTTCAATCATAAGAATGGTATTTTCTCCCTCCTTACAGCGTTCATTCGGGGTATAATTGAAATTACATCTGATTGGCTGTCGTAAGATCCGGAGTTCAAATTCCGATGAGGGCACTGCAGATTTGTTCAATTTTTTAGTTTTCATAAATTCTAATTCTACTGGTTTTCTAGGTGGCATCCAAACTAAATGTGATGGACGATAATTCACCGCCATCTGGATTTGGCTACTGGGTCCCTTTTCCACAGTCGCGCTTTAAGCGAAGAAGAATGTAAAATATTTTCTCCCTCCTTACCGCGTGCCTACGTGGTGTAATTGAGTGGTAAAGTAGGGAGGTTCGGAATCGAACTCCGGAGAAGGCATTGCTCATTTTTCATGTTCCCTGCTCCGAAAATAAAATAATAACTTTATACAATAAATTATCTTTTTTATGCGAAAACACAGTTCTTGTAAGCGCCAAGCGTTTAAATGTTTTTTCTCTCTGAATATTTTCGAAACGTTCTGTGTATTTCTCGGTTACAGCTGAAAATATCGCGGACGGAAACGTTGCGGAGAAAACAAAGCAAGGCAGAAACTTCTTGGTACAAGACGCAGTTCCAAAACAACGTGGTACAAAATATCGTCGTCGAAAATAAAGCGGTTCAATAATTTTGCAGTTTAAAAACACCGTCGTCGAAAGAATCGTGGTAAAAAATAAAGCGCATACTAAGAATAACCGAAAACAAAACAAGATATAATTTTCATCAAAACAATATCAGATTAACAAATGTAAAAATAGTAATTTGATAATTAACTAAGCAATTTTTATAGAGGTAACCTCACGCAGTTATATATCTTCCTTTTTTTAAACATTTTTATTCTGTATTTTTCATGAACAATTATGAGTAAAACATTATAAAAAAGATTAATTTATTAATGACCTTTGTTAATTAACTACGTAAATTTAAATTTCTATTAAGTGTTATAAGTTGCATTAATTTCCTACTCAGTTTCAATTTTTAAATGCTTAAGTTTCCTTCTTACCTTTTAGGAAAAATTTATTAGTTCATAACAAAATATGAAATATAAAAGTAAAAATATTCCGCTTTCATTCTTCCATTCCTAAATCATTATGCGAAAATGCATTTACAGCTTTTAAAACCTGAAAAGCGCATGTGTGCAATGTTGCCGTCATGCGATGATTTGTAGGTACTTTATTTTTTACCAAGATATTTTCGACGACGATATTTTTAAACTGCGAAGTTTTTGAACCGCTTTATTTTTCAATGCCGATATTTTATACCACGATGTCTTAGAACTGCGATGTCTTTGCTTTCTTTTCTCCCACGATGTTTCGTACCACGACGTTTTCTCCTTGCGTTGCTTTCTCCGCGACGTTTTTGTCCGCGGTGTTTTCGATGGACACCTATTTCTCCTATCTACTACATTTTGTATACTAAATTAGTCAAGACCATTTTGTTATTTCTGTTGTATTTAAAGGCTTTTGATTTGTTATAGTTGAAGACACTATCAGAGAAGCTGGAGGATCATTGGTTGAATCGAGATACTTTACTGATAGACACGTTGCTGAGATCTTCTGATACTAGATGAGAAGATAAGACTTTTGTATCAAAAAATAGAAACGTTACTGTGGAAGTAATTATTTCTGTAGTATTCGATCATGTCGTCTCACACCTCTTTATGGTTTGACTGATTGATGTTGACCTTTAGATAGCAACTTATGTGGCAAACGTATATCAATAGTCTTATCTTCATGCGAACCGCCGCAAGCACATTTCTTTCCCATTGACCTTTTCTGTCATTTTAACTCGTTGGGATGCCAGTCCTTGAATTCTTCCTACTAGCAATTAAATAAATTTCACTTTAATAAATGTGGAATCAGTTTAGTTTCTACTTTTTCAGAAGGTCGATGGTAATTATTGCTGACATGGATCTTTTACATCCCCTCTTTTTATAAGAAAAAAGTCCCTCCTGTATTTCTCGTATTCTTGGTCAAGAAGGCATTGCAATTCATAAATGGATTTGCAGTTCCTGAAGACTAATATAATGTTAAGAAATAGATCTGGTATTTGGCCACTATTTTGTTTGCACTTATCATTTATAGACAGTTCTTATATTTATTTGATATTAAAACAGAGAGAACATTAAATGAAACTGCGATTTATTGTGTGGCGGAATATGTATGCAATTCGTAAGGCTGGACCGAGGTTGTTTTATTGAAGCATATTTCAATCCGTGTACGCTTTCATTATGTGATGCAGCACTATATTATACTTTCCTGCTTCATTTGAAAGCACTACAGGGAACATATTATGCTTGAAGAAAATAATTCGCATATTGAGCCTATATGCTAACGAAGATTTACAAAACTATTCATTTTCTTATGCACCTTGTAGCGATACTAAATTTTTTGATTGTAAAAATGTAAAAGAACAGCTTTGCCCTTGCCTAGATTCTAACCACGGATCTTTCAATGCTAGTTGGATTTACATTATGGTAGCATGCACAGAGGAATGTGATAATTCCATACAAGTTATATGAAAATTACGGTACGTCATATGTGAATAGAGATAACTGACGTATACTGCACTATTTCCAATAAACTCTTATGTAAGACAGAATATTATTGTGACATTTTCGAGCTATTAGCTAGACGTGCTACCAGTTACTTTATAGGAGAATATGGAGGTATATGGTGATCCTTTACATTTTTCTCCAACTAAAAGGGGACCTGAGAGAAGAAGAAAAGTGGGAAAAATACACTCGGTGGCATCAGTCGTTATCATCTACCTCGCTATAGTTTGGACTCTCTGAGAGAATTCCTCCCTCCTGAAATATGAAACGTTATTCTCCACCAATTAAAGGCGACTAGAGGTAGAAACGAGAGGACAGAGGAGCAGAACAAACCCGCTTGATTACAAGTTGTCGTTCACCTCATTTTAGTTTGAATGCTGTTGTAGAGGTTTTTTTCCTTTCACTTTTCTTTTCCCCCACCCCCGAAACGTGAAATGGTATTCTTCATTTAATGGGCAGATGCAGATACGAATGAGAAGACAAAAGAGAGGAATAAATGCACTTGGTAACAAATTATCGCCCAACTCATTTTAGTTTGAACGCTATGGTATAGATATTCGTTTATTTTGAAACGTGAAACGTTATTCTTTTACACTCAAATGACACTTGAGGAGAAGAAGAAGAGCACAGGGGAGAGAAACAAATCCACGCGATCGACTTCATTTTATTTTGTACCCTATTGTAAAGAATTGTTCCCCACCCCCCGCCCCGAAACGTGAAAACTTCGAAAATCAATTATTCCTTTTGCTTGGATTCAAACCACAGGTCTCAAAACTGCTAGACGGGGAAGTTACCAGTTACACTGCTAGAGCATGCATAGGTGAACGCAAAAGTTCCATATAGTCTTACTGTAATACAATACCTTCATGTTTGATTTCGAAACTATACAGTAAATTTTTATTGCGTGAAGGAAAAGTAACAGCAAGTAGTCGGGGTCATTGTTAAAAGGAACATTATAATGTTATAATTATGTCAAAATAATCAATTTTCTTTTAAATTTTTGATACAAACTGTTTAATTGTGCGACAGAAAAAACCATATTAAAAAGTACTATATTTTCTCTCACTGTTGATGAGGATACAAAATAAAAATAAATCCTCGTTTATCTCTGAATGGTAAAATGGTTAGGCTGCTAATAAATCAAATCTAATTTATTGCTTAAAATACCGGCAAATAAATATTAGTAATGATCTAGTTGAATGGCAATAATGGTTTACTTTTATTTATTATTTTATTTCTCTTCTTTTCCAGTTTGAGATATAACCTGCTTCTGAAATTCGTACCTTTCAAGACTTTACCTTGAGGAAAGCGGTAGATATAATGAATGATATCGATAAAAATTATTACTCTTGTCGTTTCCCTCACCTGAATTTGTTTATGCTGTTTCATTGTACTTAATTAATAATAATTCTAATCTAAGAAATTTGCCTAGGCTATCCAATCATTAAAGTGGCTGAGAGAAAATTTAATTTTCTCTTCAGTCATTTTTGTTGTTTATAAAAAATATTTTAAATTAAATACAAATAAATTAGAATTAATGTTTGCTTTGTGATATCCAGAATTTTAAGTCATATTCTTCTGCAACAAGCTCTCGGTTATTATATCAATTAATAATAATTTCTTTCGTATTGATTAGAAAATGAGCCATAATTAGGGTATTTATTTTTATTGCGGGGAGAAAAGCTAACGTTATCAGGATGATTGGAGGTAGGTAGAGAAAACTGATGAAACTTTGTATCCTGGGTTTTATACTAGCAATTTCGTGCGTTCGAAGGTTTACATTAACATTTCGGTCGGAGTGTCAATTAGAATGCGATGGTAACATAATTAATTAGTTTGTAGTTAAATGAAAATAATATTACATATTTTTTAACAAAAAATTACGTTTATAAATCAACTAAATTCTTAGGAAATATATTCGAGATCAAGATTATCATTTAACTGAACAGTGTTTTCATGCATTACACTACACATACAGATTTTCTTTCGCGCTATAAAAAATCTTCTCATCGAAACTGTTTGTCACCGACAGGCAATGTAATCTGGCTGTACTTAACTTTGGCAAAGAACTCTTCTATTAATTTTGAAAGAACGCTTGAAGTAATTAAGAGATAATTGCTAGTTTGTATACTGAAATGAGATTACTGTGCAAAATCGTTTTTCGAAAATTCAAAAGGAAAATGGAGTAAATATTTTTTAACTATAAAAGCTAACTTTGTTTTCCCAATGGCGGCCACTAGCCGTTATAGACGTTGGCCAATACGAACGTCGGAAGCGATAGTAACTTTATTATGGAGACTTGCCTTCTATAAAGAAACATTCAATTTATATCCATGTCTTCTAAAATAAAATGAAAGATAGAATAAAAGTTAACTGGAAGTTATAAAAAATAAATAATAAAAGTAAGAATTCGAAATTTGATAAAATTTTCTCATACTTGCGATAAAAAGAAATATTAGGAAATCTCCTAAAATCTGAGAAAATAATCATTGAAATTCGAGCCGCGGTAAAGCTACTTCACTAGCTATATGTATTAAATTGTTTCTTCAAGTAAAAGTTCCAACCTTATGTCTACCACAAACGAAAAATTGATTATATGACTTAAATAATTTTATAAACAACAAAAAGAAGATAAAGTGTGAGAATGCTTCAAAATAAATTATACCCTCTCTCAAAGCCAAACACGAGGTCTTAGCCATACCAAATCATCGTGTTGAATATTGTGTTCCAAGAACACGGGAGAGGAATTCTTTACAATTTGAAAGAGAAACTTCCCTTGGTTTGATAATGCTATAAATTTTAATTTATTCACTTTAGACAATTCCTTCTTTAGGTGTAAACTGATAAATTAGACTGAAAAATAAAGTAACTCAAGTAAATTAAAAAGGTAAAGAAGAACAAGTTGATTTAAGAATAAAATTCAATGATCTTTATGCCTTTTCTGAGAAGAACTCTTTCTTTTAGAACGCCAAACAGTAATTAGGCCTATTTTACATTTTCCAATTTAGTCTGTATGACACTATTTTACTTTGTCGTTAGAAACATCTTTAACAGAGATCTTCAAAAGTTTTTGGACCAGTATCTTCATTATATTAAATTGCGTTATGCTGTTATATAATTATCACCCACGCGACTTAGAGTTGTCATGAATAAAGTTACACGAATAGAGATACATGCATGAATAGAGGGTGGAACAAATTTAAACTGAAACTCACTCACTAAAGTGAATCTGTTCTTTTAAACGACTCGCCGCTCACTAGCAATCATCTTTATATTTAACCCGTTTGTAATTGCTTGGAAAACTGAGCTGTTTCAAAGCAATAAATTCTTTTTATATTATTTAAATCCTTGCTTGATTAGCTAATAACATAATCGAAATGATGCAATTCAAAATCAATTTAATTTGTAATTTAATCAGTGCATAAGTTTTATGAACATTCGCGTGTAATTTACAAAATATATTTCGAACGACATATGTATTATATTTCCATTCTCAGAATTGTTTGATGTTACATAACTGAATCCCTTTCAAACGAATCGCTCTCTAAATCGAATTTTTACACTGCAAGTATAGAAGCTTAAATCAGGTTTCGGGTATTAATTTTAACTCTGATTGCAAGATTTTTTTCCCTATGGGAAGACTGATTGGATATGCTCATCACATCTTTCAATGCGCGCAAACAAATATCTAATCATCATATACATATTTATGATACTTGAAGCCTGTAGCCTTTAGACAAAATTTAAACGTTGTGCACAATCACTCAGAGGCCTAAAATCACTTCATTCATTTTTTAAATGTAGGTTGTCAAGATGTAAGAGAACCAAAATAAAGAAATTATGTCTCATGAAATATTTATTATTTACGTTTCTTCTGGCATATACCACCACAAAGAAGAACTGTCAAAGATTTTTAGAAATGCAGAAAGATTCAAGGAAATCTAATTGATTTGCTGAAGGAACTTTTGAATTAAGTTTAAAAATTGAGAGGACGTCTGAGAAATCGAAGTTTTAAGCTTTCTTTCCCAGAACAATTGGTTTCTTTCAGTTTTCCTGTAATGAAAGCTGTATTGAATACCTTGAAGTGAACTCCTTCCAAGTATTTGTAATTCTCATTCCTTGGACTTTTAGGCCTGACAAAACAGAATGAATTACCATTTGAGGTAAATATTTGCTGCAAGTCTCGCATGTAAGCAATGTAGTAAAATAAATACACAACTACGTTTTGAATAATT
This sequence comes from Stegodyphus mimosarum, assembly GCA_000611955.2. Classification (NCBI taxonomy): domain Eukaryota; kingdom Metazoa; phylum Arthropoda; class Arachnida; order Araneae; family Eresidae; genus Stegodyphus; species Stegodyphus mimosarum. The sequence continues at coordinate 658,388 of KK118103.1, read as the reverse complement.
CATTTTTTTCTTTATACAATAAGTACAAAATTCTTAAAATGATGCTGATTTACGATATCACAGCCAACTGTTTTCTGCCTTTCCATTTTTAAAACCTTATTTTAAATATAAGATAATAAATGCAAAATCTAAACTAGTAAGCTATTTCTAACTGTTCAGCTTAGTTGCTAAAAGTGTTAAATTACAAACCAAGAACAAAAAGCAATTTTTTTAATATTATGAATTTTATAGCTTTTATTTTTTACTTTTATTTATTTACTTGGTCAGTTATTTATTAAACTTTTTTTATTTGTTTATTTGTGAAATGGAGTTGTTACTTGCCAACACAAAGTGAGAAAGATTATTAAATCAGGACAGAAACTAAGTTTCTTACGAAGATGACATTTAGAGATCAGCGTGAGTGATTCTTCAGCTGAAAAAGAATTGTACCTCGTTTGTATATAAGAGTAACTACTTCACCTATTTTAACTAGAGCCTGTAAAATGGTATTAGAAGTAATCGCATTCCTGAGATACAAGAAGTAGTAGTTGACAAAAGCATTTAATCTGCTTAAGACATAATGCAATGTGCCACTTTACCTAACACAATACCAAGAATTGGAAGGAGGATTATTTGAAACGACGTCAGATGTAAATCGAATAGAAAGACATTGTTGCGCAGCCCAGACACAGATCATTTTTACTTGTACCCGTTTGCGCAACTGTGCTTCAGAAAAGGGAATGCTGATTAAATTCGGATTTTGGGATTTCTAAAATCTTAATTGCATAAACTGCTTCTAAATAGACTAAAAATATTGATCACAATTTATCTTACATTAATAGAATGTAGCTTTTTTTCTTTCATATAGTTTCAGTTATAATTTGCTAAAAATTTCTAAAAGTTTAAAAGATATATTAAATTCAAAAATGTCATTAAAGACAAAGAACTTTAATTTCCCCTCTATATGATCTGGCAGTTAAGAATGTTACCGTTTGACAAGTCACGACGCGTTTATGTTTTCTTCGAATTTGCAAATGTACTGCTGAGTCATATACCTGCTAAAAATACCCCGTAGAAACCAATAAAAGTTTTTTCCATAAAAGTACAACTGTACGGGTACCTGGAGGCCAAATCCCCATAAAAACCCATAAACAGAAACCTGTTGAACAGATGGGTACTGTAAACAAAATACCTGTAAAAACCCATAGCCAGAAACCAGAATTTTATGCATATCCATAAGCTAAATCTCCATTAAAAATGGATATTCCGTAGGTCTATTCCTCATAAAAACTAGTAAACAAAAATTCAGACCTACGCGGATACCCATAGGCCCAAATCTCTGTAAAATGCAGTATACAAAAATCTACAGACAGGTACCCATTAGGAAAATAACTGCACAAAATAGTACACAAAAACCCATAAACAAAATCAATAGAATTATACCGTAGTGGAGTATCCATACATAGAACGGGTATCCATACACAGAATTCCTATAAAAACAATACACAAAAATAGAACTGTAGATCAAATTTCTATAAAAGCTAATAATTATAAGCATTAACTAGCAGAAGTACACAATTAGTAGTGATGAAATGTACAGACCTAAATAGGGGGGGAGCACACAGAGTAATTTTAAATAAAATTCAATGTGAAGAACTTAATAAAATTTTATAAATGTCTAGAAGCCTACAAGCCCCTGTCCTTCTCTATGCATGTCAGTACCTATAAACATAATACAAAATATTTATATAAATTCTCTTTACAAAATTTTAAACTTCCTTTAAATAATTTAGAAAATAATAGAAAGGTAATAATCAAAGTCATGATTCACAACCATCGAATAGTATATGTATATATGATATATGTATACATATCATTTGATGGTTGCGAATCATGACTTTGATTACATATATATATATATTACTGATTTGATTATAAATATATACACATAATACTGTATCTCATTGCATATATATGTATTACACTGTATTTCAGTTCTTTAATTGGGAAATTAAACAATGGAATTTAATCACATCAGCTTGTCTAACAATTTGACACCTAACGAAAGATGTATATCAAAGGATGGTCCTTTCTAACATCTGCTTAAATTTTAAATTACCTACAACGCACTAAACCAGATTTAAACAAAACTAGACAAAACCCTAATTTTCAGGAAGAGAAACGCTATTATAAGTAAAAATATTAAAGAAACAAGCTTGTAAAAAGAATAAGGGATTTGATTATTAGAAATTTAACAAAGAGTTTAAATTTAGCATACTTGCTATCTCCTCAAAACTCCGTTACCACTGATAGCAACACCATGCAGTTTATTATGACACACATACGCATAGAGGTTTTGCATGAAATTTGAATCCTAGAATATAATGTAGTGAAGAAATAATAATATACATATACTGTGCCGACCATCTTTTTACAGTACTTTGAACGTTATTTGTATCTGTCAGAATATAAATGAAACCTCAATATAAGAATATAATAAACTTAATAATACCCAAAATGCAATAAATTATAATTTAAAAAGCAAACTTTGAAAAATTTACATATATATATATATTTAACTGTTAAAAAAGTTCTCTGAATGCATTAGACACGATTACACGTGCATGGCTTTACTGTTATTTCCTTTCATATTATATCATATTCACAGTCAGTGTTGTACTGTTTAGAAGTTTATTTTTCGCTATAAACATCTAAACAGTAAAACATAGTAAAAATTGTAATATTTTAAGTTATTTATTGCATTACTACAGCCTACTACCCACCAAGATGATATCACAAACATCCCATAACAACAGTAACAAGAAAGGCGCCATATTGCTTCTTTTGAGAGCGGGGAAGGAAGGGGAATCCTCACGTCAGCGTTAACATGGAGAAAAATAGTTTGAACGCTGTCATGTTAGAGAGATGATGGTTGATACCGGTGTTTATTTGTAATATCAGAAATGTTGATATATGCATATATAAGTGTGTGTGTGTGTGTGTGTGTATTCAGAGAACCAATTCGTGGCGAAATCCCCTCCCTAAGATGACCGCCTCTGAACGAGACCAGTATTTCTAGAAACTTAAGTATATTTTTGTATTGAAACATTCCTTTTGTAAGAGGACCACCCTGAAAGAAAATTCCGGAAGTGTGACTGGTTGCCTTAGAGAGATTCATTTCGTAGAGGCAACCTCCCTAAGATGACCGCCTCTAAAAGATGAAGTATTTCTGAGAACATAAGTATATTGGTATTGAGCATCACCTCTCTAAAGCGATCACTTGCAAAGATGCATTTTTATATGTGGCTGGTCGCCTTAGAGAGACCTCGCCGTGTGTGGTGTATATGATTACTATTATTGTTTCCGACAAATTTTTCAAGAAATCAAATAAATGAACATATATAGTAAAAGCCCTTTCTAAAATGACCACCTGCGTTTCCAGGTTACTCTGATGGTCTTTTCTTCTTCCTTTCCGTATGCTTCCTTCCGTATGCATTTTCGACGCATATTCTAGAGGTCTAGGGTTCGAGTCTCGGCAAGCGCACTGCACATTTTTCACGTCTCCTTCTTCAAAAATAAATATATATATAAGTGAAATAAAAAAATCTGAAAGCTTTCAGATTTTATATTACGCCGAAAAGGGCGTTTTTCTTTACATTTTGTGTGTTACCTTTATTTATTAAATACCATGTTCTTCGTACTTAAACCACAAAATTTATTTCAATTGCAGTATCACAAAACACTTAAAAGAGCATGTATTTAGATAAAAAGATAAAAATGATAGATAAAAATGGAGCTAAAAATGTTTTTTGTTTTGTTTTGTTTTGCTTTTCGTAGTGTTGCAATTGCTCACTTTGAAATTGTTGAGTTTCTTAATCAAAAACACATAAATGCTTTACAAAATATCAAATAAATAATAAAACAAATTCCAAACCCTAAATTCGGGCTTCGAAATTCCCGCATTCGGATGGGGACGCACGTTATTCAAAATTTGATGGCTCTAGATAGCGTTATTTTATCACAATGCGAGAAACATGCATACATTCATGCCGATCCTCCATTTTTTAATTTTTTTAAACTTAATATAGGGCTCTAATATTTGGTGGAAACAATTTCAAAACTGATTCGCCATTTATAGTGAATCGAAGCAAAAAACCAAAACAAAATTAGCCCTTGTGGGCTAACGCCCTTTCGGCTAAAAAATTAATGACTACATTCACGCGAGACGTAAAAAGTGGTGGACAACAATTTGTCACCACTAGGACTTGGCGACTAGGTCCTTTAATCCTCAGTTGTTCTTTAAAAGGGTAAGTATGTAAGGTAGTTTCTCCTTCTATTTCAGATGCTTTCGTGGGGTATTTAGAAGCATACTCGACGTGTATTCTAAAGGTCCATGGCTCGAGTCCTAGTGAGGGATTGAACACTGCGCCACTTTCCTCGTCTCCAACATCAAAAACCGTAATGACACTACAAATTTAAATTTTCATTTTTACTTTCTTGTGCGAAGTAAAGGAAGAATTGTAATTCTGAAAACTTCAGATATCATATTTCAATAGAAATATCCATTTTGACCGTTCCCGAATCCATCCAGATGAATTTTTAGGGTGATGTTTGTATGTACGGACAGAATAATAGACTATTTTTCCAAAACGGATTGTAAAATGGATACAAAGAGGATTTTTTCGTGACGCCTGTACGTACATACGTATGTATTTCGCAGAACTCAAAAATGATTAGCCTTAGAACTTTCAAATTTTGTATGATGATGTTTTCTATGAGACTGGTATAGCATCTATTTATGCATCTCCTTTTTGCAATTGGCGGAACCAAATGTATAATGATTGCACTTAAATGCTGTTCAGGTACCAAGAAGTGAAAATAATACAATAAAAAGAAATAAACTTGTATTGTGGATAAGAAGAAGAAAATTAAATAGTTATTTGTAGATTCAATTGGCAATAAAGCATTTCAATTCTATCTGCTTATAGTTCAGCTCCTTTTTAAACTTTGGAATGAAATTATTAATTTGTTGCAATAAAATCAACAAAATTTTGCTATTATAGTGCATAAAAAGAAGAAAAATAAAAAGTAGCATTAAATATTTCAGATTCATTTCCTAATAAATCTTTTAAATTGGATCTACTCTTATTTATAAATAACGAGTTATGTTAATTATATAATTTATTTTATTGTTTAAATTTTGTTTAAATGAAAATATTTACACGAACAAAAAATGCGTCTTTCAAGTAGAAGTCTCATTTTTAGTGCCTCTTAAGCCAACCTAAATTAAATATTAACTGGTTACGTTCAGACATCACTTAAAAAAATAAAATTAAAAAAATAATGAAATCGGAAAATGTCTTTAAGTTCTGTCATTTTGTTCTGCTTCTAAGAATCGAAGCTAGAATACAGGTATATTTTTAAGAGGATTATATTCTCACCCTTTAGTCAATTCAGTTATAGAAGTCTTTTATAGTCGTCTCATCGTGCATAAAATTCATCATGCAATAATATGAATGCCATTCTTATTTCGTGAAACCAAGAATAATAAACAAAAATAAAAATTAAAAGTAAATATTATTTTAATTCATATATAGGTGAAAAAATTCATTTTCTTATGATTTCTTTATGTAAAAACAGCCATTGTGTTAGATCGTATAAATTTAAGAACAAAGAAAAGGGTTACGCAAGGTTAAGAATAAGGTTAGAAAATCATGCAAAGTTAAGGAAAAAATTAAAATTAAGAATAAGGAATGTCTGATGATTCCGGAAAACTTCTTTTTTGATATGAACTTCTAATTAAAGTTTTTAGAATTTTGCAGAGATATAAGTTTTTTTTAAACCGAAGGGCGTTAGCCCTGAAGGGCTATTAATTTCGTTTTGGCATTTTGCGTTGAAAACTTTAAATGTCCGTTTCACTTTTCAAATGTTATCGCACTGTGTTACATTTAAAGGGATTAAGTAATGAAGAATCTGCATAAACGTATGTATATTTCTCGCATTGTGATAAAACAACGGTACATAGAGCCATAAAATTTTGAATAACGTAATCCTCCACTGAATTTTGGCATCTGGAGGCCCTAATTTGGAATTTGGAGTTTGTTTTATTATTTAACGAATTTTTGATTAACAAACTCATCGATTTCAAAGCGAGCAATGACAACACTGTGCGGAAAAAAAATTATCTCCAGCGCGCGAAACTGTGTATCGGAAATTCTAAAGCTTATGCACTTTCTAAATTATTTTGCGATATTGCTGTTGAATTGAATTTTATGGCTTAAGTTCGAAGAACATATTTAATAAATAAAGATTAAAACGTTAAAAAAAAGGCCCCTTTGGGCGAAATATAAAATATGAAAACTTTCAGAATTTTTTCTTTTATATTTTTTTCTTTTCAGAGCACAGAAACATTAGAAATTTTATATTCCAAAAATGGAATTCGCACCACTGTCCTTACAATGCTAGCTGAACATGGTCACTCACACGTAAGAGCACACATTAGAGATGCAATAGTTTCTTATAAGGAAGCTTTATAATAATACGTCTATCGGCTAATTAGCTAAGGAAATAAAGCCTGCAATATTCTTCCTCAGATATTTTTCATAAAATAATATTTTAAACAGCTTTCAAACGGATTCATAAATGACATTATTTTCATTCCTAGTGTAAATTCGCAGGTTCGTTGTTTGCCGATAAAAAGGTAAAAACTTCATCCTATTTGAACCTGAATTTAATAAATAATAATAATATAAAAAAGAATGAGAAACTGCTTTTGCGTTTCGAGGAATTCTTATTTTCGACTTTACTCTCGTCTCCAGTCTCTGAAGTAAAGGGGAAATACATATTTATGAAATTTCCAGCAGACGGAAATTGCAAAAACAGGCTAAAAAGCAATCTTAACTAGTCTAGATGTTTTTCGGATAATTAGTAAGACAAGAGTAATTTTCGGATAATTAGTAAGATAGAGGAATTTTCCGATTTCGAAATCAATCTGAGATTCACTCTTCTTTCAAGTGCAAAAATATACTCACTAAATACGTTTGCTCTTAAAAAAGTGATACTCATGTTAAATTGCTTTCGAAACTTATAAAGTTTATTTAACATTTACCCCAATTTAAGCCTTTTTCAGTCTAAAAGGGCTATTAGTCTGGAAACACGATTTTCGAAGCATGAACTATTTTTGTAGAATTATATCGCATAATTTCTTATTTATTAAATGCATAGAAGATGCATAAAGGTGTCAGGTTAGTTTCAATGCGTATTCATCTAATATCCTATTAAATGTTTCGCTGTTCTACATAGGCCATTGCTATCGATAACTCTGATAACTGATAATCAATAAGATAAACCATCTTAAACTTTTAAAGAGCCCTTTTAGGCGTTCGTTAAAATTTGAATCCTTTCAGCTTTCATAATTTTTGTTTTTTTGCTTAATTTTGCGTTTTACATTTGCGTGTTTCACTTCCAATTTGCCCTGCAACACTTCAAACAATCCGCCTTCACTAACTTCTTTACAATTATAGTACCTTTTACTTAACATAAAGTTTCAGTTCTTCTTAAACTTGAGCTTCTCGTTCTTAAGTTAAACTTCACTAGAAATCGGCAAGGTCAAGCAAACGTTTAACTCAGGCTGTTAAAGGAAAGGAGGGGAAACTCAAAATTACAACGTTCGAATAGAAGCAAAGGGAAAGGGTAAAAAAAAATTGCCTCGATCTAATTTCTAACCGATCTTTTGTTTTTTCCAACGAACTAAGAGAGTTCAAGGCTGGCAGCCTACGGCTGATAAATTTCAAGGACAAAAAATACTATTCTCAGACAGAGAACTGTTTCCGAGAGTGCTTTTTAAGTTCCAAAACAAGTACGCGAAGGTTGCTTTGCACGCATTATTTATTTATTAACGTAGACTGCCATTATCACACCGTCAGGTTTGCATTAATGTAGGGTATTCATGCTTTAAGAATGATTGATGAACATTAATCTCCAACCCCAGTTTGCTTCCTAAAGCAAACTGAAACACTGACACCCGCTGCTTTTCAATTTAGAGAAAGTTATTCATTTGCAAACTGAGTTTTAGCTATTTGTATACGTGATTACTTGAAATCCACTACTAAAGTATTCTAATAAGTACGAGTTTAATAAAGATGATGCAGTTCTGGGTTCGGAAATAACAGAGTGCATTCATTTCTCCTTTTAAGAAAAGGAATGGCAAAGGATCAATTCGCAACTCAAAAACTGTTGTTGCTGGTACAAATCCTACACTGATGTACTATATCCTGTGCAGAGACAGTAAAAAGATAATAATTTAATACAACCACCACTCATCGTACACTAATCGTACATCGTTAATTATAAGGTTTAGCTACATTATGATAATATCGGTATGCTGGTTCGATCTTCGCCGTGTCGTTCCTGTGTCCATGTCGATCGATTTTATGCAGTATTGCTCATATGTTGGGTTGATCTTATTCAGATATCTATTTCATGCAATATTAGTCCTATGCCAGCATCAATTTTATACAGTGTTGATCATAGGTTGGTCCGACTATCAAGATCTTTATCATATGTCACTTCTCAACTAATATTGATTCAGATGCAAATTCTAGGCTGTATTACAAAAGTGATGCGAAAGTTATCCGCATTGAATAAGATGGAACTACGTCTTCTACGAAATCTAAATGTGTCAATGCAATCGTTCCATATAATGCTTTCTATGTAGTTACAAATAGTTACGCTTACTAGTTAGTAAGGATTCCAGATAAATGCATTTGTGAGAAGTGCAGTAATGTACTAGATATTTTTATAAGCTGAAATGTAAATGAAAAATTTTTTGTGTAATTTTATATTAATTTATGACGCCCAGACGGTATAATGGATAGGGGAGCCTACTACGGTACCTAAGGTCTCGGGTGCGAATGCCAAAATACGTAGGGTTGAAATTGTCCGTTCCTTCATAGTAACCAACAGTGGCACACCTATTAGGTGCTTCCACAATAAAGTGGCTGCCACTTCCTACCTTAGTAATGGCCAAACTTAAGTCGGCTATGTGCCCGCCAATGAAAAAATAAATGTTAAATCTACAACTGCCCGCGACTTAAAATCTGTTTACTTGGTACTGTAGTATTGCCTCTTTCCGTACCTGGATAGTGTGTGAAGTTCTCGTACCCTATTCTGCCGATCTTACGCTATGTCGATGCAATGTATGAATCGACAGTGCACAGAATCGATCATTTGCCTGTAATTACTCTACTCAAGTGTCAAATATACATTAATAATCTTCATTACTTCATTAAAAAAACTTCTTACTTATATTGTCGATTATCGCAGCAACTAGTTTTCGATAGTAGGCGTTATCGATTCTCTGACACGATCAATTCGACACCTTATCGGTCTTACGAAGTAATTACACATTTTCGACATTATACGTGTAAGTCTCAAGGAGTATTTGGCACAGCAAATATTTCCTTAGGCAGCATCTTTCCTTCAAAAACTAACAAGATAAATATTTCGTTCCTTTTTTTAATTGAATGTAATACATATTGCTTTTAACTCATGAAGCCAAATCGTTACTGTTAAATAAAATTGAAACTAAAAAAATTAAACCTCCATTTGTTTATGTATTTCTTTTACTAAACAGAAAATCGTGTTAACAGAAAAAATATAGCAAAGTGTCAAAAGAAATATATTATTATTTGGGCAAAATTAAGATAGAAATATATGAAGGGCTTGCATTTTACTTTAAGGCAAAATTTATCAAAACTACAAGATTTAAGACAGAAATAGATATCTCCTACAAACTTTCAGCGTTTTAATCTAAATCCAAAGCGTAAAGTAAGTAAAAACAGAGTAAAAGATTTTGGAATAGATCTTTAAAAATCCTATACCAAATTCTGATCAAAATTTTGCATATAAAATAAGAAATTATGGTAACACATTAAGAAGTTCTAAGATTTTTTAAATAACTAACTAACGCTTAAGTAAAGCAATTTTACAATACTGAAGATTAATGAAAGATCTTATTCATTTCCGACTTGCACATCGTCTGTTTGCAGCGAAGTAAAAACAATGAACATCTCAAAGAAGCTTTTCTTCAATGAGTCTAATAACAGTAATTATTTTAAGAAGTTAATAAATATTCTATTGAAAGTTTATTTGAGTTTGCTACAGCTCTCACAAATTTAGGGAAGTTAGTTCAATATATGCTTGAATTGTCTGAAATCGAACTGAGTTCTCTCTCTGTTATCTAAAAAAGTGATAAAATTTCAATCTAAATCTGAACACATTTTTTTCTGCAAAGCATTTCATTAATTAACTCTTTTCACTGAGTTAACTACTTGGGTAACAAACCATTTGTTCTAGAGGAACGCAAATATATGTATAATTGTTACAGCGCGCAGAATAACTGCGACGATATTGCATCGACGTCATACAAAACCAGCTTAAACTCGAAATGAAATTACCAGTGCCCAGAAATTTCAACAACTTGGCCGAAAACAGAACACTAATAATTAATTTAAAGAATTGAGGTCTTTTAACATAGTTTAAGGATATCATTAGTTTTTTGAAGTTATCCATTTTTTGAAATTAGCAACTTCTTAGAATAAGGACATAGTTAAATATTTTAAATTATGTAATAGTATCGAGAAAACAATTTATGAAGCCTTAAAGGTGATAACTAGCTACTCTGTTATTAAATTATAGAGTAGTTTTTCGCAAATTTATTGAAAAATACAGCATAATAACTAATCACTGAGGAAAAAAATAGTTTTACTTTAAAGCAAATTTAGGAAGTTTTGTAGAAACTTTTAAGTAGCCTATTAAAGACAAAGAAAAAGAATGAAGAACCATTGTTATTTTATAAACTTTTATACTAGTTATTTATTTTTGGTTTGTTTAATTTATAGAAGTCTACAGGGTGAAGGCTATTTCTCAAGACCTTGAGGCCTGTTAACACGCTTCACTTCATTTAAATCTTGCTTGATTACTTCATGTTTACTTACTGCATGCAAGAGATAATAAACCGGAATGCACTGTTTAAAGATATTTCTGAATTATTAAGAATGTCTAACTTAAAAATGATTTGATATTTATCGCATAAACTTTATTCGATTAATGTCTATTATTAATATCCATTTGTCAAATACAAGCTAATAGTAGAATTTTAGGACAATTCCTTAGAACATTTTAGAACATTTCCTTAGAAGAACCCATACCTGGATAAAAGAAATTAAATAAAAGAAATTAATAAATGCTAGCAAAATGGTTCTCATGAAACTGAAACCAGAATGTGTTAATACAGAATGCAAATGGAAGCGAGAATGTACTATTAAATGAGAAAGTAGTACACTTAGCTACAAATAATAACCATTTGGTAACATATGTTAATAATTAAAAACATTAACAATTATTAATAATGTTACATCCAATTTTCGCTTCCGGTCAAAAAGGTGACTTGAACCTGTTAATTAAAAAGCCTTTCTGAACCTTAGGCTGGTTGTTCTAAAGTAAAGACACCAAATGCCTAGAATGCATTATTATGGTCAAAGATAAGCAAACAAAGCCCTATGGCCACATAGCAAAACAAGTCCAAATTAACTGGGATAGTATCGAGCATGATGTCCACGGTTAACTAGAAATTACAGATAATCAGAGAGAAGTTTTGAAAAAAGGAAACAAAAAAAAGGAACCTGGAATAATCCGTATTATAATTAACAAAAAAGGGAGCAATCTGAAGAATCAGTTTGTTACATAAATTAAATCGTATTCAGAACAAAAAGAACACACATAAATAACAGAAGAATGAATGACATCAAATATTAAGAAACTAAGTTATAAAGAGTATTAAAGAACAATATTTATAAGAGAACTTGAATAATATCATTACTTTCAAATTCGCGTAAAAATCCCACTTGAACTTTTGGTTTTCTGGCAGAGTTACTCCTTCAGACATAACTATCGAACACATTATTTTTTAATTTTTACTTCCCGGAACAATTTTATTTTATGTTGATGGTTTGTGATAGCAATTTTCCCCGCTTCTGCAATAAACGAATTTAGCACTTTTTTCGGTATGGTTCAGTTAACCCGCTGCCTGGTTGATCGTTCCTTGTTTATCGAGAGTCAGCTGTACAACAGAAAACCGTCATCATTTATAGTAGCTCTTTCAAACATCAAGGCATTTTTTTTTCGAGAATTCTGATAGCATATTGAGTATTTTAACTTCCAAACAGATTTCTAACATTCTTCTGTGGGAAGGCAACTAGTCTTCGCATCCATTTGTTATTGATGTTAAACATCTCGCACACTATATAATTCCAGTTTATATGTTCATAGGACACGTCTTTCTTAGTTTTGGTCACTAAGTGCATTGCCAGAGATTATCGTCTTTACACTGAGATGCACCGCATACATATGTTTCTGGATCCTAATGTTCTTCATAAATCATACTTATTAACAGGAGCAAAGTTTTGCTTTAAATAGATTGAAATTTTTAAACACTTATGAAGCTGGTATAAATTCGATAGACATATCTTATTAACATAATTAGATGTAAGTTTACGGATGAGCAATGGTAACAATACAGAACTTCGTGTAGTGTGGAACTTAATCTACATTGGAAGAGTTTAATCTAAAATCTAGGCTTCCTCTAAGCTTCCGGTAAAAAAACATACAAGATGTCTATTGCCAAGGCCGGAGGAAGATTGTGTCATTTATGATATTGGTGCTATTATGTCTTGCACTTATTAAACTGAATTGCAACAAATTTATGAATATTAATCGGTGTCTGTATCTGAACCAGACTTCAACTATATAAATACGTTTCTTATAGTCACTGAATATCTGAATGATGGAAATCTCCGAACAAAAAATGCATTGTCATTTTCTAAATGTATGAATGTGTACCATTTGCCAGAATGGACTAAGGTTATAAAATGCTATCCACGTAAATACTGAATATGATAGGATCTAACAAAGAACCGTGTGGTACTTCGGGCAGAATAGCGTGGTTGTTGGAATACGTGTTACGACTGCGAACGATAATGTGCGATTAGAATTATTTTGCTCTGGGGAGAATATTTCTTGACGAAAGCGCTTTTAGTGGAAATCGATTTCTTTTAGAACATAGCATGGCACGAAGCAACAAAATAATCACAAAACTGTAACGCAATTAAAACAGTTTTTGATATCCACAAAAAATATAAGCTAAATTTATCATCTAAATGCTAGAAATACTCGAATATATATGCTATAAAAAGGGCAAATGATATATTTCATTGTACATAAGAAATAAAACGGGTTACAAACTTGTTGCACTACATAATATACAAATAATAAAATAGCTTAAAAAGGAATGTAATACATTACATAAGAAACAGATAACAAAATGAAAACTAGGAAACTAGGTGAAAATAGGGAAATATGTAAAAGTTCTAGTACAGTTCAAGCACCCAAAGGCTATCTGCCTTTGGATGCCTTCGCGAAGGGTTCTCAGAGGAAATTGGCTCATATTCATCTTACATGTTGGGTAAGCCACAAAAAATAATCATTCAGCTGACGGATCGAACTACTAGTATTCAGCAGTGCCCCACCAGTGATCGTAACCACTCGACCCCTGCTGGGACCACTCTGGATCGAAATTACATTTTCTTCGTCCTTATAGTTTTCTGTTTCCTTTTTGAACATGATTGTGTGCTCTTTGAAATTTAATTTACCTAATTTACTTAAGAATTAAAGAATAATGTTATATTTGGATTAATAATGCATTAATTAATTTATGAATTTAATATATGTTAGCTAAATATACAGTTTGCTAAACATGTATGTTGGCTAAATCAACGTGTTAGCTAGATATCATGCCTTTAAGGTTCTTGTAGGCTAAGCGGTTGTCGATTAAACATCCTCAAAAGTTTTTCAATACGTTACTTTTACTGAGCACGAACTATTGATACTCTGTCTTTTCATTTAACCTGTCTATTATAAGATCATTTTCCATGTGGTTAAAATGCCTTCGGCTTCTTAATGAAACAAGTGAATGATTTTCAAGAATGTGAAAATCTCGAGTTAAACGGCTGATTAAAATAAAGATGAATATATATCATTATTTAGCAATGCAATTAAGTTTTTTATTACACCATTCTTCTTGTGATATTTATAACCTCATAGCAATTACGATGATTTACGACCAAAGCATTAAAAAATTATTACAAAACGACCCCTGTTGATGAAAGCAAAACGACCCTTGCCCGTTTTGCTGAGGAAACGGGTCCAACAATACCATACTCTCATTTTGTATTCAAGTATTCATGACCAGTCATCGAAAGCTCCTTTCATAATGACGTATTAATTACGTCGCTCTATCTATCCATTGCCATAAAATCTGACATTTACGCTTCGATATTAAGACGCAATAATACCCGCTTAATAAAGCGTTAGGTTCGCTCGATAAGATATATGCTTGAATATACCCACATTGATCTCTGCGCAAATGGAAAGAGGAAAAAAAGGAAAGATAATAGACAACCGGAAATATTAAGAAACCAGTCCGACCACTGGCTGTAAATTCTTGGCCTTCGATAGTAACCCTGAAGGGCCTGAGATCTCTCTATAGCTAGCTAGCTCTTTCTCTTCTTTTCTTCGAAAGAACTATTTCTGTACAGATCAAGGACATAAGAATCATTCTCGCTTCCTCCACTACTCTGCTTCATTAAATTTGATAAAAGTGAATAAATGAAATTTTAATGGGGCCTTTAAGATTCTTTAATTAACTTCTTAGTAACTGTAGTCAAAATTAACTATGTTCTCTTAAACAGTAAAATTGCTAAAAATATAATATAGGGGAATTAAATATTAAACGTCTTACATTTATAACTGGTAGCATATTTTATAACTGGTAGCATTGGATTGAATTGGATTATTTTGTTATGTGAAATCACGTTAGCACTAACTTCCAGAGGGAAGGGATGCCTTCGTGGAAGACTTTTAAGGAAAAACTGGCTCTTATTCATGCCACAGGTATGAAAAATCCACAAAACCACGCTTTCAGCTAATCCCTTCGTTGGGATTTGAACAGACGTCGAAGTGCCAGTGTTCAATGATCTTAAACCACAGGGCCACGAGTGGATATTCAATGCCTGAAACTCAGCCATATAATTAATTGTATTTGTTATATATTTTTGCTATTTACTTCTAATCCTTGCAAGATTTATAGTTTTACATGAAGAACTGAAGAGAAACTGAAGGATTTGAGATTTTAACAGTCACTTAAAAGCTATCTCGTTAAGCTCGCAGTCTAATTGTCTTCTCTTACACTCACTGCTGCTGGTCCATTTTTTCTCTTTTGCATTTTTTGCTTTAGTATTAAGCACATACTTAATCCACACACAATTCAACAGCAAACTCACAAAATTTTTAAAAGCTGCGTAATAGCATATGTATAGCTTTCCAGATGCAGTATTAAAGCGTTGAGATATATTTTTATATTTTTCTTAGTTGATCATATCAGTATTCAGTTTTCTTAGAAAGATGGGTAACAAAACATCATTTTCTTTATTTATTAATAACTTTTTATAAAAAAGTATGCATTGATTTTAATGAGTACAGCTAGAGTAATTTCATAAAAATATTCACTATTTCTAATTAGATATCTAATGATTTTAATACATGTTTATTTAAATCAATCATATAAAAAATACACAAAAAAATTCTTAAGAAATGTGTTTATTGCCTTTAAATAGCTTAGTTTATTACTCCCTAACCTTCCAGATTAAATTTGAAAGTACCTTAGGCTTTACTGAATGGCAGCACAGTGTCCCGTGGAAGATAAAAACATCTTGCACTTTTCTGAATGACAACATTCATTCAACTGGAAATAAAAATCATTTGTTTCGAACTGTCTTGCAACTGCTTGCTTTTAAATCATTGAGTTTATTAATAAAAATAAAAAATTCATTTAAGTTTTACAAAATATGAAATAAGTAATAAAACAAATCCGAAACTAAAAATTCGAGCATCGAGGTGCACATGCAGGGGTATAGGACTATGTTATTAAAATTTGATGGCTTTTCACAATACCAAGAACATACATACATACATACACACAGGCAATGTCTTTATTATTTAATTTCTTAAAAAATAATAGAGGGTGGTAATATTTGGTGGCAACAATTTGAAAAGTTATAAGGTATTTTCTCCCTTCTTTCTGTATGTCTTCGCAGTATAACGATAGCACACTCAATGCGTATTCGAGAGGTCCAGGGTTCGGATCTCAGCAAGGGTATTGCTAATGTTTCCAATTTCCTACTTTAAAACAACCTAATGACTAACAGTAGCGCCCGAACAGGGACAAAGATGATGGATAATGATTCTTCACGGTCAGAATTTGGGGACTGAGTTCCGCAATCTCCTGTCGCCCTTTAAAAAGGGGTAGTATATAAGGTATTTTCTCCCATCTTTCTGCATGCTTTTATGGTGTAACGGTAGCACGCACAACGTGTATTAGAGAGGTTCAGGGTTCGAGTCCCTGCAAAGGAATTGCTCATTTTCACCTTTTCTTCTTTAAAATAGCCTTATGTTAAATCATGCTTGCTGAATAGATGAATTTATTATAAGTAAGAAACTTCATATGCATTTGTAAAGAATTTAGTTCGAAATTAGAATTCAGCCCAAATCGACTTGTAAACAAATTCTCACACCATCACGTTAACGAATGTTCCCCGTATTTTACGTCAGGCCTACCAGCGATTAAGTTGCTGAATTCTGGTAGTTCGGTCCGAGGCTCGAATCCAGCGAACAGGCTGGCTGGGTGGGCATGATTTTCCCCATGTGTAAAGTGTATACGAGCCAGTTTTCCTTGGAAAGTCCTCCACGAAGGCATCCCTTTTCCTAGGCAGATAGCTCTCGAGGCTTTGCCGTAATTAAAAAAGCCAAATCAAAACTATTTTACCCCTGCTATTAAATAGAAAATTAAACGAATCCTTCTATTCTGCAATCATTTTGATTTGAAAGTAGACATGTCTTGGCTCGTGTTATAAAGTGCTCTGTCTACCAAGGATTGTACTTTTTTTTGGTAAAAGATGTAAAGATTTGTTTTCTTTTACAGATGAATTTCAAAGAACAAAACGCATATCTGAAACAGCCGAAAGACTAATGTCTTAGCTACTAACATTTAAAAATGTTGATATTTTTCGATTTTAATTAGTGCTTGGATTTAGTAAGCTAGTTGTTCTTATAGCACTTTAAGAAGGGTTAATCAATACCCAGACTTTTAAGAATTTTAAACAAAAGAATATTTTTTGCTCATTCATTTTTCCTTGTTTTTAAGAGCAGAGTTGGATTAACTATTAAGCAAAATAATCCAGTGCTTAGGGCATCAAGGAAAGGCGGCACTACAAAAAGGAGCTTAGGGATTCATGAAAGGAGTCATCATAACAATGTCTGCCATGGAGTGGGTGGCGCACTTAAATTAAACCTGAGAGAGAAGAAATGCAGAAAGGAAATTGGCTAAACATTATGCGAGGGCAAAAAATCCATAAAAATGCTTAGGGTCTCTAAAACACCTGACTCCGGCCCTGACTAAGAGATATAAAATTTAATCTTTTGAGTATTCCCAAAATATGTATCATCTGTATTAAAAATGTGGTCAGTTCATTATTATAACAGCTATTTGAAACAAATGCGCAAATGAAAATCAGGGTCATTTACCGACTGGAAGAAGACAGGAACTCCTTGATAAGTATTTCGAACAAACATATTAATAGCTGGTGTCAAGTTTTATTATAGAAATCTTTTCTTTTTCCGTATTACCCTTTTTTCTATTTCTTCACTTGTTTATTTATTCTATTTATTGATAAACAAAGCTTACTTTTAGGAAGGAAATGCTTTTAGAGAAAACAAGGATTACTTTTATCTATGAATGAGAAAATATGAAAACATATTTACAATTACTTAATGATTTTGTTCTGTATTTTATGAACACGAGAGTTTTTCATTTTATGAATATTAATACAACTGCCCTGAAAACGTGAAAAGTTTTTCTTATAGGTTTGTCATCATTGTAATATTCCAATGAACTTGTTGTTTTTTCTTTTTATTTTATATGTTAGTTGATGTCTTTTATATTTCAGACACTGTTTATGGTGTGTACTTACAGCATTAATATTTCTCAGGAAAAAATCATCTAGGTGGGAATTTAAAAAGCCTTCCATGGCAAGTTAAAATTAAATCTAATAGCTTATTTTTTTATAAATGGCAGATTAAAAATACCTTCCTTCAGTTTCACCTTTGTTAGGAGAAACAGCTTTTCACAGAGTTATTTAAAACAATCAGTATGTTTTGTACTGCCATCGCAAACTGTTTTATGAGATTCAATGAGGTACTAAAATATCTTATCCTTAATAAGACATACACCTGAAATAATTTTTCTGCCAAACTGAAGATATTTTCTTACTGGACAATGCCTTTAATAACAGGGTTTACTGTGACCACCACGATTTTATTTATGGGTATTTAAGGCTTAAAACCATTATGAGACATGAGAAATCACGCCGGGATTCAATCTACGGAACTCTCCATGCTAGCTGAATGTTCTAACCAATTACATTGCAATAGCATGCATGATGGAATGCTAAAGTGCGTTGCATTCATTCTTTAAAGCACGACTGAAGAGAAGCATGAGACCTGCTTGACCAAATCTAGGTTTTAACGAGTTATTGCCCAGCACATTTTAGTTCGGACACCGCTGTAGAGACTATCCGGATGTTCAAAGGTAGAGGCATGAAACTTCAGCTGTGCTTCGTCGAAACTCGAACCACGAGGGAATAAGATAACTTCTTACAGGTTGGCATTTTACTTTGTTGTTCCGATTTCAAGTAAAACATAGGAAATGAGTATGAAGTTTTACATGACAGTGTCTGCTCTGTTGACACAGAAGCAAATGCAATGGATTCAAAATATACGTTTGATAATTTAACCTGGTAAAGGTCCGTATGCCGAACTTCGCAGTTTTTAATGAAGAGATATCAACTGTTAACCAATGACAAAAACTGGGTACTGAAACAAAATCCATTTTCCATTGAAGCAAACTCCTCTCGAAACTAATTTAAACTAGTTGGTTTTAAGGTCTCCACAAATCATCTGTTCATGAACACAGCATACCTATTAAAGATTTATTTAAAGGTTTTATAATTTAAAAAGAGATATGCAGGCAGATTTATGGAAAAATAACTGTTTCTAAAAGTTTTCTAATTAAGTCGTTAAACATATTGAAGTGCATTTGAAAATTCTTAATAAATATAGTAATAAATTTTTAAATTATTGCTTGTGTACTCAGTTTCATTTGTCAAAATTTCATTATACGAGATTTAAATCGTGCGTCTATTTACAATAAGAAAATATTAATATATCTGGCAGGTTATAAAAATATAAAGTGTTCAAATTGCGGTGACAAATTATTAACATAGCCAGAATGCAATAAAAATATCAAGTTTTTTGTGTACGTGTTTCGTATAAATACAGAAATTTAATGACAATTTTAAATTCAGAATGCATTAACCAAGGAATAGCAAGTAAAATCTTCAAAAAGGTTTTACCGTTACAGGGTTCTGTAGTTAATAAATGTGTGTATTACAGTTTCTTATACAATGCAGCACATTTCTGAATAATATTTGTGTTTTAATTTCGAGAAGTTTTGCACGGTAATCGCAATCGGTATAATGTTTTGCAATCTGTTCAACACTATTTAATCTCCAGTTATAATCTCAATGATCAAAGACTGTACATTTCTTTTTATAACTTATTACAATAGCAGTAGCCGAGTGGATGAGATCGCTAAATATGAGTAGTTCAATCAAAGCTCAAATTCGATAAATGGGCTGGCTGAAGGGGAATTATTATTATTATTATTTTCATGTGTACAGTGAATTCCCCTTTAAAGTGATTCATTTCCCTTAACAATGAAACCCCGTTTGAACCAATTACCCTTTAAAAAGTTCTCCAAAAGCTATCTTTCCTTAAAGAAGTAGACCTGGCATGCTTTTCCATAAGGAATTAACTACTTTTCAAAACAGAACATTACTTCTTATATAAGAAAAATTACATAAAAGTAAGTTGCGTTATTTGGTAAAAATTCCCAATTAACTCTGCTTAATAACGGGAAGGGCGTCCAGGATTAATTAAAAAACACGATTAAACCAGGGAAAGTTAAGGAAGCGTAATAAAGAGAAACTACAAATAGAAAATTGATGCTATCTGTATTTTTGAGTAATTTAGCTTGGATATCAAATTAATTTGGCTACGTAATATAAATCATATTTGAAGTTCTTTCGCATTTTGTCGAAGCGCGCGAGCTCACCCTCTTTATCTGTTTTTTATTCTTTCCCTGTACCTGTTTCTTCTTCTCTTCACCGCACACACGTTGTTTGTTTTTGTTTACATTATATTC
This sequence comes from Stegodyphus mimosarum, assembly GCA_000611955.2. Classification (NCBI taxonomy): domain Eukaryota; kingdom Metazoa; phylum Arthropoda; class Arachnida; order Araneae; family Eresidae; genus Stegodyphus; species Stegodyphus mimosarum. The sequence goes on along the minus strand of KK118103.1, from coordinate 637,975 downwards.
GTATTTTGTTAAGATCAATGTGGAACAGAAAACTAATAGCTGAACACTTAATTTTCTAAAACAGTGCAATTTGTTTCACGGATATTCTAGCAATATTTATGTGTTCCCGATTACAGTTAAATTGTTTGCTATTGTGGACAAAAACTATTTTTTATGATATTATCAGCAAATGATTGCTACTGTCCCACGCAATTTTTCTTCTCTGCTTGTATTTTCTGCAGAATGTTTTGTTTTCCACTATTCCATAGTAAACAAACTTTTGCTTTTAGACAAAATCGGATAAATCCTCTGACAGATAAACCGAAATTTATTATATTATTTAGAAGTCTGGCGTTAAGAGATGTGATTCGAAGTTTTTTAAATATGTTTACTGTATAAAAATTGCTTTTTATACAGTACCTTGCATTTAGTCTTCTATGTGAGCAAAAATGCATTTGGACAGGCACTGAACAAGAAATACGTTTTTCGGGTCTGATAATAACGCATGTAAATTTTAAATTGTTAGGTGCTTGCTACGTAAAAACCAAACGAAAGTACGAACAGCGTTATTCTGAAATGATGGATTTGTATACGTAGATTCATGGATTTGGCCGGGGAATAACGAAATCCCAAAAGTTTCGAATGTTGAAAATATTAATTAGAAACAAAAATCAGTCTGACGTGCAAACTTAGCAGTGCTACAGTTTCGAAATCGAATCTTTTAAGAGTAAAGCTCAGCAGAATTTTTTGTGAATGGCTGTGATCTTAGACTGTGAACATTTTACGAAAAGACGGTATTTCCCTTACGAACGCCCCACGAATATGGTAACCCCTTTGTTTATTATCCTATTTATAATACATATATATTTATGCGTATATATACGCGTATAATTTAAAATGAACATGCAGAGTATAGCAGAAGTTATTTAATATTATGAAACGATAATTATTATGAAATACATTTCGTGTTAGGAAATACTATGATGTAATTATATCCTTCGTTATTTCAGCGCTAAAGAAGGATCGAAACATTTAAATCATGCAATGAAACAGAAATATATAGAATGACGAAATGATAAAAGTAGAAGTATAAATAATTGGAAAAAAATCAAAATTCATATTTAATTTCCAATTTTAGCCTCATAATAGAATAAATAAACAATACTTAATAAATTAGATATTATTGCAAAGTATTATTACACGATTCATCCCAATGCAGAAATTAAGACAACAATATAAAATAATAATAATCATCAGGGAAAGTAATTAAATTAAGTGTTCTCAAATTCTGGTATCTTTACTAAATCATCTATCACTCCTTTAATTATTCACTAAGTTTGTATATGTCTACTGTAAGCGCCTAAAGAGGTTTTTTATAAAAATTTTAATATTTCAATTAATTATTTTTGTTTTCCTTCTTTCTCCTTCTTCTTGAGTCTTCTTTAAGGTTGTTCTTATACATATATTGGAAGAATTTTGTATCATGTATATATATAATGTGATAATTCCGGAAGCATAAAAGAGGAATTAGCTTGCAATCGTCGTGACCGAGGATGGATATTTTGGTGCGCAATTAACACCACTACTTTTAGCAGCTGTTGATAGTCGAGTGGAAAGATGTAAGAAGATGTTAAGACAATCCAAGTTCAGCTAATTACCATCTTTATTTCTAGGCACATTAGATTCATTCTTCGTAGACAATTTATTTTTTTATCATAAACAATTACAATAATTTCTCATATAAGCAGTAAACGGGGCAACATCCTTTTAGACGGAGAAGCAGAGCAGCAAGGATATTTTAGCAGAAGCGGAAGCTAGGAAAAGAATGACGTAATTAACAAACTAGAGGTATTTATACCAGAGTAGGTGCGATTCTAGAAACAAGCTATGATTGGTTAATATTAGTTTTGTTTGTCCTTTTCAGTAGCGTTACATAACGTAGAAAAATCTCAAATTTGGGAGAACAGATGAAATTAGAGGCAGAGCACCAATTTTAGAATGTTGATTTTGAGAGCGGCAATTATTTTTTAAAGCTGCTATCGTATTGAATCTTAAATAATAAATAATTATATGCTTTTATATTAAGTGAATGATTAATAATTGCACGAATGGTAGTACTGATCTGGATACTTAATTTAAGTTCTGCAACCCTACTAGACAAATTAGAGAGTTATCAATATATACTGGTTATCATAAATTAAGGAAAAATCACAAAAATAGCGCTAACTCCCTCAAAATAAGCCAAACCGTGTAAAATTTGAATATGTTGTAAAGTAAGAGTAGCTGAGTAAAACTGTAATATGCAAATTACTGGCGCTGCCCTCGTCATCTGCGAGGAGCATAAAAGTCCATGTTTGAGAGTAAGCCCACATATTTCATTGTGATAGTGACATCAGAAATCTGAGATAGCCAATTTGTAACAATGATCTCCAGGCCTCATTTGCCTGCAGAGCTACGATGGAGAGCCATTGGGAGTTTAGAGGCAGGACAAAATCAAACAGATGAGGCCAGATGGCTAAATGTGAGTCCTTCTGTGGTTCATAGACTTTGGAGACAATTTCAAACCACACATTCGGCATCTTGGAGGTTCCGCCAAGGACCGATATTTGACATTATGTGCACGCAGGAATAGAACCGCTATTCCGACTCTTCTTAGATCCTCCCTTGCTGCAGCCATTGGGAGGTTGGTGTCAACGTCAACTGTACGTAGAAGGCTTCGCGAAGGTGGTCTGTATGCGAAGCGACCAGCCATTTGCGTGCCGCTCAAGTCGCGCCATAGGAGGGACCATTTGCAGTGGGCACGACAGCATGTCCACTGGATGCCTGATCAATGGAGGGCTGTTTTCTTTACGGATGAGTCCAGGTTTAGTCTAGAAAGTGATAGTAGGCGTTATTTGATATAGAGAGAACCTGGAACCCCTTATCATCCGTCAAACATCCGTGAAAGAGATGCATACGGAAGAGGCAGTGTCTGTGTTTGGGGTGGCATCTCTTTGGGTGGACGCACAGACCTCCATGTCTTTCCAAGGTGAACCGCGAATGCTCATGTTTACAGAGATGACATCCTTGATGCTTATGTGCGCCCATATGCCGGGGCAATAGATGATGCTTTCCTGTTACAGGACGACAACGCAAGACCACATAGGGCTCGCATTGTAGATGATTATCTTTAACAGGAAACAATTATGCGCATGGAGTGGCCAGCTCGATTCCCGGACTCGAATTCCATTGAGCACGTTTAGGATGCTTTACGGAGACGTCTAACTGCTTTAAATCCGCCTCCTCAGACCCTTCCCGCGTTTGCAACTGCTTTGCAAGAGCAATGGCTTTCGCTTCCTATGGAACTGATAGATAGCATAATTGAAAGCATTACTCATCGCTGTATGTGCTGTATTGCTTCTAGAGGCGATCAATTTCCTTATTGAAGGTACTTTTCCTATAGCAAACTGACACCTCTGATTTGTTCATTTTATACATATGCTAATTTCTATACTACGATAAAATTGTCTGGTAATTGCTTTTTTTTGTTATTTGATACCTTACTATATGTTATATATTGTGGGCAAGTTTCATAAAGTTCTACATATAACTTTTTCAGTAATCGTGATTTTTGTGATTTTCCTTAATTTATGATAACCAGAGTATATATATGATTTCCCAATATAAATATCAATTCCAGATTTCTGTCGATTCATTTAATAACATCATATACAGATAAATTATTTGCTTTAGATAATAATACAGTAATAACAAACTGAATTACCTAAAGAAAATATATCTGATATACATAAATCATATATTAAACAAAACTAATAAAAGAAAAGACAGTTTCTTGATTATGCTTAGAGTGTTACAAGGTCAGTGATTGAAACCGCTGTCATCCTTGGTTAAGTACGCTTTATGCAATTCCGACACACCTGGTAACAATTATAACACAATCCTAAGACTACAATTTGACAAATACTGGGAAAATAACAAAAATAACCAAAATAAAATTAAAAAAATATTTAGGGTATTCTATGAAATCCTATGTACTACAATATTTTTGAAAAAATAAATAATTGACTAATATGCAAAAATATAAAATGAATTAAGATGCAATAAGGACTTCCTGTTGTAAGGACTTCATATATATATATATCATATACATGAAGTAAGTTTTTAAATTTCTTCTGATGGAACAAAATGAAATTAAAATTAAATTAAAATCAAATCTTCTCGTGGAGGGCAAGTTTAAAAATTGTACTGCCACTTTGTGTATGTGAATATTATAAAAATAACATCATCGATTCACATAAAATACCAAGAATATAAAAAAGAGCAATTACTGCAAAATTTAAAAAATAATCTGATTTAGTAAGTGAAAAAATTAAGAGGTGAAAACGTGTTGAAGAACAATACTGGCCATATAATTCTGGATAAATTAAAGACAACAATGAAAGTTGATTGGCTCCGGGGAAACAACAGTAAAAGCCTATCAGTTGAGCTTACGTGTCGACCGAATGATTCTTGAGCAGCCATTAAGCTTCGCCAGAGAGTGGTGTCTCAAAAGCTGATTAAGAAGGTATTTGTTGAGATTTTTCGATTTGAATCCATCAAATATTGTCAGTGTTTTAGTCTGTAGCCGAACTGCAAAATGTAGATCTCAAGTATTCGTATATAATTGCTGAACTTAAGCAGATTGGAGCATAATTCATGTATTAAATTGATATTCTAGTGAGATCTTAATCTTCTCACGCAATCATCGATTTTCGAAATAGAGGTCACAACCACATATATGAAAGGTCCATTAAATAGGCAGTTCTTTTCAAAATCAAGCCTTTGTGAAGAATTAGGTTTCGAAGTGTTATTAGCAGTACGCAAATTGAGTCTGTCATGCAGGGACTAAGCAAATGAAAACAAAAAAAAATGGAATGATTGCAGCATTAATGAATGATATATAGAATTGGCAATTTTATATGATACATAGAGGCAATTCAAATGCAACTTACGTATATGCCTTGTAGCAACCAATACATGGTGTTTAGAAAGACAGATTCAATAAGATTCATAAATAGGCTTGACTCTTTCTTTAGTGTCTTAAAGACTTTAGGGTGGTTTCGTTTGGTTTATTTGATTATGGCAAATCACTCGACGGCCATTTGCTTAAAGGAAGAGATATCATCGTGGAAGACTTTCTAACGGAAACTGGCTCGCGTACACATTACACATTGGAAAACAACGAAAACGCCCATGCAGCCAGCCCGTTCGGCGAGATTCGAACTCCTCTGTTACTTTAGAAAAAGCATTTGTGAAGATTTGAAGACAGCTGACGTATTCATGAAGAAAAATTAAAGTTCAAGATGATTGTTAAGAACAATCACTAATTCTGTGTACAGTTTAAGAATGAAACAATCTCTAATCCTGTACATAATTTAAGAATGAAAAGTTTCTTAATCCCGTAATTGCTCTATAAAGTCTAAAAAATTATGTATCGATATAAGAATATCCAATTAAATGCCAACAATTTTCTAGCATTTTAAATAATTTTTAAGCTAAAACGAATTGTGTACAATTTTCATCCAATTAAATTATACAAAATTGTGTAAAATTTTCGTTCAATTAAATTTTAAATTTAAATTCAAAGATTTCTTAAACTAAACTATTTTTCTTTGAACTAAATTATAACTTTAACGTAATTTTCTTAAATTAAAATTACACTAGGTAAATTTTTCCAATAATTATAATGTTAATAAAATTTTCGATTAAAACTGCATAAAATGGAAATTTCTTCCTTTTAAGGAGCTTTTATGAATGTAAAGTAAAATTACGCTTTTGTTTTCATTGAAAAATTTTAAATGATTAGAAAGTGTTAAATGAAAATTATTCAGTACTTCCAAAGGGAAAAAAATTTTTTTTTTCATTTTTATTGCAATGAAACGAGGACTGGATTTATATTTTCCAAAAATAAACTGAAAATGGTTTTTTTTTTTTTTTTTTTTTTTTTTTTTTTTTTTTCACGAAATAAAATAAGAATGCGGTTTGGTTTCATTGGTGTTTGAAATCTTTTCTTGTTTAAGGAAATATACATCAAAATTTATTTTCTTTTACTGGAAGTAAATACTCGGTAAAACAAATATATTTATAAAAATAAATACCTTTCTTAATGCAAATGGAAGTAGAGTGATCTTTGTTTTTAAAAATGCTAATCAAAAAAGAATTTTGACTTTTATAGAAATAAAAGGAAAATAGGCTTTTGCTTTGATATGGAAATTAAACGAGAATGAAATTTTATTTTCGTTGAAAGAGTACAAGATTAAATATCATGCATTCGAAATATCTTAAATATGTGACTAAGTTTTAAAAGAGACCTACACTTTTTAATTCACTATTTCAGCTGCAAAAACTGGAAATGATATTTGCACCACGTTTTAATAAACCATTCTATGAAGAAATTCAGCTGGATATATGAAAGTAACTAGCGAAAAGACAGTAATTTTTCCTTTTTATTAAAAGAAAACATGAATGAGTAAAATGCACTCTTAACAAAGTGAAAGAAGTGCCATCGCGTGCTCAGAACTTTTGGATGCCTAGCCATAATTTTAATTTACAAAAACTACCAACCATATACGTAGCGTCTTATAATACATGCATCGTAACGGTATTCAGCTGTAGCTGTATATGCGAAAAATTAACGAGAAGAGGGTGAGTCTTGGAGCTGTAGGTACCTCAAGAAAAGTTTCCCGGAGAAGGCAAAGATTAGAGACAAATAATTAGATCAAGGTCTTTTTACTTCTTTGTACGAAGTAAAGGGAGCATTACAATTGCGAAAGATTTCGGGTTTCGGAATTTAACGAAAATACCGATTTTGACCATTCCCGAATCTCCTTTGACTATTTTTTTTGGCTTGACATCTATACGTACAGATAGAATAAGGAACTCTTTATTTCAAAACGGATTGTAAAATGTTTCAAAATGAAATCAAAATTGATTTTTTGTGACCGTTGTACGTGCGTATGTATCTCGTATAACTCAAAAACGATTAGCCGTAGAACGTTGAAATTTTTAGACCTAAGACGTTGTCTCCCTGTTCCTAAACTTGGGAAAGTTTTCTACTCGTTATGAAAAAATAAAAGTACGAAAAGTTTGACAGGGATATTAAATTACAATATTTGCAGTTTTTTATTTTTATTTATACCTTGGCCTTGAGGCATCGGTTTAATAAGTTAGAATAATTCGAGGACATAACTTTAAATGAAATGTGTATAGTTGTTAACTGGCGTACAACGAAGTCATGTGGTGTCCACGTCAGATTATTTAATTTCATTATTTAATTTAGTAATTACTGAAATAACTTTAGCTTTGTACTTGCACATACAAAAATTAAATTAAATTAAAAAAATTATGTTAATATATTTATATTATACCTTAAAATATTTTATATGTGAATTGTTATTTCTCCTTTTATCTTAAAAATCGTAGCGTATTTGTAATAAATCTTCATGAAGTTCCTTATTTTAAAATAAATCCTTGACATTTATACCTCACTTATAATCTTATATTAGACTTTCTTAGCCAAAGCAAAAAAGTCTTTTAGCCAATAATAGAGCTAAATTTTGCAAACGAAACTTTCATTACAGAAAAGAAATTAAGCATAACAATTCTTCACTAATATTCACATTGCAATCTATGCATTTTCTTCTCAGACTCTGTATTTTTTTCCTTTCAAATATATTATCACGAATTTGTGAAACGTATAAATGTAATTTCTGAAGAACGGGCGCAGTAATTAAACTGTTTATGCCAGAGAGTCTTGAGTGTAATGCACTAATTTAAAAGAATGTATTACTCTAATTTAAGTGTATATACCAAGAGTGTTTTGTAAAGAATAAAAATATGTTCTAAATGCTGTAACAGCAAATAGATTTTTATGCACCAACTCCCTCATGACATTCTTCGTCACCGTATCTAATATCATTACATATACATGCAATTAAAAATAATTTTGTCTGCTTAAAAAGTTTATATTTGTGAAGACCATTAACAAGAGGTTTTTAGTACTCGTTTCTGAAATATTTGTTTTATCCTCGACAACAACGAAGAGAAAAAAATATTGAATATCAGATTTTCTAAAATTATTCTCTCACAATTTTTGTATAATTAAAAATATATGATAGTGACTTTCATTCCGCTTTTAACTTTTACGCATTTTTAATGTACTTTAAGTCCTTAAAACTTCAAGAACAGGCGTACGCATTATTAAGCAAAATGTAGAGCATGACAAGATCGACTCTTCCCACAAGCGTCCTGTTCATCAGATTCTCCGGGTTCTGCAAAGCTGAAATTGTCTGCGTTCCACAATACGCAAGTTGTTCTTCAGCTGCGAAACGCAGGCGCTATCGCAGCAATGATCGGGGACCCCACACATTTCGCAAGATCCTCCAGATAGCCCTAGCACGCTCCTCGCCGCGCGTCGAACAAAACTCTGTTCTTGGTTTTTCAATGTCCTCTGACCTGTTGGTTACTTCCTCCATCCACTTGCTCCCAATACTGGGATACTACTTTACTAGTCCTATTTTCATTTTTGTAAAAGACGCCTCTGCCTTTGTCTTCGTTTTCTGTAGAGGACTGCACTGCTGCATTGTCTTATTTCTTGAAAAAAAAAAAAAAAACTTGAAAAGAAATTCTTGTTACAGTTTGTTGATAAGCATTCATTGCGAGGCAGGAATATATATTTATGAAGATATATGAATATGTCATGGATTAAACTATGATAGGACTATACAAAATGAATGGAAAAATGGGAAAAAGCCAAAATAGTGAGATATTACTTTTTTTTTCCCTTCTGTGAAGAATGAAATGATAATCCTTCATTCATTCATAAGATCGTTTGAAATAGTCTGAATTTTGCTTAAATGATAGATTATAGAATATTTCTAAATACAATATGCTATAGTGCATACATCTAGCAAAGTTTTCAAATTCATAACGAGAACAAAAACAACAACAAAAAAAAAAGTTTCAGATTTTTGTATTACGCCCAATGGGGAGTTTTTTTTAACGTTTTGTGTGTTACTTTATTTATGAAATATCATGTTCTGCGCATTTAAGCCACATAAAATGAAATTCAACGGTAATATCACAAAAGATTTAAAAACAGCATATCTTTAACTAAAAAATAATAATTAAGAAGCATAAATTATAATATGAAAAATTAACTGGCTTAAATTAGCTTAAAAAAAGCTAGCTTAAATTACTTTCAAATTTAAGTCAATTAATTACGTTAGACTTAGTAACATAATTATTTGTATAGCAGTATTCCTGAAGAAACTATAGACACAAAATTTTTGCAGGGAATGTTTCCCTCAAATGGCAATACTTTTTCTTTTCAAGAACAAATAATAAATGGATAAAATTCTCGAGGGCTTTATTTCGAAGCATGCAAAAGGAAAAAGGAGAAAATTGCATGTTTCCATTTTGTAATAAAAACATTATCGTTGCCTTTAAATGAAGCTAATCCTTCGAACGAAACTGCAAAAATTGTAGTGACGTAAATGAAAACGAATGCCTGCAGAAATAGCAAAAATAGTGCTTCTCTTTATCGATTTCAGATTTTAAATTGCGTACAAAGGGACTTTTTTTTAACATTTTGTGTGTTACCTTTATTTATTAAATATCATGTTCTTCGTAATTAAACCATAAAATTTAGTTCAAGAGCAATATCGCAGAATACTTTAAAAATGAGCATATCTTTAGAATTTTCGATACAGTCTCAGGCGCTGGAGATAAAAACGCTTTTTTCTGTACAACGTTGCCATTGCTCGCTTTGAAATCCTTGAGTTTGTTAATCAAAAATTCGTGAAAGTTTTACAAACTATGAAATCGATAATAAAACAAATTCCAAATTTCAAATTTGGGCTTCCAGATATTCGCAAGAGGATTACGTGATTCAAAATTTGATGGCTCTAGGTGCCGTTGCTTTATCAAAATGCGAGAAACATACATACATTTATGCAGATTCTGCATTACTTAATTCTTTAAATATAATAAAGAGCTCTAATATTTGGTGGCAACAATTTGAAAAGTGAAAGAAAGCTTGTAGTGAATAAACGCAAAATGCCAAAACGAAATTAATAGTCCTTCTGGGCAAATTGCCCTGCCCCTTTGAATTAAAAAAAACACGCTCATGGCTCTCTAATTAAATCTCTTTTAGTAAATTTATTAGCATTGGATCGACTTCTTGCTGTACTATGTTCTACGTTTTGCCGCCCAGATGATATAGTGGTTAAGGCAGCCTACTGTGGTCCGCAAGGGCCCGGCTTCGAGTCCCGGAAAAAGGATGGCTGTAACTGTCCATCCCTTCATATGAGGCAACGGTGGACACATATTAGGCACCTCCACAATAAAATGGCCACCACTTCTGGCCTTAGGAGTGGCTTAGAAGTTGGTAAATTGTGCATTTTTTGCTTTAAAAATGATTGAATTATGTTGTTCTTATGTTTTGGTTAAAGTTTTTATGCCTTTATTTGATATGCATGCAATAGTTGTCGAATCATCAATAACTTAAAAGAGTAAAGTGTTAAGCCTAATGTGGCGGCTATTCAGTTACATTTGAAATTCCTAGTGGTATAGTGATTTAAGTCCAGCTGGGGCACCACCTTAAATGTCTTTTTGTCCAACAGGTCCAGAAGTTAACATTAAATTTTTGTGCAGCGAAATTTTTACCTTTCTACGATTTGGCTGAATTGCTTGATTTTGCGTACAAGCTCTAATTTTAATTAGGTGAAAAACTGTTACTTTACTTGATGTTATCGGTTTTTCTTTATTTTAGGATTTTTAATGAAGACTTTCAGAGTTTTTAATGTATTTTTGCTTTGCTGCGGAGCGAGAACTGAATTGATTGAATTGGAAATTATCTCTAATGAAATTCGAGGAAATAAGTTTAAATGAAATGCAGCAAAAATTGTGTGTAATTTAATAGAACATACAAGGAAGTCGTGTAGTGTCCACATCAGATTGTTTATAATAAATCCCAGTACGTGTAATAAAATCGAGATATTTAAAAATTTTGGCTTACTGAAATTTGAATCATATCGAGTTATCAGTATTCACTATCGATCAGTTTATAAGATGAAATTACAACAAATACATTTATTAGCATTACTACATAATTTAAAATTAAATAAGAAAGTTTACTTATAGTTACAGAAATTGTTAACATTTTTTTAACAATATCTAAGTTCTTTGAAAATGCTATTAATTTTATTAACGTCATCGTGAAAATAAGTCGCAATAAGAAAAAAATATGTTTACTTATTTGTGAGCAATGTAAAATCAAAATATTTTATTGCAAGGCCATAGTTCATAGTTTAAATATTTTCTGTGTATTGTCATACTATTAGTTCCTACGATATAATTAGACTAGCCTTTAAAAAGTAGCATTTCAAGTGACCTGGTAAAGCATTTGCACTTTAAAACATGTATTTGCAGTAAAAATGAAAAAAATAAAAAAATAAATAAAATAATGCCTTCTCAGGAATAGAAATTCCTTAATTTCAAATTGCCTGTGAAATTAAACTTATAGAGTTATATGCTAAAAATGTAAACGTTTTTCTTCCAAAACTTTAACTGAAAATACATTTTTAATCTCAGGATTTGTAAAAGCACGAGAATTTTCATTGGGTAGTTTCAGTAATAAATCATATAACTTGCTTTGCTTTTCAATTTTTTTGCTCGTAAAAATAATCTTAATGTCTTTTTTTAAAAGGCGAAAGTAAGTTTATGATTACTGCGTAGCATAAAAGAAAACCTCAAATATAAATCTTTTACTGAGTGTAAAATATAAAAATAAAAATAGAGCGTGTGTGTAATATTTCAGTTTTAAAAAATAACATATTTGTTTTAATTTTAAAAGGGGAATTAATTCTGAAAGTATCAAAGGTTAAGAAAATAAAATTAAAATAATAAAATTCCAAGTCTTATTTAAAAAGTATTGAGTTCAGAGTGAATAAAATAATATTATCCATATTTTGTATACCAGCCTTAGTAACATATTGTTTAAACATCCCGAAGAGAACTTCTTTCAAGGTGTCTGTTATTTTCAGTGAATTGATTTATTGTCCTAGCAAAATAAAAAGGTTTTGCCACTTAAAGGAAGTTTTTGTTATAAACCTCGTGCGTAAATAATCCAGTGAAATATATACGTATCTTAAGTGAAGAAATCTCTACCTTGCAATAGTAAATGAAACAATAGTAAGCTTTTTTTTTATTATTTATTTAACGTTTTAAAATTTTAATGGTAAGTTCTTAGAGGTATTTGTAAACTGAAATTTTCAGATTGGGAACCACCCAAACATTACGATAATTTGGTAAGTGCTTACTTTAATTAGATGCTAAAAATCCCCTCATTAAGAGATAATTAAATCAGTAGCAAACACTAGCTTTCCTGAATAGAAAAAAAAAAGTGAACAAAAAAAAAATTCAGAGCAAAATTTTCTTTTGTGAATACTCTAAAGAGCTAGTTCAAGTGTTCTGCGGCTGTCATTCTGTGAATGTACTATTTCCTGAAATTTTAGGACATGTGGAATTTTATACTATTTTCGCACAGCTACATGAAAAATAATACTATGAATAAAAAATTTTTTTTCTATTTCCTTATAAAACGTTTATCATTCTTTTAACCATCCAGGGAATGTTTATTTAAAATTACATAACTATTATTTTAAATATTTTCGTACACTTATGATTCAAATTTGTCTTTACGATTTCTATTTTTTAGGTATCTTGCGTTTTAAGTATCTTAGTTTTTAGTCGCTTGTTTGACAACTAGTTCTGCAGAACAATCTGGGTTGGTAAAATTGCATCTTTGTTTAAACTACACTTTCCTTAAGATTGCTTGCCCATTATTTTTAATTCTGCCCCAGTTTTCCGCGTTTTCTCCATACCCCAAAATACACCTATTTCCGAAAAGTCGCATTTTCTCAAAGAGGAAGTGTCAGTGAGAGTGCAAAGTCGACCAGAAAACAATTCTTAATCCTTCTTCCAGAAGAAGGAAAGGAATGGCATGAAAGACTTCAATGATGATGATGACCGATCCAACCATAATAAGTGGAGCGCATTTCGATGCGCGCTTTCCATTGTGTTATTGTTCCACCTGGCGATAAAAGTTGTCGATATTGATGGCAGCAGCTTCCCCCCTTCCTCCTCTCTGGATGGGCCAACTCCTTGACCGGTTCTAGGGGGCAGGAAAGTCATTGATATGCTGATCTCGTCTCCGCCGGAAAGGAAAAACGAGGTTTCGAATCTTGCGGACACAGTGATCCGGTTTCTGCGCTGCCAACGGATCGTGGCCGTGAGGAAAGAGATAGAGCTAAGCACATTTTTTAAAAGCTTCATCGAATATGTCATTCCATCAACGAGTGGGCTCATGATGTATGCCTTGCCCAACCGGTGTAAGTGTTCCCAACAACCCACGAAGACATCCCCTCCGCTTCCGACCTGAAACGAACAAGGATCAATTATGCTGTCTCTTGTCGCTAGTTCCTTTTTGGAAAACACTCTCATTCTTTTATTAAAATATTGCTGTTGGTCGTGCTTAAAATAAAAGGTAAAGATAGGCCTAAAAATTTGAGTATATCTGCATTAAAAAAAGAGCTATAAAGCTTATCATGCATTATTCCTCTTTAATGTGAATTATAATTTTTATTATTTTTTCCATATTTTGCATTATAATTATCCAAAATATTTATATTTTTCATCCACTTTTTTTTTAGAGCATAGCTTCCTAATTCTGGAGTACCCGTGGGTACTGAGAAGATCTGGGGGGGGGGCATTACTACTCCGAGAAGCATTAAGGGACTATCAGAATACAATTGGAAATTCTGGTTGCATAAACAATTAAACTTTACAATCAAACATTTTATAATACAAATATTATATACCGTATTCTAACAAGAATCATAGCAAATCTGACTATTCGCACGCATTGGTCTAGGTTGGATGCAAGTTCTTTTTTCTGTTTCATGACAACGAAGTTACAAACTATTAACGTAATACTCCAAAAACAAAATCACAAATATGTACCTGTAATGACTCTCGATATGAAGAAGCAACATATTCTTCCAATACGTACTATGCGCGTGCAGTGGCAGTAATCTTTGTCAGATTCATTGTTATACATGTTTTGAGAAATCTTTGTTTTTCTGTTTCCACATTGCATCTCGTATAGCTAATAATTAATAATTAATTTAGCTAATAATTAAATACTCTTGGAAATATAATAATAACAGAAATGATTAAGCATTTTCATCAGTGATGTGATACTTGCACACATGGCAATTCCGCACAAGGGATACTTGTGCGTATTCTTCCCGAGGGAACGGGAAATTTTGTAATAGGTGCAAACAGTTATGGGGAGGAAGTGACACTTCTGCACAGCCTGTGAGAAACAAT